>OY747110.1:20026177-20626177 GCA_963556455.1 Epiblema foenella
ATGGAAAGTTTCACAAGTTTCCACGGGATAAACCCGAAGTTTCCATTCACGAAGTTTTGACGACCGCTTTAGCCTAGTTGGTAGTGACCCTGCCTTCGAAGCTGGAGGTCCCGGGTTTCGAATCCCGGTCAGGGCATGTATTTGTGTGATGAACACGAATATTTGATTCTTGGATGTGTTCTACGTATTTAAGTATCTATTTATCTATATAAGTATGTATATCGTCACTTGGTACCCATAGTACAAGCTTCGCTTAGTTTGGGACTAGGTTGATTTGTGTAAGATTGTCCAAATATATTAATTTATTTTATTATTTATTAATCCACAACGAAGCGGCGGGTCTTCGTGGTTTAAACGATTCTAAGACTATATATGAGACGTTTTACTTATGCTGATATCTGGAGCGAATGAGTTGCCTTTATCCTATGGCTTGTTTACACGGAGGTGAAGGCGATGGTGAATGGCACCGGGCACAGTCAAGGTGCGCCGGCACGACTACATGTCACACATATCCTTCCGATTCATGATCGCCTAGTACTTCCATGCCAGTCTACACAATTCTAGAAATATCTTTAATGCCGTACGCCCTGATTTACATGAAAAACTAGTTCAAATATAAAAACGATATGATTAGATTAGATTAGGTTTATTTATTTCTTTCTGAAAATTTACATGGTATTTTATAAACTTGTCAATTGGTAAAATATAATGGATTCCCAAAAAGATCGTCAGATTATATTAGAATTAATAATAATAAAATAATAATATAATAATATTTTTTTAAATTATGTGATATTATGTATTGATAAAATTACACTTGATGAAATATTCCGAAGCAAGAACATCTGGCATTTTACGTTTGCATACGCGTAGTTACAAGTAAAGACCAAATATTATTTTTGTTCCCAATGTTGTTTTGATAACATCCATATTGAATATCGGCTCTAATCACCTCTTTGTCTGGGCAGCCATTATTAGAATTCGCTTTCACAACTAAGTATTCAAGACGTTGATAACATGGTTACAGTTCTTAGGGCATTATTAACATTTTCTGTAAGTGTTAGAATTAAGTCGTCATATTAAAAATGTCAATAACATATCGGGCTATCGCATTCCGCATCCGTAGATCCGACTATACCTAGTACTATGATACCTGTTACAAATGTATGAAGTATGTACTTACGCAGAGGTATATCCAGTCAAATTTAAACCAGTTTCGAACGATTGAAGACAATCGGTGCGACATTTAATACGATCATACGAGCGGTAAGGTCAGTTCGGTCAGTGCACACCTCAACGACAGGACATATATATGATAGAAAAGTGCGCCAAATCAACTCTAAGACTAATTTATATTTAAGCTCCACAATCAATCAACATAAAACTCAAGTAATTTTAGTTTGGCTTTCCACCGTGTTATACTGAGATCTAGCTAGTATCACAATTGAACGACTCAGTTTCCTATGTAGTTATACTCGCAGTACTGCAGTTAGTTCAGTGTTCCAAGTTATCTTCAGCTTAGCTTCTATACAGATGTATAGTGATGACATTTGCGCGGTTCGCGATGCATCAATGATTTACGACGTTTCACAGGCAGTAGCTGGCTATTTGGCAGTAAGTATTTTTTACACAAAAGATCCCATTGGGTCGAAGTTCATCCGCAAGGGCTCTCATCTAGTTATGATAAGTGGATGAAACAACTTTATAGTTCCACTCTTTAAATTTATCAAACATACGTATTTGTGGTACTTAATAAGCTATTTCCATAATGGTCCATCTACTAACCACGTTAGAAGAACTTAATACAACATTTTTTGAACGAACTGTGCCGCTAGTGTTTTTTGGACAACGGGTTAAGAGCGCTTTAATAAAATGTAACAGGTCCACTAGCGCCACTCGTAAATAAGTGTAATTATTTGAATTTAACGATATATAACTAAAAAAGGAGGCCGCATTTTATTAAAGCGCTCTTAAGATAACAACACAAAAAAAGTTGATCCACCCAAGTATTATTTGACCACTGTACATGGAAGACCTTTATAGACGAGGTCTCCTTCGGGGTTGAAATGAATAGCCATGCCAAAAAAAGGAAGGTTTAGTCGGGGTCTGATACTGAAATGCATTATCATCCATGCAAGAAAATCTGGTGCCGGACTACTTATCTTATATAAACTATTTATCAATATTTAATGGTGTTTACGAATATGACGCATTGTACCAACTGTTATCGTTTTATTGCACATGCGTGTCAAATAGTTTATGAACCATTTTTACAAAACACATTTTGCATTTCCACGTGCATTTGTAATGACTGTTGTTTATTTAATAATAAAATATTTTCCGTCCCATATTCCAATGAGTATATAATATACATGTCAAAGGCGTTAAGTAAATAATATATAAGCAAGCATCACTACATAGTATAAAACAAAGTCGCTTTCTCTGTCCCTATATCCCTATGTATGCTTAAATCTTTAAAACTACGCAACGGATTTTGATGCGGTTTTTTCTTAATAGATGGTGATTGAAGAGGAAGGTTTATATGTATAATAACATCCATTAAATAATGCACCCGTGCGAAACCGGGGCGGGTCGCTAGTTTTATTATAAATTTTATGCGTGTACATACATTGTACATACAACAGTTTTCTTTATTCTCACTTCTCACTGTCCTCACAGGGTTGTTATTATATCTTATTATTGAAATAAGAAATATTTATTCGAGACAAAGACAACAACACACAGCAAAATAGAAAATAAAAATAAACAAAAAATTAAAAAGTTGTGTTATCTCGAAACGGTACCATCTCAGCATAATGCGGGCAATCGCCAGCGCTGGTCTTCCGATGGGACCGTCGAGTGATTTCACGGTGTGTACCCGTACGAGACAAATAATAATAAATAAAGCACGATTAACATGAAAAAGAAAGAAGACGGATTTTAAAAACAAAGTTTGACATTTTAAAAACCGTGATATATGAACGCAGCAGCCTGTGCTATCTGTTCCAGCTAAACTAGCGCCAATGACAGTTGGAATGGCAGACGGCAACTAAAGGAACTAAATGAATATTTGGAACATGGCATCATATGCATATAGGGATTATGTCTAATAATTAACAAACAAGTGAAACATTTATAATCCAGTTGAAATAAAAATATCATAATTATAATATTGGTGATCTCCATATGAAATCTTAGATCGCCAAGTGGCTATCGCGTGCGGCTCGTTACGCTTCTCGCCTCTAATTTGGCGACACTCATTAGTTAATGAGCGAGAACGGTACGTCGTTAATCAGACCTTATCAATCAACACACGATTAACAACGCATGATCGAGTTTGATGATTATTGGTTGCAAAACGAAATAAATAATATGATGATTTATCAAAAAAAAAATACGAGAATCGTTTCATATACGTAGGTATTCTAATGACACCTCGAGTTTAGACTTCACAACGGTAACACACCCTTATTATCCTCGAGGGGGTAATCGTCGAATATTAAAAAAAAACCTACAATTGTTAGATGTGACAGAAAAATTACTTACATCTGATTTTTCTATATGAATGAATGAATGAATACATTTATTTCATAATAAAATTACATTATAAATTACAACAGTATGTCAATTTACAATTTATACGCCTCGCAATACATGCGTGAATGTGTATGATATCTAACTGACTATAACACTTACACAGTCAGGTAAAAGTGTTAATGGAGAGATAAAGAAGGATCATTAGTATCTGTTTGACACCACACTAATAAATGAATGCATTTTAGCTTCTTTAGCTTTTATTTCGCACTTTCATGTACCCTACTAACCTTCTATAGAGGTATTAGTCGATTAAAGTACTAACTGTTGGACAGCTATTCATAATGAGCACAATCCTGAAACAGTAAGTTGAAACCTGATATAACTCTGATCAAAGTCATAAAAGACGCAAAGATATTCTTTGTTCTCATAAAAAAACTAACAATTTAAGTGTTATGTCTTGAATGATGCTCTGTAGGTATCGTAACTCTTTAAATACATGCATGTTTCTCTTGTGTCACATTGTGTAAATTATCAATTCTTAGCATATTGTGTTATTTTGAAGTTTCGTTTTTTGGTCTGAGTAACAGATTTTGTATTAGTCAGTAGTGGAAACTGTTTGGCTTAGGTTATGTTTATTATGATTAACTTGATGTAATATTTTTGCCTTTTTTTCCCAAATAAATAAATAAATAAAATACAAGGAAATGTGTATTCTCCTCTAGATTTTTCGTATTTTTATGTCTGTTCCCATATAACAAGTGAAATGCTAAGCTCCCCCGCACTTACGTCAAATGTAAGACTCGTGAAGCCCTTCAATGTATGTCGTACGAAGACACAGAGGACCTTTTAATTGTTTTAAAATGATTACTGTTTAAACAATAAGTACCTTATCTTTTTTACACTTTGCAAGTTATGTTTAAAAATAGATATATTAACCCTGTCTGTTGCCTGTAATACAGGGAAACCTAGTTCAGGCATTAATTATCCCTTAATTAATTTTTGAGTACGTAAGTATGTCTCTGTAAAACGTTTTTCGATAAACTATTTTTTTTATTCGATCTGTGTAGGATTGTCTACAAATATTTATTTATTTAATTAATATTAATATTTATTTATTTACTTGGTTTAGCCTAGTGGGTAGTGCACCTGCCTGTGAAGCTGACGGTCCTGGATTCGAATCCCGGTCAGGGCAAATATTTGTGTGATGAGCATGAATATTTGTTTCTGAGTCTTGGATGTTTTCTATGTATTTAAGTATTTATATCTATTAAATTTATTGTCGTCTAGTACCCATAACACAAGCCTTCTTGAGCTTACTGTGGGGCTAGTTCGATATGTGTAAGATTGTCCTCTAATATTTATTTATTTTATTTATTTATTTATTTAATTTTATTTCTCTAGCTTATAATTGGGTAATTGGGTAAGTCATGAGACGCCCTTCAGGATTATGCCTCGTTGAAAGCCAACCCCATACTTCCAATAAAAACCCATGTACTTACCACCCAGTTAGGTGTACATACGCTTCCGGCAATCAGACGGAATAAACAGTGTTTATGCGCGTGCGGCGTTCCGGTGGCTGCCCCGCTTATAAACCATTACTCAGCTTCGTCAACCACTCGTTACGCAGAAGATCTAGAAGCGTGTGAATTGCCCTTAATTGCTCCGGTTAAAAATATCTTGTCATTAGGAGAAACAGCGGCAGCTGATAAGCTGTGTAAACTGTGTATGTTATAATTGTGACATCATTCGAGGTAGATAATATATGCTATTATTATGAAAGTATACATCTGGAAAGTGGCATTACAAAAATTATTATTCTTGATTGGTTTTCTTTGTAATTGTTTAGCAAACAAAATGTAAATCCGTAAATGGCCAATGAAAAAGTAAGATGTAACCTTTTCTAAAAATGCTGTAAGTTGTGCTGTGGATTTTATAACAATAAATAAATAAATAACTGACATTGAAATAATTGCTCACCAGAAATCTAAGAAATTCTCTCTAATTTCAGGCCTGTAAAGTTTTCATGTAACCAAAAAAGTTTCTCTGAAATATTCTTCCCTAACTGACTTTCCTTCAGGAGTTACCAAGGTCGAACAAACGCAAGAGGTACATGCACGCTAATTGCTATAGCTAAAACGGCTCGTAAGCATGACCGGCGTCGACGGGTGGTCACCGCACACGTTGTTGCCACGTGCGCGGGCGCCGGTGCCGGTGCCTGCTCCGTCATCTTCCCATTGTGACAACTTCCCATCGGATCGCGTAACGAAGAAATGCTAAAAATATTATAAATAAATAAATAAATATTTTTGGGCAATCTTACACAAATCAACCTAGTCCCAAACTAAGCAAAGCTTGTACTATGGGTACCAAGTGACGATATACATACTTATATAGATATATAGATACTTAAAATACATAGAAAACATCCAAGACTCAAGAACAAATATTCGTGTTCACAAATACATGCCCTGACCGGGATTCGAACCCGGGACCTCCAGCTTCGAAGGCAGGGTCACTACCAACTAGGCTAAAGCGGTCGTATTCAATCTGTTTGAGACAAGGTATTATATAACACACTACTCACTCTACGTCTTCGAAATTAGTATGTTCTTAAGGGACAACCTTTCTGACTTTAACACAGTAAATGCATTTGGCAAGACACTCCGCCATACTGGGCGTTTGAGAACAGTTCCCCGTCGCATGCCACTTGCAGGTAAGAACCCACGTGTCATTGGGCCCACCTATTACGAGCGACTGCCCGATGATCTTAGACTTGAACCATCTGACGAAGCATTTCAACGCCTCTTATTGGAAAACCCAATATACTCGGTTAAAGAGTATATGGATCTTAACTTAGTGACATGTATATAATTATAACTAAATATGAATTAAAGTGATTTGTGTTTTGAAATTTGTATTTTGTAATGAACATATTTTTTTTCTGACTGGCGATTCCGAATGGGAGATGGATTTATTTTTCTTTTTACTTTTTATCGTGTTATGTATTACTCTTGTCGACATTATGTTATTTTTATTTTTCCTGTTATGACGATCATGATAAAAATTTGTAATTTTGACATGTGTGCAAATTTATAATGTAATTTCTTATAATGAAATAAAGAATCTCTTCTAATCTGTTGCTATTGCGCTCAACTATGTGTGCGGATCAGTTCAGTGTTTATAACGCCTGAATCTATATTCATTATATGTATATAAAGGTCAATGTCCCGGGGATAAAGAGAGTTAGAACCTTGCCAAATTCATCAGAGGTCTATATACCGACAGTCCAACTAATACTGATCTCTATTTTTATTGTTATATGATATGAATATTCTTAAACGAACTTTACTATTACTTCAATTTGACGGTCAGTTAGCAACTTTAGGTTTGAACACCGGTATTGCAAATTTTATGCGATGTGCAATTATCATGAGATTCTGAGATAGTGAAATTGTTTCGTAATGTTAATATTACTTTATTTATTTATATATGCATTTAAGCTTCAAAACAGTGACGGTATCTTGTAAAAGATCTTCGGCCACGTGTTCGGTGGGCGCGGATTGCGCGAAAATTCTTGCTCACGTTTCTCGTGGGCGGTAAATAAAAATAGACGAGGGAAATCGAAATGATTCTGTTTTCAAATGTTCGCTTCTATTGAGACGAATTCCTAAATGATTCTGTTTTCAAATGTTCGCTTCTATTGAGACGAATTCCTACCTAGATTTTGTTTTCAAATGTTCGCTTCTATTGAGACGAATTCCTACCTAGATTTTGTTTTACATAGCTTTTTTTTTATTTATTTCTTACAAAAAAAGTTTACATTCGTTTACACTATAACTTCGCCAAACTGCATCACAGTTTGTTGGCGAAAGAAACACTCTTTATTTTTTTACTCAGCCATCTAAATATGTTAGTAACATTATTTTACCTACTTAATTTCACCTTACTTAAAAATACATACATATTTTTTATTTGCTGAAGCATTAACATCTCATTTAACCAGTCGTCTACCAGTCCCTGGGATCCCGGGGCTCATTACAAAATATTGCTATTGTTTATATTTTTCGCCGTCAGACGGCTGACTATTTAGCTCATAGTTTGAAGTTTGTTACATACGCGTTTTTTCCCAAACTTAAAAATATTCGTGTTAATTATTTCTGGCATAAAATATAAGATTTTCACAAATGAACCTCCAGGTCTTTGTGTTAATGGGTCAATCAACTTTTTCTTGTTGTTATTTTGTCCTGTCAGCAAGGAGACAACAGTAAACGAGTTTCTTAGAAAAATGTTTATGATATGGACTTCAAGCATGCTCAAGGGATGACCCATGTCCAAATGGATCTTCGCTCATGGATAAAACTTATGATTAATAGATTTAAACCCTATGAAATCACAGTTTTAAAGAGTGACTCAGGAGACGTAACCATGGTAACGGGCAACAAAGAATAGTTGATCCACCCTAATGTTTCTATGTACACTACGTGTACAACATTTATAATTACAATATGCGACTGTTTGTGTTCTAAATAAATTAAATATATATATATAAAAAACATCGTGCCGGACCATAAAAAGCACTCAAAAACATGAAATCTTGTCAATTGCGCTATTAGGAGTTTCAGCTTGAACCGAAAATGACGACTATTAAATCGTTTGTCATTATTGACGCGAGGCAATGACCGGGTGCTCTGGCAGACGGTCGACCCGCGGGCTCGAGGTTGGGCTGTGATTAGCTACAAGTGCTACGAAACTGCGCCGGCTACGAATATTAACCGAACAAGCCGCCAGCTACGCGGCAGTCATCTGCGATGCAGGACTGCAACTATTTTTTTATTACGGTTACCTGCCGGCGGCTAGTGAACTCCTCCTTAATTTCGCTAAATTCATGAGCCTACTCACTCATAGCTCGCTTGAGAACTAAAATTAATTAAAAAATCTTGTTTGAAAGTGCCGGATGCCCACCCCCCGGGGTCTTTTTAACTGTGCTCACGAAGCAATAGTCTCTGAAAGTAACTTTGGGAGTCGGTTAATTACAGGCAGGGCATTTCAGCAGGTCTGTTTCCGGGATACGAACAAGTGACAAACTGTCGCAACACTGGATCACTTATGAAAAATCTATCCTTTTTTTGAACCTGACTGTGGCTTTATAGGCCGGGCCCAATAAAGCGATTGGAGTGCGCGGTTGGAGAGTAGCCTGGGGAAAATCCAGGGGAAAACCTCCGGCACGACCACGCGTGCGGTTTGGAACACTGGAATACTCTAAGAGTTTGCGCTCCAGTGAGATTGGTTGAGCGGTTTCAACCGAATCTGAGGTGTGAGTGGAATCGTGCTACTGGGAGTTTTGTCGCTGGTTCACTAAACCTAGCCTAGCTGAGAAGAGTCCAGCAAGAAACTCAGCTAGGCCCGACCTGCGTCGGATCGGACTCACTCTACCCGGTGTGCGGCGGTACTGCAACTATGTATCTAGTCGTAACGCCTCCGTAGTCGCTATTCTAGCTGCTAGGTAGTTAACTATGTTAGTTTTAGTGGGCATTTCCCGCAAGTCGACATCCAGCGCGCCTATTTCGCGTGAAAAAGGGTGGCGCTACTCTAACCACCCTAATAGTGTATGAAACTTATTAGTGCTTTTATATTGTTTACCTACTTCCGGCAGTGTCCGGATTTCCTATGTGCTTCTTCCAGTGCCCTTACCATGAGTTTGCATGATCATACTCGCTAGCGACTGCGTAAACGGTTTAGTATGCCGATTCTTAGTTCTATTGATCTCTAAAACTATGTCTATTGTAGGGCCTGAAGTATACAATAAAGTACCCAATGACATAAAAAATATTGAAAATGACACAACCTTTTGTTACAAATTGAAAAAATGGCTTACCGCCCAGGCGTTTTCTAATATGTCAGAATTTTATAAGACGAATAATTATGTAAATTTAATATAAAATCAATTATTCAATTTCTTTTGACATTGTATTCTAATTCATTAACATTTTAATTCTGACTTCTTAGTTGATAATTATTATTCTACTTTATTTATAATCATCTTAAAATGTATTTAATTAAATCTTTGACATACCTATTCAATTTAAAATGTTTGACATGTAAAATTTTATATTTTATCAATAAAATGAGTATGAGTATGAGTATTGCGTAACCGCCAGAGGCGCTGTACTTTTGCCCATACAAATTTTTACGCAGTCGCTAGCGAGTACGGTCATGTAAACTCATGGTAAAAGCACTGTATACTTCTACCTGCTTACAGTCTAGTAGAATGTCTAGAAGTCTCCTCTGCCTCCATGCATGCCCACACATGGGTCTGTCTGCAATGCCTAAGTTGTGAAGATATTTGTTTAGTGCACTGTGTTGAGAGCGAGGGACCTAAATGTGTTCGTTCTGCTTTGAACACAGTGCATTCTCATATCTTATAAAGGGTCGGCAACGCGCACGTGACTCCTTTGGAGTTGCGGGCGTCTATAGGCTGCGGTGGCCGCTTACCATCAGTTGGACCGTACGCTTGTTTGCCACCGGCATTGAATAAAAAAAAAGTGTATTATGTCCTGTTATTATTCCCACTACTTTAGGTACATATTAGTTGGTTTCTGTGTGTTCTCAGTAGTGTACTTAACTATGATTAAATTAACTATAAGATTCAAGATAAGATCATGGTAGAGATTCTTTTAATTTTGACATAATGTAATTTTTATCGTGAAATAAATTAATCTTGATTGCCAGTATAGTTGCTGACTTAAAACAATCATTATCATCATCTCACTATTTATATGTGTGTTTTGTTATATGGTGGGATGGGATGGGCTATAACTAATAACAGAACTTTGATGTAATTATTTTGCTCGCCAATTTTGGCGACAGGCATTTTTTCAAACCGCGTAAAATGGAAAAACGTTTGATAGGATAATTTCCGAGTAATGCGCGGATGTACCGCAATTTATCTCTCATCAACGGCCATTAACTCGTTGTCAATGTGCGACAACTGTGAACTCGACAATTGCGTGACCGGTCTCTTTTACCTGAAAAAACGATCCAGCGTTTATTTTCTTGTTTTCTTGACCTTTCAATGTCACCGATGAAATGAAATGATTTGGCCGCAATAATAACATAACATGAACAATTACACACCCAAGTCCAACCCATAACAAAACGGTGCCGAAATTATTCCAATGGATCACTTAGGGTCGGTTGCACCAACATACGATCACAGGCCGGTCATCGTCAAATATGGCGCCGGCAGGTGTGATTCCATAGAAACTTGTTAAACTTTCCATACAATCAGATTTTAACAAATCTCGATTGTTATTAGTTTCTTAGTCTTATTTTTGACATGTAACACTACATTTAATTAATGATACTTTGATTATTGTATTATTTTTATTTGATGTCTTGAGGCCTATTTGCAGAATAAATGTTTTGATTTTTTGATTTTTTTTTTGATTAACGAACACCGCTTGCGATTACAGACGGTTTGGTGCAACCCACCCTTATACGTCAAAAAGAGATTTTCCTTTTAAAAAGAGAACAGATAAAGTGAGAAAAGTTTAAAAGTTTTTCACTTCAAAGAATAATATTGACTGGGCTCTCATAACTTGGCAGGTGCTGGCAGCTCTGGCGGCGCAGTCGATCAACATATCGGTGGGATTCTGTCAAGGCTTCTCGGCAGTGCTGCTGCCCCAGTACACACACGAACATCCCAATATCACATACGAGCAGAGCTCATGGATTGGTGAGTACCCTACTGAGCACTTTTATGATCAGTGAAAACCGCACCAATGGATAAGACTGCATCTATTTTAACATATTTATTTCCAGAGTTTCTACCACTTTAAAGTAGAAAACCGAAAATAACCTTTTCACACCTGCTATTCAGAAAAGAGTTATTGTTGCCTTCGAATGAGGGATCAAAGTTGTACTTTTCTTCCCTCATTTGAGGGCAACAATGACTCTTTTCCTCATAGAAGGTGTGAAAAACAATATGTGATACTCTGTAGTAAAATCATTTGTAAGATATTTCATGTTTTTAGCAGCGGGCCTCATAGACGGTGTGGAAAGCAGTATGTGTCACACGGTAGCAAAATTATTTCCGTCTTGGGCGTAACCACTTGAATCCCTCGCTACGCTCAGGATTCTATTGCAGAATCTTTCGCTTCACTCAGAATTCAATATACCGCCCACGCCGTAAATATATCATTTTGCTCCCTTGAGACACAATCTACTATTAATTTCCAGAGTGGCTTTCTACCACTTTAAAGTAGGAAACCGAAAATAACCTTTCAGTTGAAAGCATTTCTCTTCAATCTGCCAATTTTGTTCAACGAAATAATGAATGAACTCATTTGCTAGGCACAGTATACCGCTAGGTTGTTTATTTCGGATCCTCGTGTCGTGCCAAATTTCCCCCGAGCATACAATCACACAAACACAACACGCTGGTTCCCTAAATACGTTACATCGCGTGTTAAACAGATATACGCGTGCGCGTGAGCAGCCCATCTGTTTTGTATAAATATCAATGCCAATGATCACAGTGTGGTTCACTATTAATAAATTAATAACTAACATCGTTTTTAGAAGCGTGAAAATTCGCGTGGAAAATTTTATTCCATAGTCGATATGCAGTTGTGCCAGATAAACAGATCTGATATCGTGCGTAGGGAATGCAATCCCGACTCGAGATTGCAAATTCGAGATCCCGCGGGATTAGAAATATCAATCCCGCGGGACCCCGGAATTTTCGGGATCCCGTCTAGTTTAAAAAAAATAATAAATTTGGATGACTAAAAAAGCTAATAACTGCTTGATTGTGATAGTGAGGTTAAGTAAAATAACATATTACTCGAAAGAAAATAAAAACCTTTATTCTTTAATCTTACCAACCAAAATTAATTATCAGGTTTTAAGGAAATTAACATAAGTAAATTAGGTAATCAAAATAATAAACATATTTCAAAGGAATTAGGAAGTAGTTACCTAAGACGAGTGATTTTGAAAATGACTCCTTAAAAAACAAAGGGTATTAATAGTATCCCAATCCCGTCAATCTCGAACGGGATCTCGTCATATGATGCGTCGGGATTGATCCCGAAAAATTACCCGAGATCTCGCGAGATCGGGATCTCGCGGGATCGGGATTGCATTCCCTAATCGTGCGTAATGTTGCATATAGTTTATTTTAGTATAACACTTGTAGATAATGCATGCACTTGACCAATGCAATACCTATCTTGATTTCTCAAATATTGTTGCGAAATTATAAGTGAAAAAGTCAACATAGCGAGGTCTGTGTAAACTGATAGCAGTGTTTATACAGCGAGAGATATTTGTTGTGCGCTTCTGCGACCCCGATAACTGCGGGGAAAGGTCGCTAAGCCTTACATTTAACTACCAGTCACGTCACGGGATAACAATAGGGTACATATCGATGACAGTTGCTAAATACGTACTAGTAAAAGTCATGTCAATTATAAACAAAATTGGTGACCGAAGAGCTGGGCTTCCTCGGCAACGTATCAGCATTGCGATACAACGAGGAAATGCCGATAGCATCCTTGGTACAATGCCCCAAGGGCCTGTTTTAGATTTAAGTTTGTTTTAATATTATTTAATTTATTGTTAATTATAAACTAATTTAAAAATGTTTAGTTAGGAAATCTTTTAGCAAAGTAATCGCCTAACTTTTCGAAAATTCATTTATTTCATTTCATTTAAATTAGGATCAAAGAAATTCCATCACATGCGGTGGACGCCAATTCAAAACAAAATGCAATAGTTAATATTTAACTGTTATTAGAATAATTTTAACAACTTTAAGTGTCTACTTTGAGATCTTGCTTAACAATTGTCAAGGTTCTTCTCGTGATTTCTAGCGCAATAAGGGAAATTATACTGAACCGCAACTGTGCGGTCTCTTGCTTCTACTTATATGTAAATAGGGTATTCGTTTAAAAATCTCCAAACAACTAGCATCAGAGAAAAAAAAACATCTTAAAATCGAATGAAATCACCACGCTGCAGAAACTCTTTATTATGTATCGAGTCTGGTCAATAATACCTACTTATTAGGTGTTATTCTGCTACTGCACTAGTACCCTGGCTTTGCATTCACGACTCAACGAGGATTTATTATTATTAATATTGTGCATTCACAACGAGAATTTAAGACAGTTAAATCCCTATAGCCACTAGTGTCTAAAGCAGTATAAAAAGCTTCAATTATGCAATTGTCTGGTGTGTACATTGATTAAGGGTCGGTTGCACCAACATACGATCACAGGCCGGTCACCGTCAAATATGGCGCCGGCAGCTGTCATCTCACAGAAACTTGTCAAACTTTCAGTACAATCAGATTTTAACGAACACCGCTTACGATTACAAACGGTTTGGTGCAACCCACCCTAATCCTCCGTTTTCTGTTGTTTAGAACACTTAAATAACAGCACAGTAAATTAGGAGAGATGAGTTTTTCCTGTGGGGAGGCAGTATGCAATATTTCAATTATGCAACCGTACTCGTACTGTCCGCGCGGTTGGTACATTAATTGATCCCCTATTTCTTGTTGCAGCAAGCCTGGGTGTGATCTCGAACCCGATCGGCGCGTTGCTCGGCGGCATGATGGTGGACGCGGTGGGGCGGCGGCTGCTGCTGCAGTCCATCGTGCTGCCCAACCTCGTGGGCTGGCTCGTCATCGCCTTCTCCGAGACATACGTCTTCCTGTGCGTCGGCCGTTTCATTACCGGTTTTACTATCGGTATGTTTCTATATATCTATCTATTAGCCCGTACCTACCTACTGCTGACTATAGGCCTCTTCTTTATTACGCCATTCTCCTTCGTCCTGTATGTTTATTAGACGTTTTTTTCTATTTTAACTGAAATCTACCTACCGACGTTTACGCATAATATAAGTTTGTCCAGGTGCGGATACCCCTCGCCCGAAAGTCCCCATCCTAAACCAAATCCTGGACCCGCGCCCGCATTTGTCTATTCTATTTTCTGGTTTTCGTAGCTATGTGGTTCGACTTTATTGATAACACAAACTATGTACTTATGAACCTATTAATACTTTTCTTTTTGAGTTTGATTTCGTACAACTAAACAAAACCTTTCAATGTTTCAGGCATGTCAACAGCGTCATACATCTACGTGGCAGAGATCACGACGCCGGAGAAGCGAGGTGTGCTAAGCGCACTCGGCCCCGGCCTGGTATCCACCGGCATCTTCGTGGTGTACTCGCTCGGCTCGTTCGTCCACTGGCGGAAGGTCGCCGCCATCTGCGCCGGCGTCTCGCTCCTCACCCCCTTCCTCATGTACTTCGTCCCCGAGTCGCCACTCTGGCTCGCGTCCAAGGGACAGATGAAGGAAGCGTACAACTCCATGTTCTGGCTGCGGCAGAACAACAGCACCGCACAACAGGAACTCATGGAGTTCACTAAAGACAGGAAAGTCGATGAGACTATGTCGTTCAGACAGAAGCTTGGTCTGTTCAAGCGGCGTAGCGTGCTAAAACCATTCTGTCTCCTGATAGTATTCTTCATGTTCCAAGAGATGTCCGGCATATACGTCATCCTGTATTACGCGGTCGATTTCTTCCACTCGGTCAACACTAGTGTTAACGCGTTCACTGCGTCTATCATAGTCGGCGGAGTGCGAGTCTTCATGGGAGCTGTAGGCGCTTGTTTGATCAACAGCTTCAGGAGGAAGACCCTGGCGGCGGCATCAGGGTTGTTGTTAGGAGTCACCATGCTGGGAGCGGCAGTGTGCGACAGCTTGAACGGCCCGCCGCTGTTTAAATTAGCCTGCGTGTTGCTGCATGTATCCTTCAGCATGGTAGGTTTCCTGCAACTGCCCTGGATAATGTCGGGCGAACTGTATCCGCAAGACATTAGAGGCGTCATGTCCGGCGCCACCGCCTGTTGCGCGTATGTTCTCATCTTTTTCAACATAAAAACTTATCCTCAATTAGAGAACGTACTGACCAGCAACGGTACTCTATACCTGTTCGCGCTGTGCGCTTTGCTCGGAGCGGCCTACTGCTTACTCTTCCTCCCAGAAACGAAGGGGAAGTCTTTGAGTGAAATTATGAAACAATTCGACGAGGAGAAGAAGGAAGCCGATCCTGAGGCCGGCAAACACTACGGCATGGAGGCCCGGCCGGTGCAGAGGCGGCACAGCGCAGGCGCGTCAGTCTCCTTAGAAAAAAATAAAGAAATGTTCGCCCCGCGTTGGATACACAAGGACGATGAAGTCCCGGGCCACAAATAACTTCATGCGTGCTCTGTTAGCCTGGTGCTGAGACCCAAAGTCATAGCAACTATAGTTACCAATTTTATGAACAATTTTACCATTCTGAATGATATGTGATCAGTATTATAGGTATTTTGAGTGATTTTAATTAATTATTACATTCCATAATGTTAGTGTTAGGTTTTGTACGGTGACGATATATTTATGTAAGCTAATTGTTTGTCTAGTTTTAAGAGAAAATGTTACCAGTCCAGTTTAGAGCTGGTGAGACTTTATTAATATTAAGTAATTATTGAATTTGTACAAATAAATAAAAGATTTAATGAATGCAGGGTAAGTTGAGCTACCGGCTGCGAACGTGGAGGGGGTTTTGTTTGGATAGGTATGTAGTGAGTTTCCACTGTGATGAAATTTGTAGACATGCATCCAAATATAATTGTGTTGTTTTATACTGGCGGTTTAATTTAAAATTACCTATTCCCACTACTGATCTCCTTTTTTAATATTGAAACAAATTCCATCGTAATTTGATTTATTATAATGCAAGTAGGTTAATTTTACTCCCCTTGCTCATTCAATCCGTCATGGGTGGATGTTGCAAATAAATCCCGTCTTCGCCGTTATAATAAAATAAGATTATTAAGTATAGAATCCAAGAGAAGTAAGTATAGAGTATGAATTAGTGGAAAATAATCTCAGTAAAACAATGAAACTACGTTGCTAGAGCCATCTATCGTTGAAAGGCGACAGTAGGTGCACAAGAACCTTGCCTCCGAACAGTCCGAACACGGATCGAAACCAACACAACAACGTCGCGACGAGGCACTAAAGCCTCATTGTTCCAAACGTATTGTATAGATGGCGCCATAGATTCAATTGATGTCATCATTGGATCGAATATTATCTAACGAAGTTTTCATTTATAAGCAATGCAGTTTAATAAAAATCCTAATCATAAAATTAAGATGAATTAAGATAGGTTTAACCTGTTAAAGCGTTTATTTTCATAAGTATAGAATACTTACCTACGTACACCGGGTGTAGTTACATAACTTATAATAATTAAAAATGATAATAGCAGTGACATCTCAAGAATCTCAACACATAATATGGACTTTTCAATTACTTAGTTGCAATAAATTTGCACTAGTAGGCTAAACTATGTGTACTTGCAAACTCTCCTCCTGGCAGTAGGGTCATAATTATAATAATAATAATAATCATTTATATCGAAAAAAAAACACGAATTATCACGTGCAGATAATTTTGTGTACTTCCACTGCATAGAACGTTAGAACTCGATTCTCACCAGTTTCCAATAGCATTAAAATTAATAAACATTAATTTCATGGTCTAGGTCGCTGCGCTCCCTTAGAGGGCTACCTACGATAAATACAAGTGTCCGTCTCATTTGACATAATCAGGCTGGGTTTTTATAAAGATCCGTTTGACCAAATGCCAGATCAAATTTCAGTAATTCAGTACATTTTTTGACATAACATACCGACAAGGTGTAACGGATCTTTATAAAACCGACCCTCAGAATGTCCAATGCGAATTACCTTTATTATAATTTTTTATTTAAGGAAAAAAGGGGCTTGTCGCCAGGCGAACATACCGCCCCGTAGAGGCAGCAGAATATGTACAAAAAACTAAAAAGAAACTTAAACTCTAGATTTAAAACCTACTTCTACTAAATTGTACAAAAACTCGGCTTCGTCCGAAATAGGAAGCGACAAAAAACTATTTACATATCCTGTGTCAAACAGTTTCGAATCGGACCAAGCTGCTCTCACAGCTTTGGTCCGGACACACTCCATCAATACATGTATTACATCCTCAACAGTCCCACACTCATTGCAATTTGGGGAGGGGCGAATTACCTTGCACGCACTTGCGAATTATTCTGTCGTGTGTGTTTAGGTGCGTGCTGTGAAAGTATCGAATCAACAAGAAGTTAATAAGCCTGCAGTAAACTTGCCACCTGTTGTACCAGGGGCGGATGAAAACAGAAGCGTCACTGACCTGGTCTGCGGTATGCCGTACTTGATGCCGACGCCGACGCGAGGCAGCGCCTTGATCACCTTCTTGACCGTCGCCTGGTCCGGGAACGCGAAGAATATTGATGCTGGAACACAACAAATAGCTCTGTAACATAACAGTCACTAATGTAAAGTCTGTAACACCGGTAAAATACCTAATGTCTGGTTCCGGCAGAATACCAGCGCTGTGACAGCAATGTCACAGCACATGCTGAGTCGGCACCCTTTCGCGGCTATGTCATGACAATAGTATAGGCATTTGTATAGTTTTGTGTCCATTAGCACTGTTTTTATTTTATGTGTGATTATTGTAAGAGTAGTTTTTTCTAAATTGTCAAGTCATATCCGTCAATAAAGTTTTTATCTATCTATCTATCTAAAATAGGAGTTCCGATACCAAGAAAAAACATTTATGCACACCTGCTATTCAGAAAACAGTCAATGAGGGAGCGAAGTCTTACTTTTCTTCCTTCATTTGTGGGCAACAATTACTCTTTTCCTCATAAAAGGGAAGAAAACCAGTATGCGCCAGACGGTAGCAAAATTATTTGTAAGACATTTCATGTTTTTAGCAGCGGGCCTCGTAGGCGGTGTGAAAAGCATTCCCTCATTTGAGGGCAACAATTACTCTTTTACTCATAGAAGGTAAGAAAAGCAGTATGTTCCACACGGTAGCAAAAATATTTGTAAGACATTTAATGCTTTTAGCAGCAGGCCTCATGATAAAAGTATACAAATAGTTCACAACATAGCGAGATATACGCGAGTATATAAGCAACAGCCAATTAATTTATTTCTCTGAAAGCAATATTCGCCCTAATTTCATGATACCGAGAGCTTTTCACTGGCATTGCGGTTTTAAATAAGTACTTTTTACAGTTCGTGACATGAGACACCTATGCTACTTTTGTAAAAAGTGGAGATGTCCGGAAAAATATTTCGCTTTCAAAGTGTATTAAATAAATAATAAATAAATATTTGTGGACAGTCTTACACAAATCGACCTAGTCCCAAACTAAGCAAAGCTTGTATGGGTACTATTTAAGCGACGAGTTACATAATTATATAGATAAATACGTACTTAAATACATAGAAAATATCCAAGACTCAGGCACAAATATTTGTGTTCATCACACAAATAAATGCTCTGACCACGATTCGAACCCGGGATCTCCAGCTTCGTAGGCAGGGTCACTACCAACTAGGCTAAACAGGTCGAAAAATTGCAAAACAGTTGGTCTATGGAAGGTTGTATTAGGAACAAGATTGTCTAACCATCTCGAGTGTCAAAAAACGAATTCAAATCAAACGTAATCTAAAAACACACCATTAAAAATTCAACTTGGTTTTAAGAAACAGGCACGTATCCAGGCTTTTAGTTCGGGGGGGGGCAAACATTGAAACAACCATGCGAACTGTGTAAAAATCGCTGTGATCACGTAAAACGTTTTCGGGGGGGGGGGGGGGGGGGGGATAAATCCCAACTATCCCCCCCTTTGGATACGTGCCTGTTAAGAAACAATTTTTTTTAATTCATCATAAGACATTAAAAACGGGCTATTGCGAAATTTGATAGCATTATCTTTTTTTCTTTTTTTTGAACCTGACTGTGGCTTTATAGGCCGGGTCCAATAAAGCGATAGGAGTGCGCGGTTGGACATTAGCCTGGGGAAAATCCAGGGGAAAACCTCCGCGCGACCACGCGTGTGGTTTGGAACACTGGAATACTCTAAGAGTTTGCCGAATCTGAGGTGTGAGGTATCATTATCGTTAGGTATATCAAAGTGTTTGAGTAAGTTACTCACTTCTGCTGGCGAGGAACATCTCGATGGCAACATTCTGCAGCAGGTAGCGGCGCGAGAAGATGGCGCGGATCTCGCTGAAGTACCATTTCCCGTGCAGGTGCTCGCAGTACTTCAACACCTGCAACAACCACGACACAACAACATTACAACATGAACATGATCAAGGGAGAATCTAATACCCGAAACAATTAAAAATATTGAGAGTGACGTGACATTTATAAATAATTAAAAAAAATGGCTAACGGCGAAGGCCTTCTATGACATAGATGAATATGTAAATTAAATTTGTTGCATGCCTTTGTAATTGTAATTTTTTTTGACATTTAAATTCACTATGTAATAATTTAAATAATGTACCTAATCTAATTGAAATTTTTATTTTTTATTTAATCGACATAATTAAATTATTGTAACAATCTTCTGACATGTAAAATTTTTGTATATTTTATGAATAAATAAATATGAATATGAATATGAATATAAGTACTTCTCAGACGAGTAAATTAAGAGCGCTTTAATAAAATGTAACAGGTCACTAGCGCCACTCGTAAATAATTGTAATTATTTAAATTTAATGATATATAACTAAAAAAGGAGGCCGCTACGTACTGTAGTTTGTATTTAAGTACTTTTTGAATCCATCAAACTAATTTTTGCATTGCTAGATTGGTCTCTCTATGAGCTCAAAATTTAAACGGCCGTTTTAACTTTGGACGCATAGATTGACGAATCCAGCAACTTAATAACTAGTTTGGTGGATTGAAAACGTACTTAAATACAAAATACAGTACGTAGCGGCTTCCTTTTTTAGTTATATATCGTTAAATTTAAATAATAGTAACATGTCCAATGTTACATTTTATTAAAGCGCTCTTAATACAGGACAGAATATTAGAATTACGATTTGAAACGGGATATTTACCATGTATATTTGTATTTTTGAGTTAATCCTTGATAATGGCGCTTGCAACAGTGCCGAAATATCGGGAACTCAAAATACAAATATACATGGTAAATATCCCGTTTCAAATCGTAATTATAATGTAAATGACCATGTAAGCTTGAAATCAGGACAGAATACAACGGTTTAGTTGTAGAAAGGAGATAAACAACATGCGGCCTAAATACCGGGGGGCTACGGGCTACGTCTTCTTTGTAGCGAAGACATGATGAGGTCTCCCGGGGAAAAATAACAGTAGCATTCTTTTGTAATGAGCCCGGAGATCCCCGGGACCGGTAGACGACGGTCGACGGTCGTATCAATAAATGATCCTGGATCGACAAAAATTAACATCATCACTGATCGATATTTGTTAAATGTCGCCTTCGGTTGGTAGAAGATAAAGTGTGATGATCTATATATGTGTAATAATAATAATTAATAATGGATAATGTGGTAATAATAATAATGATCAAATATATTTTTAATAGGTAACTAAAATGTATGTTGCTGTATACATAAATAAAATTACATTTAACCTAATTATTTATTGCAATATTGTTTAATGTTATAAAATAATGTAAAAATAAAATAAAATAATGTAAAGTATAATAAAAAATAATAATAGATTAATAGATTATGTATTCAAAATGACCTTAGTTAATAATATTACCTAATGCTATGCCCTAACAGGGCCCATGTGAGACTGAAAATATTATGTATAAGATCTGTAATGCCATGGATGCAATAAATAAATAAATATCCCATAATGGAAAAAGGGCCTTAGTAAGCACAAAAATAATGCTATAAAAACATGCTCTTTCTCTGATATTCTAATTGTGGCTCCAAGTAGGTGCAATCCTGTCGTGTAGACGCTGGATGGCGACGTTAAGGCTTGACGTCCCGTCTTGCCCCTACTTTATATTGCGCACATAAATAACACTAACGAACTCTTTACGACTCCGTTTACGAGGACAAAGGACATGGCAGCTACGTCTTGATTAGTGACGATTTAGTCCCGGCCTCGAACGTAAACCGGACAATCCCGTGCTTCGGAGAATGACAAGACGATCGAGATGTTAAGTTGTTTTAATACATTTTTATGTCTTTATTTTCCAACGGTGTAAATTGTTTTTCAAATAATACTGTTTTTGGTAACCTGTTCTTTACAACAAACTCGTGCAGCTGCTTTCGAATAGCGTCAGAAAACAATTACATGAATACAGCATTGGGAAAAATAAGCATTATTTAGATAATAGGTATAAAAGAGTCCCACTATGTGTCCACATCGTTCGTATGTAATGTGCTTGTGAATACCTACTTAAAGAATACCTAATTACATACTAACTTATAAACGCACTAACATCGATTATAAATAAATTAAGTTAATATCGAAGGAATTAATAAATTGGCACATGGAAAAAATACACAAAACGGACATGGGTAAAATTAAATAAACTGTGCTTAACAAATATAATGTATAAAAACATAATAAACATAAATATATATTCTCCTAGCAGGGCTGGTAACCCATGGAGTCTCATTACCGTCCCTCCTTCTTCACCGAAGGAGAGGCCATTTAATTTAATGCGGTAACAGTATATAAATAATTGTAACATACAGATTTTAATATAACTGTGTAACTTTATCATATCATTGTAATATACTATAATACTAGTGTTGTAAAAATTTAAAATTAATATTAATAAACGGCTATTCTATTCTATTCTATTCTATTCTATATGTGTCCGCCAATTAAGATTAGGCTGGTAAACGAGCAATAGCCGGTATATTCGTATAAAATGTATGACCAATGTTGTTGTTTGTAATTTAGCCAACAATCACAAACAAAGGTTTCCTGCCGGGACGGCATCGGCACCCCAACGCGCGCCCTCTAATCACGCCGAGGGGCAAACACAACGCAAATGCATCTCTCTATACCGATCCATTTGTCCGTATTGTGCAACACGCGCTGATTGATAGATTGGGCACGACCGGTGACTAATGAGTGTAGTTTTGCCAATGATCGTGGGTTCATTCATCAGGTTGTCTTTTGAGAAAGTGAGGCGCGATGATGTTTGGATAGTGATTTGATGATTGAGTGATTGATCAGGTATTCGACCGGTAAATACGACTGATCAATGATGATTAAATTCTTAGAAGGGTTCGAAGAGAAATAAAACAATGAAAAAAGTTCCCTCCCTATTAGCTAGAAAAAATCAATGCTTGTTTTGTTCGTGGGTCCCAAACACATTTGAATCGCAATAAAACTTGTTAAATAATGGGTCCCAAAAGAAAAGATCCCTTTTTCTGCCGATACCAGGGACCCATAGACGCGAGGGCGTCGGCTGTAAACGTCCGGTCCAATTGTAACGCAATTTGTCAAACCACCCTCTGAGCATTAACCGCTCATCTCGCGCTGGTGCCCTAATACAAGTGCTGTTTGTTTATGAACCGAAAACTAAAAGGGGAGGGCAAGATAACAAAAGTATGACTAATATTTTGGCATTATCGAATTCGCAATAGGTTTAACGATAACATTCATTTAGCACAATAGATTTTACTGAATTTCGTTGTGACATCAAATATCTACTTAAAATCAGCTTCACAGCATTTGAAATTTTATTAAAAATACTAACCCGCTTATTCATAAAACTTAACAAACCTTTGCTAACTAAAATGTTATTTGTCCCATTCTCACAAACGTCAATGTCAAAGTGACAAATAAGGACAAACGAACTTTAGCGACTAGTTAACTAATGTAGGTTTGATAGACGTTTATGAATAAGGGGGTATAAGTTCCTTTTTCGTAATTTGTTATTGTGTAACTAAGTACAAACTACACTATATTTGTGGAATGTATAGAATGACACAACATCGGTCAAATTTACTCCACGGTTTGACTGGTACTCATACCTATTTCTTTATATTTTTCCATGCTTTTTGCACACCCGCACACCCTATATCAAACACCGCAGACCCTATTTCTCATTGAAGTATGGTCTAATAGCTCACTAAGGCTGGGTTGCACCAAATCGTGTTTAAGCGTAAGCGGTGTTCGTTAAAATCTGATTGTATGGAAACTGTGACACGTTTCTATGGGATGATAGCAGTCGGCGCTATATTTGACGATGTCCGGCCTGTGATCGTATGTTGGCGCAACCGACCCTAAGTGTGTTGTTGTTGGCACTAGTAGGTACGCACCCTGGCACGTGTCTTAGCGTCCATATCATTCGTATCATTACCGTGGCGTGGTATTCGAGCTCACAGTCAGAGATAGGGCACGACTAACTATCTGCCACGCAAGCACCTCTGCAGATTATATTGAAACTAGCGACCCGCCCCGGCTTCGCACGGGTGCACTATTTAATGGATGTTATTATACATATAAACCTTCCTCTTCAATCACTCTATCTATTAAAAAAAACCGCATCAAAATCCGTTGCGCAGTTTTAAAGATTTAAGCATACATAGGGATATAGGGATATAGGGACAGAGAGAGTGACTTTGTTTTATACTATGTAGTGATAATGCTCTTTTACTCTTGTTTATGTTGTTGAATATCGTGATATTTAACAACATAAACAAGAATCATCATCATCATCATCATTTCAGCCGAAAAACGTCCACTGCTGAACATAGGCCTTCCCCAAGTGGGGGGGATTTGCCATAGTCGCCACGCTTGGCAAGCGGGTTGGCGACCGCAGTTTGATGGTGATAATGATCGAAGAATGCTGCTGCCCACCCTCCGATTACAAGAATAAAAGAGCATTATTGTTAAGCGATTGACAAAACACAACGTAGCAAGTGTTTTGAATATTGTCATAGATTTCTAATGATCATACGAGTAGTTACGTTTGTATGAGTAACATTATTCGCTGCATGCATCGCAATCAATAATACCAGGAGATAATGAATAGGCAACAGTTAGGGAACATGCATTAGAGCGGCGTTGCTAACGGCGGCTGGTCATGCCATTGCAGCACAATTAAAATATTACAACCGCACCTTCACATGACATTTTAAACTAATAAGGAGCTGCACGGCTAAGGAATGCGCGCGAAGGATAATTTACCTGTATCTTTCGAAGTGAAGGCTGACTCACTATGAGGATTTATGGTGCGGAGATGGATTGAAGGGTCTGTAGTGTGTGCAACGCTGCACGCACACACGTAGCGTAGTATATAGGCTGATAGGTCACCATGTTTGACCACCAACCATCCTGGCAGGGTCGCCATGTAAGGATGGGCGTAATCAGACAACCGATAGTGTAGGAAGTATGAAGTATATTTTATAAACATGGTTACCTATCCGCTTATATACTAAGGCTACGCTACGTGTGTGCGTGCAGCGTTGCACACACTACAGGTCGGAAGGGGGCGACCAAGGCGACGGTATCTTGTGATCAAATTTCTGCAATAAGTACTGAACTTTTTTCAGGTCAGAAGTTCCCGCAACTGACGAGCATGCATGACGAGATGTATGGATGTGATTGAAGCAAAAGAAGTATGCAAGGACCGTAGTATTTGACGTTCTTTGGTCTCTGCCTACCCCAAAGGGATACTGGGAATTGTGAGTATATGTAGGTATGTATGTATCTTTCTAAATGTAATAGATGTTCCCTAATAGTGTGCATGCAATGCTACAAATAGAGAGAGGTGGAGAAAGCTCGTAAAAGCTGCAACTAATACGGAAAAAGGCAACCCATAACCACAACAACTCTAGAGTGAACGACTGAGAAGGAGAAGTGTAATAGAAACGGATAGTTTATCTCGCTAGCTGGGCTAGCTCGTACCGAAAGGTAAACGTCCCAGAGCTCGACTTTGACCTAATACATGAGTTTCAATCTTATATAAGAGAATAATCGGTGTCAACTATTGGGTACTAAGGTGTCATTAATTGGGACGTTTATTTTACTAAAACCCACATAGAAGAAAATTCGACACAATCAAAGAAATCGCGCGTGCTGCCATGCAAACGGATCGTATAGAGTCTATACTATAGACACAAAGCTATCAACGGATCGGATATTTTTACCCATTTAGGGGATGATTTCAGGTATAAAAACTATTGTACGTCATTTCCCGAAGTCCAAACTATCTCCATACCAAATTTTACCAAAATCGGTGCAGCGGTTTTGGCGTGAAGAGGTAACAGACATAAATATATATGGATTTATTTGCATGGATTTACGCTTTTATCTTGTATCGTGTATATCAAGTTACAATACTGTTGCCGATATAGACCGCGAGGGGCGCGGGAGCATGCGAATACAACACGTGCGCAAACCGAGGGTTTTTCATACCTGGCTGATTTACAGCTGTTATTCGGAGATTTGATTGATCGCGGGCGGGGATCATTCGTCTGGGAGTGCGGGGAGGTTTAATTGACTGCGATTGTGGGATACATGCGGTTTGTATTCATAGTGATCTTATGTACCTATTGCTTGTAATGGAGAAGATAGAAGATATTATGGAGAAGATATTATTTTTTGACATTTGTTTAAAATTGTGTAATTACATTCGAATTAACCATTTATTTAATTGCCAATTGTTGTCTTAAATTCCATTTGTATTTTATTTATATTTTCTGTGTGTCCAATTATGTTATGACGATCCTTATTCGGTGAATATGTTTAAATCCTATTCCATTATTATTATTTATATCTTAATTGACGATCATGATGTGAATTCGTATACTTTTGACATGAATGCAAATTTATATTGTAATTTACATCTATGAAATAAATGAATCTGAATCTGAAGTAAATATATTTGGTATCCGAGTTATAGCCATCATCATCTATACATACAAAAAAGAAGTACTCGCTTACTGACTGACTGACTCATCAACGCACAGCCGAAACTGCTAACTCTAGAGAGTTGATTTTTACACAGTCGATTGCGCTGATAACGTAGACTAGGGATAAGAAAAGATTTTTCGAAACACATCGCCTAAGGGGGTAAAAGAAGGGATGAAAGTTTGTATCAAAACACTTATTTATTGAAAAGAGAGATTTGAAATTTTGTATATAGACTCTCTGTTTAAAGATATTAATGGCATATTTCAGCGTTTTTCTAAATTGCTCACCTAAAGGGTTGAAAAGGGGGTTCGAAATCTTCGAGAGGAAAGTACGGTTGCCAGTTCTTGTTGCACAATAGCAGGTTAAAACAATATTAACTATATGTCACATAAGATTAGAGTACAGAGGCGATCTTATCCCTATGAGGGATCTCCTCCAGCTCACCTAAGAGGGCTTGGGTGCATATCCCGAACTCTCAACGCAGCGCATCATCGGGAGTATTGGCACATTACTTATACCCGGCAGGAATACCAGAACTACTTATCAGGGTTAATCAGGGTTATAAAAAGAGATTTCAAGCTTACATGGTCATTTACATTAGAATTACGATTGGTTAATCCTTGATAATGGCGCTTGCAACAGTGCCGAAGTATCGGGAACTCAAAAATACAAATATACATGGTAAATATCCCGTTTCAAATCGTAATTCTAATTATAAAAAGAGGTATGTAACATCGATAGCGGATAGGGTAAAACCCGGATAGATGCCTCACTTTTTGAAATTGCCTCATATTTGCGAAAACTTTAACTTATCGTAAATATTTTTAATGAAATAAGCTAGTCTATTCTTTGTTCTTTCCATGTGTTTCATTGCTGTTGTCCTAATAATTACGGTTTTTGCAGAATTCAAGTTTTTCGAGAAAATGTTTTTGAGGATAGATGCCTCGCGGTTATGGATAGATGCCTCACCATCAAAATGCAAAGAAGGATAGATGCCTAGGGTATGGGATAGATGCCCTATGGAATAAAATAACTTAAAGTTTATATTAAAATGTTTATTTTGTATTTTAAAAATACTTCTTTTTAAGAATCGTCAACATATTATAAAAGGGCTTTATACTAATATGGCATGCACTATTTATTTATTTAAAATTTTCAAACAATCAACTTACGTTTATACAGGGTGAAATGTATACCTAACGTTATAGAATGTGCACTTTTCAGGCAAAAGGTATCGAGGCGTGTTGTCGACAAGGGTGATTTCTAATTGGATCCTTAAGAGTGCGTCAACGTGCCCACTAGAGTATAATTGTGATTATTTTATTTAATTCATTTTTTTGTCCATTTCATGGAAAGCTGCAAGTAATTCCTGCTCCTTCCAAAAAACAACTCGAGCTTTAGCTCCTTTCTTTGGTATTTTCGCGGTATTGTGAACCTAAAATGGATCAATTTATTACACTATACACGGTGACAGGATAGTCAGGATAGATGCCCCTAAGGGCAACTATACCTTGAAAAAATCGGGGCGACTATCCTTTTCGATATGGATAGATGCCTTTTAATTTTTTAACGAAAATAAACACAGTGGAGAGAATATAGACACTTAAATATGTACTTAACAGATCAGTGTGTTAATATAATAAAAAACGGAATCAAAATTATAACCAGTTCAAAAGTTATGCTTCAACAAACACTTGCGTTCCAAACTTTGTCTACTTTTTTTCGAGTGTCGCGGAGATATTTGGACACACACGCGAAACGCATCCATTCCACGCCGCTGCTTGCCTGGCACTGAGGTGGGTGGCGTTGGCGCATCCTATATAACCTACTATTTCACTGTTGCGATATTGGGAAGTTAGGTTTTTAGGAATTGGGGCACCTATCCCAGCGGGGCATCTATCCGGGTTTTACCCTACTTATGTTTATCTTTGGGTGAAAAGTGTAAAAATCATCAGAACAATAGGCAGACTTCCTATTCTTCGCGAACACAGAATGAAGTTTAGAGGGCTGATTAGAGATTGGAGTTTCGCATTAAGATTTGATATTGTCTCGTGTTTTGTAACACGTGGTTTGTGTAGTGGAGTGTTTCACGAGCTCGCTGTTCCAAAAAACATGTCGGATCTCGCGAAATACGCTGATATTTATGGTTTTAGGTCAAAGAGAAACTAGGTATTACGGCATGCCATGCGCCCTGTAGCCCGGGCATAGAATACGGCTACGGTATCCTCTGCCTGACGTAGAAGGCGACTAAAAGGGGGTCCACGAGGTCCGGACGATCATCCATAGAAATATAGCGGGACCCACGTAAGTGGACCTAGGGCGGTACTGATGGCGCGTTACGTAGGAGATCCCAGAGCCGTCCGATCGAAATAGGTTGAGGCGCACAATCGGGGGTTTTTAATCGGCGCAAGTCGGACCGAACCGCCGCCTCGCGGATTTACATACAAAATAAAAGGTATTACGGCATATTTTTGACAATTTAATTATAAACAATGGCAGGACGGGCAAGGCACACAAAGACAAAACAAACGATACAAATCTAGTTGACACAATCAGCGTGTTTACGTGGTTGTCTTAGAGTTAACACAAATTGCGTTTAAAGAGTTCTCACAGGTATCAAATCAGAACGCGATACGTAAGTCTGCTCGACCCCCGGCCCCGGCTAACAATCCGCGCGCAACGCCAGCGAGTCGCGGGCGCACCACGCGCTGTCACCGCTCGCCGCGATGGTATCGGGCGTCGTAAATAACGCGCTGACGCTGACAAGTGCGCCCATTACCGCGCCGCGGCAAAAAACGCGCCCGCACCGTCCGCAGCGGCAGCTGAACGAAAAGCTTTCAAATGTAGCCAATTAATGAAAAATACTAGTTTACATGGCGGAGCGGTTTTTTTTTTACATACAACGCCGGTGGCAAACAAGCGTACGGTCCACCTGATGGTAAGCTGCCAGCGCAGCCTATAGACGCCCGTAACTCCAAAGAAGACACGTACGCGTTGCCGACCCTTTATGAAATTTGAGAATTGCGTTGACAGCAGAAGGGACAATTTAAAGTCCCTCGCTCTCAACACAGTGCATCCTCGGGAGCTCTGGCAACCTTGCTCACCTCCAGGAACACAACACTACATACTTGTATAGTAGATAATGTTATTATGGTTGTGGTCTTCTGCAAGGTGGAGGTACTATCCCAGTTGGGCTGCTCCAAATTCGAGCAAGATGACATTTTGCTGTGCCCTACCTCTCTCAATAAGATTCGATTCGAAGGTTCGATTGAATTATATCAATTAGTCTAGCTTAATGCCATAGTGCTTATTAAAATTCCACTTTCATTGTAACGCTTTGCGGAGCACCGTTCGTATTCAACGATAAAGGCACTGTATAAAGGTTTATTGATGGACTCAATTAGTATTATTAACTAATCTACTTTTTGCAGAATTGAAATGTGTCAGTTAATTAGTGGTGCTTAATAATGTTATAATATATTACCTACCGTCAGCAAATGGAGTATGATTACCAATTCGTATTAATTTTTGTTCTTGAGGAGACATATAAGCGTCAATGTTATTGTCATGATTCTAATGTTTCCGAAACATTAACAGATTCCTTCCCTTCGAAATGGAAATCTACTAACTGTTCTGTATTTCACTACGTATAAAACAAAGTCACTTTCTTTGTCCCTATATCCCTATGTATGCTTAAATCTTTAAAACAACGCATCGGGTTTTGATGCGGTTTTTTTAATAGATATATAGAGTGATTGAAGAGGAAGGTTTATATGTATAATAACATCCATTAAATAGTGCACCCGTGCGAAGCCGGGGCGGGTCGCTAGTCTATTTATAAAACGCTTAAGTAGGTACTTTTCGCAAAAGATAATCAGCAATGTCAATCGATAAACAAGAATAAGTAATGTCGCCGATTGCCACACTGAGTGGCACTATTACTCAGTGGAGTTCTTTACTGCAATAACTTTCTTATCGTTGAATTATCATCAAATTTATTTAGGTCCCTCATTTTCACCAGCTGTATCACTTCCAAATTAATGTGTATACTGCTTTAATCCTTCTGGGCGTCCGCAAACTAATAACAATAAAGATTTTATTTTTTTATGTCAAAAAATGTACTGAGTTACTGAAATTTGATCTGACATTTGGTCTAACGGATCTTTATAAAACCCGGCCTAAAAAAACCTGGCCAGTATCAATCAGTTTTGCAGATAGTACCAGTGTCCGATAACTACGTACCGACGAATTGTCATCCAATGGCTTTATGCCACAATTATGGCGTTTTACTATTACTACCTCGTATCTAGTTGAACCGTGCTAATGCAAAAGGAACATTGGAATGTACCAGTTAACGTTTATATTTGGGTAAAAAGGTGCGACGCGTGCACTTTAACTCCCTACTTATAATAATAGATAACAGCTATCTGCGCGTGTAGAGAAGGTGTTGAATTAATTAATGAAACTAATCGTGTCCGACCCTTTATGGCACCAATTAAAGGGTCTCGGAGTAACGAAGGCAACAGATTTTTTATGAATGTGCGTTATCAATGAGGGTGAGAGGGAATGTGGCGTTGATAAACTATTCCAGTAGAACAAACTAATTACAAGCTGTAAGGACACGCCATATATACACGAAATTACGTTGTTGTAATGGGACATCTCATCATATTCATACATCCGATACAGACAATACATACCTTCTATGTATATCAGACACAGGACTTGCAAAAGAGAGCCAGTCGGACGCCTAGTCGACAGTCTGCTGTAGGTACACGTGTCAAGGGTTTTCAGATGTATAATAGTGTTGTACTATATTGTTACCGATCGACTTTCAAATATACAGCCACGAAACATATACAGCCAGTTGTCACATTAAATATATGATTATGTATTGAATCACAGAACAGTATTATTTATTAATGAAATATATGTAAACTAATTATATCAAACAAAAAGTATCCACCACAGGTTTCGTCAATTTATGCTACAAAGAATCATCCACAACACGTTTCGTCACCTATTCTACATACTCCATTAACAATGACTTGTCCGATAAGTACCCGGCTCAAACGTCCCAAATATACTCGCCGCGTTCCCGCGCTGGATTGCTAAAGAGATACGTTGAACCAGGTACGCACCGGATCTAGGATCGCAACCCCTATCTTGCAAACGTCTTCCCAAGGCTCGTATAAATTGCATTGCTCTTTTAAATATATGTAGCTGTGGAAGTGGTAAAATACTTATCGTGCCGCTTCGCCAAAACAGGCTAGACAAGACAGTATCTACTTGACCACAGAAAACCACAGAAAACCAGCGTCGGGACACCTTTTGTGGCCCGGCACATGCTGAGTGGGCCCCTTTTTCGCAACTGTTTTTAGTTTTAAGTAATTTCATTGTAATTCTAGTTCTTCTGTTGTCGAAATAAAGATTTTTCTATTCTATTCTATTCTACATGAAAAAAAATGACCGTAGTGTGATTCAAATCACAGGTGACTCTGTCCTTTAGTTGCCATCCTGGTACAGTTTCAGTTTATAAACCCAAAACGTAATACATAAATAGCATAAACGCCAACATAGTAAATGCAAAGTAACTATTAATCTGTGTGAATAGGTACATAGGTATCCTGCGTATGTACAAAAGCAGTATTTATGTCCGGGATAACGAAGAATGTGTACCGCGAACGCCGCAGTGGGCTGATCCAGGGTTACCAACTCTAATTTTTTTTAACCCCTAGAACTTCAGTTAAAATCCCCTAAAACTAAACATTATTTTCGGTAAATCCCCTGAATACAAAATAAAACAAATTATGTGTCTCAATTTGTTTAATGTTATACATTATTTAGGATCTCAAATATTAAATAGTTTTGTTCTAATGGTTCGACTTTATTATGGTCACACATGCACATAGAACATTTTTAACATTTTATTAGATGGAGTCAATTTAACGCAAGATCCTGATCTCTGCAGTGCGAATCAGACTATCAACACGCTTTGCAGCATTTCAATGGATAGTTGATTCAGGGCTTATTTTTAATAATGTTATATAAAATAAAAATCCCTAAATATACCCCTAAAATTATTAAGCCCCTAAAAATCCCATGCTCCTTATATACCCTGGGCTGATCCTTGTTTACGGCGGGATGCCCGTAATGTGTCGTGGGGGCTGATGCAGCTACAGTACAATCCGGATTCAGAGACAGTCAAGGGACCGGTGATATTACGTCGCACTAATAGTACGTCGCACAAAACGGACCGATTTGCTTAGAAAGTGTTTTGTATGAAAACCTAATAACATGAGGGGATTTCGACGTCGTTAAAAGCGGTATATGCAGAGTCATAATAAGCGGATTCTACTGTATTTTCATAATACGCATTTCGTATCTGCTTTAGGTACTTGATACAGCTCGTGCAAGTAATGTGCACCTTCTGTGTGTCCCATCACACGTAGAAGTATGTGAGCCTAAATATTGCAACGCACAGCTAAGTATAAAGTTGTCGAAATAGATGTTTCAATAAAAATACTCGATTCGGATAGCAATGAAGTGTTTTACCATAGTCATTAGGTAAAACACCTATTCGTTGCTATCCGAAATCAAGTAATTTTAGAAGGAGACTTCGTTGGCTACACATAATTTAAAAAATATAAGATTCATTTTCGGTTTTTTTACTAGTAGCTTTCATTGTTAAAAAAATATATTAGATTGTAATATTATACTCGATCAGAACATTTTGTTCCCACAATATAAAACATGCACTGGTCGAGCGATTGGTAAATTCCAGCAAAGACGTGCGATTCACCGATGGTAATGATATACTATTAGAATGATTAATGTTGATGAATAATGCTAATGGGAGTTTTCTTGTAATCCGTTTTTATAGAGCAACCAGGCGGCTTCTGATGATGACACATGCGTGTTACGAGTTTACATTCGCGATGAAATTCAATGGTGTATGTGAAGTCCCCAAAGCGCACTGGGACGGCGTGGGTACCAATGCCTGTTTCCTGCCAACCATGACAGGAGGCCTGTGCCCAGCAGTGGACATATATAGGCCGATGGTAACTCTCAACTGGTAATGCAATATGCAGAAATAGTTGTCTGTCATTTGTCTTTTTTTACAAGTTTGTACCTATCTACCTATATAATGTTTGCCAAGTCAACTATTACTTATTCTGTGCCCAAGTGAACAATATCACGGATTCTAAATTTAAGTCTGTCGTGAAACAGACACTTATTTCAAAAGCATATTATAATATAAACGATTATATCATGAATAGGGATGTTTGGCAGTGATAGCGTCCCGCACAAGTAATCTAACACAGAAATATTTTGTCCTTAATATTAAAAAATATGTATGTATGTTTATACTGTAGCATTTGAATTCTGTAGTATTATGATCCTGTTATTTTATATACATTGTATATTGTTTTGAAAAAATGACACCTCGCCGAGTTTCTTACGCCGGTTCTTCTCGAGGCAGAGGTTTATTTTATGAACCGGTGGTAGTTTTTGACATTCATAAGTGCATGTAGCATGCCTAAATTGAAGAATAAATGATTTCATTTCATTTCATCGAACTCCGGTAATTTTACGAATTACAGGCAAGTGTTCCTATGATGTAGCCCGAAGGTCGCCTCATAAAAGTTGACAAATTTCTACTTATTTATTTAATCTTATCCAACCGCCTTCTCGAAATCAGCCCCATCATGCTTTAACATTCTGCCTTTTCATTCCAAAATTAACGTACGTACTTCGCTGCAGTCCTTTTTGGAAATTTCAAGATTTTTTGGTACCTTATCAAATCAAATCTAGAAACAATATTGAATATACAGCTCAGCGACAATTCATGGACGCAAGCATCCCTACCCATTAGGCACGTCGGGCTAGGCATTAAAAAAAATTCAAATTTATCTCTTCCAGCGTTTTTGTCCTCTGTCCACAGCTCAATTGTCATTCATGCCTAGGGGACCAAAGTTTTTAAATATATTTTAGTTTTAGTTTAGTTTAGTTTTAATTTTTAGTCATATATTCTCATGTTATTTTTAGTTATAATTTGTCAGTCTTGTGACAATATATATAATGTTGTACTGTTTTAAATATTAAGTTATTTTGCAACATACCTGTTATTTTGTAATATATTATGGAAAAGTCATAATATATACAAATATCTATTTGATTATATACGATTAAAGATCACGCGTGAAAGAAATGTCACCGATGCATCAGATAACACGCCCAATAAACTACCGATCCGATCCGGTCTTAAAATTCTGTCATCTATACTTACAAGGTCTAGTGAGAAAACCTGTCCACTGATCAGATGAAATCCAAACTTAAGTACGGGTATCAAGGTTACTTATAAAGTCTTTGACATGAGGAAACATTTAAGTATCACTTAGGATGCGTTGCACTAAACCAAACCAATCTGTAACAAATAGTAAGCGGCTTTCGTTAATATCTGATTGTATGGAAATTTTAACAAATTTAAATAAATAAATAAAATAAATAAATATTAGCGGACAATCTTACACAAATCGAACTAGCCCCACAGTAAGCTCAAGAAGGCTTGTGTTATGGGTACTAGACGGCGATATATTTAATAGATATAAATACTTAAATACATAGAAAACATCCAAGACTCAGAAACAAATATTCATGCTCATCACACAAATATTTGCCCTGACCGGGATTCGAACCCAGGACCGTCAGCTTCACAGGCAGGGGCACTACCCACTAGGCTAAACCGGTCGTCAAAGTTTCTATGGGATGACAGTCGCCGGCGCCATATTTAACGTTGATCAGTCTAAAATCGTAAGTTGGTGCAACCCGCCCTTTATCTAGATGGCATGGTATAGGTAGGAGCGCGAGGTTAAGCAACGACGGCCCAGGTCAGTTATTGGATGGGTGACCTCTTTGAGTGGTTTCTAACTGAGGATCCCGGCAGCTGTCTATGACAACAGTCGTTAAGCCAGGTGAGAGGCCTTCGAGTGGCTTCAGAACTTCTTTCAGTAAAGTTGCCCATTCACTTGACAAGAGGGGTCGAAGGTGCACCGTGTCCGTAGGGCCTACCTATCGCTGCCCTACACGTAATAATGACTAAGTATTAGGCAATCGCAATTCAAATAAATTATTATTATCCTACTATTCTTCATCATAGCAAATAATGATAATTATGAATTAAAATTTATTTATTTATTTATTTTAGGCCAAGAAGAAACTACTTTGAGCAAATAAAAGAGAAGGTTAAGGTCATGTCATATCAGAAAGTAAAGGAGTTGGCGGAGGACAGAAACGGCTGGCGATTGCTCCACCGACAAGAGTAACGTACTCTTAAATGGAAGAAGAAGAAGATGAATTAAATGTTATCTTTATAAATGAATTACTATTATTATTAATAATTAATTATTATCAATCAATGTATATGATTATTATTAATTAATTATTATCAATGTTTAATTATTATAATTATAACTGGTTTTTTTTTACAAAGTTTTATTTTTTACTCTTATTTATCTTTTGTTGTGTAATCAATATTTAATGTCAATGTAATAAATTACTGTATTAAATTGCAATGCCCTCACAGGGTTGTGTTGATACTTATGTTTGTACACACAAAGCAATGAATAAATGAATATGAATATGAATATGACCCCTGGGTGGTGCTAAAAGTGCAACAAACTGGCAACCGTACTGTCATCTAGGAGATCTCACGGTTCGAAACAATTTCCATACGATAAATAAATAGGTATAGTTACGATACTAAGGAACGTGATCTCGAGTTTCATACGACTTGGTTTCGCTAATAATTAATAAATAAATAAATAATAAATAAATATTAGAGGACAATCTTACACAAATCGAACTAGCCCCACAGTAAGCTCAAGAAGGCTTGTGTTATGGGTACTAGACGACGATATATTTAATAGATATAAATACTTAAATACATAGAAAACATCCAAGATTCAGAAACAAATATTCATGCTCATCACACAAATATTTGCCCTGACCGGGATTCGAACCCAGGACCGTCAGCTTCACAGGCACGTGCACTACCCACTAGGCTAAACCGGTCGTCATAATTATTACTAAAGTTAATCCTTAGCACGAGACGCTTGGCCGCCCGACCGCGTCCAGAACATTCCGCATTAGAATATTAAACGTCAACAAAACGAAGACAAATTTAAGCGCTTTCGAGATAAAATGAAGACGCAAATGAAGAGACGGTCGGTAGCGCTTCTACACCGTGTCGACAACGACGCTGATTAGTGAGACAAGCAAATACGACTCTTAACGGATTGACTCAAGGTTCGAGTCATAAATGTGCTCGTACTTTACTGGGAATAGTCTAAATCAGGCCGGAGGAAGCCCTAATTAAAAGTCCATACATCACGGCGGCGCCGCGCTGCATGTTACTATTTTTTCTCGCACTAGCTTTTACCCCGAGTCTGCTCAATATTGCCGTTAGGAAATACATATGTTGGCCAACAGATTAATGTATATTTTAGTTTACTTAAATTGACACACCATATGACTGACTAATGTCTATATATTATTGGTGGTAGAGACTTCGATGGTTAACCTAACAATAGGGATGCTGACACTAAATAAGAAAATCAACTACTTCAAATTTTCTCGAAAAAGGATCAAATTCTCAACCAAGTAGCGAATAAAGTAACTCAAAAGAATAAATAATTACATAATTACAAGTCTTCAAACTTTTAAGTGGGGGTATGTTCTGTCCCTTTTTCGCAAAACGCACCTCTGTATTGAACGATCTTCATTTACTATGGCGCTTTAGGTCACTGACGTCACTGATTTGTAGGTTTCTCACTCTTATTAACAACATTCTAACGGTTGTAGCTTCGTTACTTTTTGAGATATTTTAATGGAATTTTCACCATTTGGCATAGTTTTATATCTTCTTTCTTTTGGATAATAATTTGGCTACCAATAAATTTTGAGTCAACATCCCTATAATTAATAAAAGTTCCTTACGATCTCAAGCGTTTTGGAGAGGCAAATCCAGTCTTGACAAGGTTGACTCTACTCTAACCTCTAACGTAATGTATATTACTCTTACGTCTACTCTCCTGGTACCTTGAACATCAAAAATTAAATAGTCGTGTCAACATTACCATACAGCGCGGCACGTGGTAGCGGTCGCAGTTTGTCATCCCGCATGTTTCATAAATCCCCTGTCACCGCGCCTATTCCCGGACTTGGCCGTTTCTTTTTTCCTATTCACCTTTCGTCCATAAATCCCGCACCCGAATCTACCCAGTATTAGGTACATATACATACCAGCGTTACCGCGTTGAAAGAATTTTAGCTATTTCGTTTATTATCAAAGCGATTCGAACTCGTAAAGTTGTATTCTTAAATGAACACTCGGAGTGACATGTCATTAAGACGGTGAAACAAGTGAGCAATAAACCAAACGATGGGTGTCGCAACGTTTTTTATAGCCTACAATTTCAAGTAGGTATGTATATAAATTAGAAGAGCCTTACCTATGACTGGGCAAAAGTAGGGATGTGGGTATAGAAGACTAACTCCGGAATACCTATATATAAATAAGCCAAACCATGCAATGTAAGGGTTGCCAACATCGCATTCGACATTTACAGTTATTTATTGGTTAAGTTTTATAGTATATTTATTTATTTCCTTTAGAAAATAACATTATTTTACATCAAAATAAAATAAATTGGATTCATTAAAGGATCGTCTATAGGTATACAGTAATTTCCAACTTCAAAACTTATAGCAGGCTTTTAAAACACTTGCAATAAGTCAGAGAAGAATTCAAAAAACGAATTATCAAAATCTTCTAACAGCAGTGTGTTGTGGTATACTCGTATTACCCTTGGTACCACTCCCAACACAGCGCATCCTCGGGAGCTGGCGACCTTACTCACCAGGAACACGGCACCTCATACCCACTAAGCAAGTAGTGGTGTTATTAAGGTTGTGATCTCGCCGAGGTACTTTCCTCAGACAGGCTACTCCAAATAGAAGTGTGATGACATTCCGTTTGATGTGTCCTACCTCTCAAATGTTCCTGGCACGGTGCTCGGCGGCAGTGGCGGTTGACTGGTGTTACGGATTAAGCATTAATCCCTGTCATTAGTTTACTCTATTAGCTAGCTTCCAGCTAGAATTCATAATATATTTAAAGCTATTGCTGAGATTTATTGCTCTTTGGAAATTAATGTTTGTTCCTTATAACCATAAAAACAGATTAAGTGCAATCAAGTGATAGTTACTCTATAATAGCAGCGATATTTTTAATATAACCATCTTCGCTTTCTCACTTTACTATACCTTGCTTCGATATAATTACCTAACGGCGACTGCACCGCGTAGTGTAACCGTCTTAGAGTAGACTCATTAAAGTCATCCACCTCTACTTGAATCTGTCTCCTAATGGAATCATCAGCGCACGTCGCGACGCCGCACGCAAAACGAGCACGACGCAGGCGTCGCGTTCGATTATCTCGCGAGCGAGCGTGAAACGAGACGCACGTGCGTGCGCGCGGCGGCGGCGCCATCTGCGCGCGCAGGAAACGGATCTTTACGTCACTTTTGACATGTGTCAATTTCTATAAGAGCCAAACAGGTGAACAGAAAAACGAGCGAGAGGAGTTACGTTCTTATAACGGTCTACTTTTAAATATTTTTTGAATTCGCTCTTCATGAGTTAAGACGTCATGAATGACTGTCGACAATAACCGATTACCTAAATTATATATATTTTTAGAACTTTTACTAAAACAACTTACATATACTTATCTCCTACTACTGAAACCATCGCGAGTGTTTTTTTTTAATTTCCAGTTTTTGGCCTTAATTATCGAACCTGCTCACAAAATTTCACGAGAATCAGTAGAGAAATATTCAGTGTTGCCAGATGGTTACATTTCGTACATTTTTCGTAACTTCTAAAGGGCTCGCGTAACATGTAAGTAACTTCTGTTATAAAGGAAATTTTCGTAACTTTAGAGAATAATGAAACTCTAATTAAAAAGAAAGGTCAATTGTATCTAACCGGGACCAAGCGAAACAATTTATAAGTTTCCATACAGAAAAGTTGACACAGGAACCTACGATTTTGTCTGTCCGTTTGTCTGTTGCAACTAAGTATGACATTTGAGAAACCGTACCGTCCATCAGCCTGGCGTAATTCTGTAGCCGAAGTTGCCGAATTGCAGCTGCATGTGGCTATTCATTTCTTACGTTTTCATAAGTAATTATAAAAAATGTAACTTTTGCGTCAAAAATGTAACTTTTCAAAAAAATAAACGTAATTTTCGCACCAGGGCCCCTGGCAACACTGGAAATATTACCCGTAGAGGAGAACTACTTATATAATTACCGAACCTGATCACAACATTCCAAGAGAATTGGTTGAGAAATGCGACCTGTAGAAGAGGACAAGCGAAAATCCGTACATACGAGAGCATTTTTGTCGAAGCTGAAGCAGAGACCTTCGTTTCACTCGGTCTACTATTATATGCAGGGCTCGGAAACCGGTTTCGTCTTCATACAATTAACCGGTTAAAAATTTCGGTTAATTGCGTTTTACGATATTTTTTCGTACCTCAAATCATTTATTCCGTAGATGAAGGCTACCAAAAGCAAATCTTAAAATAAAAATGGAGATATGAGAAGTGCTTTAGGAAATATTTCCAAAATAGTAAAAACCGGTTCCGAGCCCCGATTATATGAACGAAATGTAGCAGTGTCTTAACGATACTCTCTCCCAATTTTTCCACTTAAAATACTACTAAAAGCAATCCGTTTCATCATCATCATCATCATTTCAGCCGAAAGACGTCCACTGCTGAACATAGGCCTCCCCAAGGCTCGCCATTTAGACCGGTCCTGTGCCGTTCGTTTCCTCCGGATTCCCGTGACCTTCACCAGGTCATCACTCCACCTTGTCGGAGGCCTACCGACAGCCCGTCTTCCGGTGCGTGGACGCCACTCAAGCAGTTTCTGGCCCCATCGACCGTCAGTCCTGCAAGCAATGTGCCCTGCCCACTGCCACTTAAGTCTCGCAATTTTGAAGGCTATGTCGGTGACCCCAGTTCTGCTACGGATAGCTTCAATCCGTTTATTAAGTACTAAATCGAAGGATATATCGAGGAATACCTATTTCCTATAATTGGGAAGAGAGTAGTTAGTAGATTACTGTTTCTGCGGCAGGTTGGGGCACTCCCCGCGGAGCGGAAATTTTTTTTGAGTTTTTTTTGCTCCTCCTAGCACATTCTCTGCGGCAATTTTTTGCGTGTGTGTTTTTTCCTATGAATATGTAATTTGCCGCCGCCCGATGTTTTTTTTTGTTTATGATAGGTGTGACTCCGTTGTTGTTTTTTTAAAGATTGCTTTTTTGAGGTGGATTACGTATTTCCTTAAATCGATTTATTTTATTAAGGGCAAACGTCTGTTTTTGCGCTATTCCCACGCAAGGGTAGGTAATTTACACTCTGTGGATGGCGATATATTTAAAAATTTATATTGACATCAGATAGCCGATCGTGAGAATTAAAATAATATATTTGGAGAAACCATAAAATATCATTGATTATTACGAAAACGTCGTAGTTTCTGTAATTTATTGGGTATTATAGTAAAGGAAATTTAGCTAAGCACGTTCGCACACACATTCCAGTTTTTGGATGGTTCAGTAAAAAATAGATAGAACGTGTTGTATCATGCATCCACCAGATGTGCGTTTTTTAACTAGGTAATCGATTTATTGTCTTATCTGCGACATGTGTGTGCGTGTATTATATTTGAAAGCAATAAAATATCATAGATTATTACAAAATGTCATGCTATTCGTATTTTATTGGTCATTAAAAACCCAAAGAACATTCAAGCGAATCAGGTTGATTTGATATTTCAGTAAAAATCTTGTTAGAACCTGTTGCAACGAACAGGTGTTCGTTTTAGTAATAGATTTTTTTGTCTTACCCACGCCACGATATGTGTACATGTGTGTGTGTGTGTGTGTTGAATAAAATCAGAGCTCAAGCCGATAGGAACGTCATTCGTTCAGATTAGTTTGTCTGAAAACAGTGTCAAGTGTTAAAGTAGCAGTTTGCAAGTGTCGCAATACGAGTAGTAATTAACAGTTTTAATTTTGAAACTCTGTGTCTACGTCTTGCTACGAGTGAAAATGGAGGTAAGCTGTAATTTCTGTTTTGTTTTCTTTGTGACTATTTTTGGTGAGCAATAAAGAATACCTATCAACTAACTGTGTGTTTCTATATAAGCACACACACATTACATTTGTATCAAGCTCGTCACTCATTTTTAATGTTTGTTTTAGATATCAAACGAGAATCCTCTTGAGTACACCATGAAAAGTTATTATTATGGTAATTTAAGTGATGATGAACCCCAAGGCTCAAAACCACTTAAAATCCGAACCCCGAAACGAACCAACAACATTGATGTATTTTTCGATAAGCCTAAAAAGAAACATACTACGGAATTTTCATCTACGGTCGCCCAGTCTACAAATGGAGGCACGAATTATATATCTGCTCGCGTAGATGATGTTACAAAGATCACTCATCTTGTTAAAATTGATGTCTACGATATGAAAAAGTTGCGTGGTGTCCCAAACGACCAACACTGGAAATTCGCAGATACTAAAATCAAATACTACACGCATGCTGACGAGGACGACCATTATTCTAACACACAAGAATTAATTTACAAGATTACTAAACAGATTGCAACTAAAAACGACTGCAAGAAATTTTTTATCGAGGCCAAGCCATAAATTATTTCTTGCTCCACCCACGAAAAAAGTCACCCTCCCCCACCAACGAACGAATGATTTTTGAGGCTATATATAGTTAGACAACCCAAAAGAAACCATACCGTATCTCTATCAACACCTGCCGAAGTCAAACTGCAAAATGGATCTACAAAACTCATTTTACGATGAAGATTTGGCTAAACTTTGCGAGGAGATTGAAATGCAAAACCTTAACTTTAATGGGTATTCACCGGCTTCACCGCCTTTATACGTCACTTATACTGGAAACCCTCTTTCGGCAACGTGGGAAGATGAAACGGAAGACACAGAAATGGAAACCACAACAATATCCATGAGTGAAGATGCGTATGAACCCATTTGTTACAGTATTTTCGCTGACTGTGCCACAATATGTTCGTCGCCTATACCGCAATGGGTATCGGAGTGAGGGGAAAAGCTATGTGACATACAACAAGATGTAGACTAGATGTTTTAAAATGAAGACTGTATTTAAGTTAATGTGATGAGATAACCATTTAATTTTTACTTCATGATATTTGTAGCCATTGTTCAATAAATCGTTTTAATTATCCTCCTGCATTTTTACTTATGTGTGTGTAAGTACAGTCAACATCAAAAATATCTATACGCACTCAATGGTAAGGTATGTAATCATTACTTGTATGTCACTTTGTGATCGTACATTTATTTATGCGGTTGACTGTCCAACAGTAGCGGAGCGTCCATACAACTCGATTCCCACCGGCTTACCTAATTTTCAGCCATTACAGTTCTTTTACTACGGCTCATGACGAATAGGCTTCCCTAAGAAAATTTTGACGCACCGCCACTGCTGTCCAATAAGAGTACAAGGAAAGAGAGTAAAGACATTGTTTATTAAAATACTCATTTATTTCACATAAAAATAGATCTATACATATGGTTTATAATCAAATCATTATACATAGTATTTTCTGAAAATAATCTTAAAAAATCGAACATCGTTTTACCTCTAAACTTAAAATAATTATATATAAACTAAACAGTATTTGCCACAAACTGATGTAAAATGGTTTTGAATTCCCATATGGTTAAAAAACCATTTCTTTGCATTTCTTATTAGAAATAACTTATGATAACCAGAAGGCTTTCTCCCAAATGAATCAAAATATTCGCCATTACCATTAATATCTATATTAATTGCTACCCAATGAGAGCCAGGTTTTGAGTCATCGTCTAAGTTGCTTATAATATAAACTGGAAGTTCCATGAAAACAGGGATTCTGTTAGCTGGAAAAACATGCGATTCTATAGCAGGATAAATTTTTTTCAAACATAACTGTAATTCCTGCGTGTCCATTGCAAAGTATTGTGTTTACCGATGAATTATTTACTGAGGTTTAGTAACAAGTGGTACAAATACTAATGAACCTATGTTTATATATGTACATAGTCTAATTAACTGTTGTAATCTACACTAACATCTCGATGTTTGTTTATTTCAATGATATTATCAAACTCTGCATAGACGACACAATTAACGGTTGTCGTAAGGGCCTTTTCAAATCGAACTTCTAACCGTACACTACCATGTCGAACGAGATTCCAGTGAGAGGTAGAACTCGCGGCTAAGTCAGGTGTTAAATCGAAACACATCAAACAATAACCGTTGCCATAATCTTCTCTACTTATTGAGTTCCCTTCATTATGAAAATGAATACCCGTTCCAGAAAACAAAGTGTGATATGTTGATACCATTAAACCGCTACTGAAAGATGGTTGTAATGTTTTAGAAGGAATTTGATGACCGTCCACATACAAACTAAATAAATTCATATCATGGTGATGGAAGTTAAAAGGATTATGTTTTAAACTGCCATTAAATGCTGTATTATCAACAAAACCAACAATACACCTTTTTGGAACTTGACCGAGGAATATATTATCAAGTGATTTCCCTTGTACCCCTGATGGTATTGTAAGTACTTTAACTTCTGCTCTTGTGATGGGGTATTTTGCAGTTGTTGAAGCTAAAACCTTTTGATGTGCAAGCAAAACACTTGGGTTAATTTTTGTTCTTCTTATTATTAAGCTAGCATCCATTATGCGTACTTTAAGTTTTTTATCTTGACTGCACATGAGATTAAACGACTCTTTTGATCGTACTAATTTAACACGAACTTCAACGCCATTTATTAAAAACTTTTCTTGATTAAAAATGTCGCCGTGTAAGTGCCCTATCATTTCAACTTCCTTACTATCTTTAATAAATTCTTGTCGTTTAATCCATCCTTTGTTATCCGTATCAGTTTCATCCATATGACTCGAAGTGTCTTCATACCATAGCCCACATGTAAGATGGGACTGTTTCGCTGCAGGTCCATAATTTAGTAGAGTTTCCATATATGCACGGTACGCATATGTATTATTAGGTGGTGATACTAGTTTTTGATTTAAATATATGTCCAATTGGTTAAAAAGTGAATGTAACCAATTATTCACTGGAGCAACATGAGTTTCTGCTGATTTGATCTTAGTACCATCTTGATTCAGTACTTTGGCTTTGATATGTAGTAAAGTATGAGACAGGTCAATATAGTCATCGCCTGATCCTGGAACTTGAAATTCAATAGGACCGTCATCACTAAGAGACGAAATAGGTTTATAATGTATCCATTGCCCATTTTCTATACTTGTTTGCGTTGATGGAAGTGCAAATAAATCTAACTCTGACTTAGCACATTCGCATGAGTGACTATGTAAAAATGACATGATTTAATTAGAGAAAATATCGTTTATATATTTTTTATTTTTTTTTGTACCTCTCCCCCGCAATGCTTTAGGTGCAATGGTGCGCTCTTGCCTCTTTCGTATCAATTTATACCCAGATCCTGACATTAGAGAATCAATTTTTTCATCAGCCTTTCTTTTTAAATTACTGCTTGCATTCTTAAAACGGGACTTTAATGATTCATCGATAGGGTGTGAATTCATCATGTCCGATAAAAGACCAACACCAGCATTTAATGCTTCTTTCCCAACCGTTCTAAAACCACTAGATAACAGAGGGAAAACTGATCTAAACAGTCCTCCTAAAAAACTTCCTATACCATGTCCTCGTTGGTGAGGAACACCTTTATAAACAATGCCTACTCCAGAACCAGCTTGATGAGCATAGTAATGTTCATATGGGCAAGCAATATGTTGACGCCTATGATTCATTTTACTCGGTGAAAATGTAGCTTCACGCATGAAGTTCCGAACTGGAATGGAACCTTTCCACCCGTATGCATTCTTATATCAATTTCAATAGTATCAAACTCTCTGCGCAAAACAGGTATGTAATGTGCAGGAGAAAAGCTGTGCATTTTATATGCACCATATATGTATTTAGTTGGATCAAGTGGTATTATTCTTACTAACGATGTCATAACATCCCCTACCATTTGAGGTTGAACAATATCTGAATATATAAACAATTGAGATGGTAGGCCCAAATATAAATTAGCAGGAAATTTTCCTAATTGACATTGAATAAGATTCGTATTCGGTTTGAAACCTAGCTGGAGGTTTAGTATTGGTGTGGCCTGTACGGAAACTATATCTTTATGTGAAGAAGTGACCTTGATAACTTTTGATATTGTGTCATACTTAAAATTCACCTTGTTTTTTAATAATAAGTTCTCATTAAAAGCAGATATAAAGTGATCCATGTCGTCATAGGTCGTTGCTGGAATATAAGACTTATATTCAACGGTAACAGGTAACTCTTCGTTTGATAATTTTACCTTCTTTTTTACATAAACAACGTTTTCATGTTCTTGAACATTATACAGTGAACAGGGGTAATGAAACTCCACTAATCCAACGACCCATTCTCCTTCTAATTTTATTGTCTTTGGGAGTTTGGTGAGAAAGTTTGCAGTTGTATTTTCGGGGTAGTATTGCATTGAACTGTTACTCAACAGAGTTAAATAAAAACTGTCATCGCTCATGTTTCTTCTAAACTAGATGCAGATATCCAACTATTAAATTTATTCGGATAACCTCTCCACTTCACAAACACCTCCTTTCTGTTACCAACGCGTCTAGAACGTAATATTTTATCTATTTTATACGTCATGGTGGGGTTATAAGTAACTTTCTGTAACTCTTTAGAATAGAAAGTGCCTGTAATTGGTTCATCTTGTAAGTCTTTTAAGGTGTAAACAAGATGAGGTGATCTATTAATAATTGATTCGATTACAAAGATTTCATCGCTCCAATTGGTTTCATAACCTTTTTGAAATATGTGTTTATATTTTGTTATTCTAACATGATCACCAACATTTAAAATTGAATTACTATTTTTTTTCAATCCGTTTCTTGGTGTTTCGTATAAATTAGTCCAAACAGTCATAATATTGTTATCATTGACATCTACGGGGCACATTTTAATACTTGAATGGTAACTGTGATTATACGAATAAAGGAGGTCTTGCAAAATATCGATGTATTTATAAGTATTTTTATGTGTGAAATAGCGCCACATTTTCATTTTTAATGTTCTTTGAAATCGTTCTACAATACTCGCCTTAATATCGGGATTGTTAGTTGTATAGTAGTTTATATTTTTACTTTTAAAATAATATCTTACCTCTTTGGAAACAAATTCAGTGCCTTTATCAGATTGGATATGACGTGGAGTTGCTCTAGCTTCAGTAAATATGTCTTCAAAGCATCGTTTAACTGTTTCTGAATCCTTCTTTTTCATTGGCCTAGCAAAAGCATACTTACTAAAGACATCAATTACACATATTATGTATTTAAAGCCCTCATTATACTTACTGTATGTACGCATATCACTTAAATCTACTTGCCAAAGTTCATTATAGTTAGATAGAATGTATTTATTTCGTGTAAAACGTCTTTGAACTGGTTTGTGTAAAGTATAAGTTTCCTGAGATTGTAACCACTTTTTTACCTCATCTTTGCTCATTCGGCCATGTACTGCTTTAACTAACTTATCAATACTACTGTAGCCAGCTGGATTTGAAACATCGTAGTAAATCCTATTGATATCTAATAAGGGGTCCATCTTTCCCAATCAATTTTCTTTTTTATTGATTCAGGAGTTTTACGCGAAATTGGCGTTGATTGTCCTCTTGATTGAATCGACGTTGATCTGGTGTTTTTATATATTGGAGATTCCTGGAGCTTGTCTATCTGGAGACCATTTATATATTCCAGATTTGTTGGGTTACCTATACATGATGAAGGAACTTCAATATCTTTTAAAACTGAAGCAAATTCTTTCCAGCCGATGGGTTTGGGGCGTTTGAGGGGTCTCAGAGTATCACTTATCAAGTCAGCTATATTAGTTTCTGGGATAACTTGATTATTCACTACGATTTCCCCTCCCTCCTTCCACCAAATCTTCGGCTTATTCTTTAAAATATTGTCGATCAGTGACTGCCCCCTTTTTACGTAACTTTTTGGAATTTTTTTAATGAGATGAGATGGAGTAAATTTTTCAGGGTAATTATGATTTGAAGGAGTACTGGTAGCGTCTCTTTCGTACGGTTTTGGGTTTGGCAATGTAGTATTGTCTTCAGTTTCTTCCTTTTTATTAACCGTCGATTTCTCATATTCTTCATGAACATTATTTATACCATCAATCATTATCGGCACCTTGATCGGTTTTCGATCTGTTTCAGTAATATGCAAAAACCGTTGTAATGCTTGAGAATATAACGCCCATTTTTCACGATCTTCTATTTTACTTTTCAATATTTTTTGCATCTCCTCGTCTAAGCGAGATAAGGAGTTTAAAGGTGCATTGTCAGTGTGTTTGAGTTTCTCGATAAAATCTGGTTCTATTAAAATCATTTTCTTCGTGTTTTCCATTTCAACTATGTTAATGAGTTTAATAAACTACTTAAAACAGCCCCCAATATAATTGGTAAAAACGCACCACCCTTTTGAACTATAATAGTCTTTCTTAACTTTTGTTTTCCCTTCGAAACTAATTTTCGTAATATGTTCTTATGCTTATTTAACTTGTTTTTTTCTAAATTGTCTAATGGAACTTTTCCTTTTAAAACGTTATAAATGCACTCACAAATTATATTTATTTCATCTTCATCACATGCTTTAAGCAAAGCTTTACGATATTTTGGTTTCAGCGTATGCAAAGCTTTAAGTAAATGTTGATATGTGGTTACTCTGTCAGGCATCATTTAGAACTGACGACAACAGAATGACTACTGACATATTTAAACCCTTTTTTTGGAATATATACCGTACAATATTCATCAAATGGAAATACCTTACTCTTAAAACGACACATATCATCTGTGCTTTGTTTTAAATCGATCATCAGGTATCCATGTGCCGGCATAGTGGCATCTTTGTATGCTTCATCAACAAATTTTGTATTTTCTGGATAGACTTGTCGGGACAAGTGACGTATTTGAGTTTTATCTCTGGGATTTTTAAAATAAATAATGTAAGTTGTGTTCAATGATATGTCGCGCTGTCCTCTTCCTTGATGAAATAAATTTTGAGTTATATAAAAAACGCTTAAATTTCTGTGATGGCTACCTTTAGTAAAAATATCAACAATACGTCCATCGGACTCTCTCATTAAATCATCGATTATAAGCAGTTTAGGTTGCTTTCCATCAAACATACTTAAATCGGGAATACCTTGAACATAATCAATACCATTCAGGTTATAAAGTGGTTGCATTTCATCGTAGCACCACAGTACTTGACTAAATTCTGTATTACACATTTGTCCTGCATTTTTTAAAAAATTCGTGACAAAATTTGATTTTCCGCAACCACTTGGACCGGCAATAATAGCCGTAAACGGGTGAATAAAATGGTACATAACAAAAAAAAAACAGTCTTTCCTCTCTAAAGGTTGTCTAGAAACTAAAACACAGTTTATGAGGTTATTGATATATGTATATTGTTCACAATGTAATACAAACACACATTAATACACAACACTTATTAAGTACAAAAACTCTTCGAATAATACTTATTTATTTATTACATTAGTAATTACAATAGACTTAAAACTATAGGTTAGTACAATTAAATTCTATAATATTGACAAGTTATTACAAACTATTAAAAAGCTAAGAAACACACAAACTACTAACTTTTTAAAATAAAACCCTCCCTCTCCACGAATAAGAAACTTACAAATTGCGACAACTTAAACAATTTAAACATTTTATTGAGCTACCTACCTTAATTTATAATGGCCCCAAGCCAAGGTGTCATATGAATCCTGACAAAGATATCTTTTAGTGTCAGAGTAGGATAATGAGATTTTATTTATCTTTTGCGTAAAAATAACATGTTTTATTGAGCGAAATCGGCACATTTCCGATAACACATTTATTTTTTCATTTAGACAACGTTTATAATCGCTAATTTGGAACTTTTTAGACACACATTTATTGACACCTTTAGCCTTAGTTACTATACTGTCCTCGACATTCAAAGCGTACATTTTAGACCTTAACCCTACAAATTCTTTTAAGATTTTGCCTTTATTTTCATCTTTGAAATATCCTAATTTTTTCTTATTTATACACGCAAACCCGTAAATATTATTGGGCGAATAATCAGATGTATCAAAATGTTTATTTAAATCATTTTTAATGTCATCATAAAAATCATCTGTAAAAATTTGATAAATAAAACTATCGGTATCTGTATATAACAACTTAACATTGTTTTTAAATTTCTGTTGCATGTACCCATAGTGGAAGTTATACATTAAAGTTTTGGATAAGTCTAATATACAGAAACCTAAGTAAATAGGCTTGTTATAAATTAATTTAGTTTTTTTTAACTGTACCGCTGCTAAACTTTCTGAAAAAATCGAAATGCTATGGAATTCAGGACGAGCTACGTAACTTTCAAGCCCCTTCACGTGACCATGATTTGTCCAGTGCGATATTAGTTTAACGTCAACCCTTTTCTCAATATTTTCCATAGTTTTTCCAAAAACTGCGTTGTTCATTAATTTGTAAAAGTCTTTTTCGAAATCGGTTATTGCAGCTATTCTTAATGAAGTATTCAAGTCGATATATTTTTTTAGCCAGTTAGTTTGCTTAAATTTTAAGATTCTATGGATTTTTGTTAAATTTAAGCCATTTTCTAAACATTGAATAAGATTTATATAGTGTATGATGTATTTCTCTTTATTTTTTAAATTTGGAACCAATTTCTTTTGTTTACTTTCATCAATTATATGCTCGGCACAAAATGGTAAATCTGAATGGGAATTATGCAATGAGTCGGGGTATTCTATATCGACTTCTAAAATGTAGCCATTATCAGCATCATGTGAAATTTGGAAATCTGTAGCAGGGTCAACCCATTCAAATTCGCCAACAGGAAGATGTTGTGACATAGCCCAACCATATAAGTTATTAGCATCTAGGTAAATTAAATAAGATGAGGGTTCATTATGATCAAATTCTGACATGTAGTAATTATTTGATTTAGCATATCGATTGCTACATTGTGATATACCACCTCGAAGTCCTTTTTTAATAAACGCAACTTTATCGAAATCAGTTAAAAGTTCAAGTCGAACCCCGGTAATTTTTAGCATGGCATCCCAACTAAGACCAGGTGCCGTAAAATAATGAGCTGGATCCAAGCTATATGTTTTAAGGCACACGGAACGAAAGTTCTCAAAGATGTCTGTTAATAGAAGTACATCTGTTTTTAAATACAAGTTAGAATAATCCAACATTGTTTTACAATTAAAATGGGTCCAAACATTTTGTGCGTGTTGATAATCCGCCCTTGTTATACAGCTGTCTGTTAAAGAACTGTAAAAATCACTTATTATAGGCAGCGATGACGCTTCAAGAGATTTGTATGATTTCATAAACTCGTACGGAAATATTCCCTTCTGCTTCAGAAGTTTGAAATCCCCATCTTCAGGGTATTGCTTCCTTAATTCATGAAATTGATGTTCTTGAAGGTTTCTAGCTAAACTATCTAAACTACTCGACATGAACCTAAAGGAATCAACAAATCTCAGTGCCAGGTATCTCTTATCGAATTTCAGTTGTTTGCTAAACGAAATATATTTTTCTTTATTTTGAGGTATAATATCGATAAGTCCTTCACGGAAATTCAAAGCTTTAACAATGAAATGCGCATCATAGTTACTCAGATTGTGAAAAAATATTGGAATGAATGAAGGAGGTATGAATTTATGATCGCACGACTTATGTACCACTCCTTGGAATTTTCCAGTAGTCCAATCATAACTGAAAACGCTTTGGGATTTTAACTCGCTATTACATATAAAACATTTATTATTATTAGCTTCCCCAACTTTATTTAAATCACTCTGATTTAAAGGGATTGGATTTCTCCGAAAGTGAATGAATTTATTTAATTGTGCTAAATCATTATAAAGGGTGTCCATAAATACTTTTGCGCAATCTGGACCCGTATACGAACGATACCGTGAAAGACTATCATCAAATGAACACTTGATAAAATAACCGAAACTGTACATTTCATGTTGTTGGATGTTTTTTGTAAAAGATTTTGATGTATCTGGATCACAAGATGATATTGGATTTAAAAATGCTTCAAAATCTGCATACACTACAAACGGTAATTTAAGTTTCCGCTGATATTTATCAAAAAATATCTTATGACTCGAAATTTCTTCATCAAGCCAATCCTTTTTTGTCTTATTAGAATTTGGGAGTTCAACAACAACGTGAGCGCAATCATTTTTTTGATGATTCGTTAACTGTTCGTTTGAATAGAATGCTAATAAACAGCCATCGCAAATATAAAAGCTATAGTTGGTTGTTGATATTTGTCGACTTACTAATCGAGATAGATTTTTTATATAGCAGTAATGTCCCTGACTACCCCTAGATATGTAAAGTAAATTTATGTGCGTTGGTTTACGGCATTTGGTGAAGTAGAGTGGACCGTTTACTTCATGTGTTTTAGAATTTTTATTATAATTTAATCCGAAAACATTAATGCTAATATCATTTAATTTTTCAACTCTATGAATATCTGTTAATTTTACTGGGAATGGTATATTTGAAAATTTTAATTTGTTTTGATGCATAATATAGGATGACACTCTCTGTGAACTGTCCTTAACTGGGTGCAACGCTGAAAGTATGGCCCATTTCAAACACTCGTGATCATAGTTTTGTACGTTTATTATTGCTTTTTTTGTCTTAATATCGTGTGGTAAATCAATATACGACGAACCACGCAATGGGTTAAATTGATTAATGTTCATATCAATGTATTTTATCTCTTTAAGACTCCATCCACTGTCTTTTTTTTCAAAGTTAGAAATTTTACTACTCATCGAGTTTTTTAAATTTTCTAAAAATGTTTCTCTGTCATCACCTTTACAAATAGTCCAACTTAAAATATTGAAATCGAAAAAATTGTTGATCCCCTTAGATTCTTGAATAAATTCTGCATGTAATATAAAACTAACCTTAAAAATTGTTAACTGATTAATGGTATCGTCTATTAGTTTATTTAGAGATGTCTTAACCCTCTCAAAAAAAAGTTCCGGTGTCTCAAATTCAATGACAGTTTTTTTCTGTTCTGATACTATCCTATAAGTTAATATCCTATTTCCAAACGCGGTCTCAATGAGTTCAACATTGGGATAGGAATGTTGAAATTTGAGGCAGTTATTTTTATGAATATTACTTCTTAAATGCTGAGCATAGTACCTTCTCGAAACGTTCCGTTTACAAGTTTTACACTCGACGGTGTCACCAACAACGGGAGTAGATGATGATTCAGCTGTGGTTCTGGAAGTTGATGGCTGCGGGGAATTCAGGTTTTCTTGTTCTTCGACACTGGCAGCTGCTGGAGTACGCGAATCACAGGGTTGAAAGGCTTCTTCTGATATACGTTTTCTTTTAACTCCACGTGTTACGGATCTGAAAATGAAATATATCTTATTAGAACACCTATATACAACTACTAGCTATAGGATAAATACTAGCAGTCACTTAAGCACCGTAATACCTGATTTATATGATTGACAAAGAGAACAATACGCTTCCATGGGTAATACACCATCTATCTCATCAGAATGCGAAAACGAATGCAAAACCGTTATGTGCCCTTTGCAAGGGGTAATATACGGTTTAATATCGGGGTCGTGAGACATAGTTGCATCAAGTTTTCCACTGATAAACCACAATCTTAAATATTTATGAAAACAATTTAATAACACTGGTTTGCTAAACATTTTAATATCCTCACTAGTAACTTCCAGCATGATGCTAAATATGACACATTTCGTTGAGAATTTTACTTATATCGAGTTCACCTCCCCACTACTAGCTAAAAATCGACGTAAACCTGGTTAAACATGTTTTTCTGGTACTTACTGCGGCTGATTTTCGGCTTCCAAACAATGTTGATAGAGTTCATCATCAAACAGCGACTTGTTAAGATCTGAAACGTCTTCACAACGTTCATAAAGGTCCTTGTCGTAAAATGAGTTTTGTAGATCCATTTTGCAGTTTGACTTCGGCAGGTGTTGATAGAGATACGGTATGGTTTCTTTTGGGTTGTCTAACTATATATAGCCTCAAAAATCATTCGTTCGTTGGTGGGGGAGGGTGACTTTTTTCGTGGGTGGAGCAAGAAATAATTTATGGCTTGGCCTCGATAAAAAATTTCTTGCAGTCGTTTTTAGTTGCAATCTGTTTAGTAATCTTGTAAATTAATTCTTGTGTGTTAGAATAATGGTCGTCCTCGTCAGCATGCGTGTAGTATTTGATTTTAGTATCTGCGAATTTCCAGTGTTGGTCGTTTGGGACACCACGCAACTTTTTCATATCGTAGACATCAATTTTAACAAGATGAGTGATCTTTGTAACATCATCTACGCGAGCAGATATATAATTCGTGCCTCCATTTGTAGACTGGGCGACCGTAGATGAAAATTCCGTAGTATGTTTCTTTTTAGGCTTATCGAAAAATACATCAATGTTGTTGGTTCGTTTCGGGGTTCGGATTTTAAGTGGTTTTGAGCCTTGGGGTTCATCATCACTTAAATTACCATAATAATAACTTTTCATGGTGTACTCAAGAGGATTCTCGTTTGATATCTAAAACAAACAATAAAAATGAGTGAGGAGCTTGATACAAATGTAATGTGTGTGTGCTTATATAGAAACACACAGTTAGTTGATAGGTATTCTTTATTGCTCACCAAAAATAGTCACAAAGAAAACAAAACAGAAATTACAGCTTACCTCCATTTTCACTCGTAGCAAGACGTAGACACAGAGTTTCAAAATTAAAACTGTTAATTACTACTCGTATTGCGACACTTGCAAACTGCTACTTTAACACTTGACACTGTTTTCAGACAAACTAATCTGAACGAATGACGTTCCTATCGGCTTGAGCTCTGATTTTATTCAACACACACACACACACACATGTACACATATCGTGGCGTGGGTAAGACAAAAAAATCTATTACTAAAACGAACACCTGTTCGTTGCAACAGGTTCTAACAAGATTTTTACTGAAATATCAAATCAACCTGATTCGCTTGAATGTTCTTTGGGTTTTTAATGACCAATAAAATACGAATAGCATGACATTTTGTAATAATCTATGATATTTTATTGCTTTCAAATATAATACACGCACACACATGTCGCAGATAAGACAATAAATCGATTACCTAGTTAAAAAACGCACATCTGGTGGATGCATGATACAACACGTTCTATCTATTTTTTACTGAACCATCCAAAAACTGGAATGTGTGTGCGAACGTGCTTAGCTAAATTTCCTTTACTATAATACCCAATAAATTACAGAAACTACGACGTTTTCGTAATAATCAATGATATTTTATGGTTTCTCCAAATATATTATTTTAATTCTCACGATCGGCTATCTGATGTCAATATAAATTTTTAAATATATCGCCATCCACAGAGTGTAAATTACCTACCCTTGCGTGGGAATAGCGCAAAAACAGACGTTTGCCCTTAATAAAATAAATCGATTTAAGGAAATACGTAATCCACCTCAAAAAAGCAATCTTTAAAAAAACAACAACGGAGTCACACCTATCATAAACAAAAAAAAACATCGGGCGGCGGCAAATTACATATTCATAGGAAAAAACACACACGCAAAAAATTGCCGCAGAGAATGTGCTAGGAGGAGCAAAAAAAACTCAAAAAAAATTTCCGCTCCGCGGGGAGTGCCCCAACCTGCCGCAGAAACAGTAATCTACTAACTACTGAAGAGGGCAAACATAAAATACGTTTTCGTTATACCTACTCGTAAAGTCTCATAAACTTTACGAACCTTGGATAATGAAGTCGATTGGCTTAGTAACACATTACAGGATTTCCACACAAAAAGGACATCACCTCGAGGAGATAAGGGGGTATTTCAGACGAGATAAGGGTTTACAGCGAGTTTACGAGTCACGGCAGTTAACTCGTTGCCTTATCGCTCATGTTTAACTCTTAATTGTAATCACATCGTTATGAAAATTGCTACTTTTTTAGTTTAAAGGTGGCTAAACTACGAGGAAGAAATAAAAATCGCCATGATATAAGTGTAGATGAAATAGTGATAGTGGCGTCAGACATGCTACCTTTATATTTATCCCACTACTCTTCGTAAGTGTGGAAGCCACGTAATGAAGACCTTTTTCACATTAATGATAATAAATTTCCAAGAGCTTATTAAGATATCCTGTTCGCTATGCATCCGTTCGTTAATGAAATAAAAAGCCGGCATAAATACGCATTCCGCGCAGGGGCACGGACGAAACAAAGAGGTCCCAATCTTATCAGCGATCTTTATAATAATTATTGTGGCGTTCGCGAGGTCTCAATCGCACCGAGCGCAATCCCAATTACCGTGCGCGGCGACCGAAAATATCTTCGCGTGTAGGATAAATAAAAAATTAAATGATCTGTGCAACCCTATCGAATCATCCTTTAGCCTAAATATGCTTTTGTATCCCTTTGTGCTTTATAATTACGGTTTAAAGTAGCATATCGCGCTCCTTACGACTTACGCTGCAGATTCCCCGTGCGGGATCTCGCGAGTTGGGCGGAGCTCGGCCCCTCCACGAGGGCTGGCGGGTGCGGGTGGGACGAGGTGGGGTCGGTCAGTCGCGTCCCGGCGGTGGGGGATGACAGATGTCCGTCCGCGCACATCGCTCATACGTTTACACGATAGGGAATCCTGTTCACCATAAATAATACCATCCGCACCGGAGTCGTGACTGCCTGCCTGTGGGATCGGACGCGCTGTTTTGACCATTTCCTAGTTAAAGACAAGTGACGTGTTTCTAAACATCGAGTGTAATGGGATGTAGAGGTCGTAAATAATGTCTACGTGATCGCAATAGAGGCTGAGGAATGGCGAGCGATGCCAGCTAATGAGTAATACTAACTGACAAGTCGCTAACAGACGCCACAGTAGACGGCAGATATTCAACTAATTTAATTCGACGAAGAACTATGATTGTGTGACAATTAAATTGTTTATTTCTCGTAGGTAGCAATAAGTTTCAGAAACATAAACGATGAGGACACCCTGCGTTTCGATCGTGCTATATCAAACAAACTGGAACTTAATATTCGTTCGCATAGTATTTATAACTCTTGTGAGAACGTGTTCTCGAAAAGGGCAATATTTACAGATGCGATAAAATCTGAAGGGTTAGGTGGCGCAGGGCGGGGCTTGGCGCACTTCCGGCGGAAGGGGCGGGGCGCGGCGGCCGCCATTTTGAGGCGCGCGGCGCGTGCGCGCTCCCGCCGGCAGCAGGGCTCCGCTGCTCTTTTGGGAATAAGCTAGGGATTCCAGTGTTTACGAATGGGAATGTTTCCATAATACCATACATGTCAAGGCATGCCAGTAATCAAATAATTTTTCGGTGATTCATTTAGTACTAAGAATCCGACAATGTGCTTCTGCCAGCAAATTTTGTTTTAATTTAATGAGCCGCAATGATTATCATCACATAAGGTAAACCTCTGTGTAAACAAAGCATTAAACCTACAATTTAGTTATTATAAAGCTATATGTCTGGTATGTCACTAGGGTCGGTAGGCGGGTTTACAGCCTGTTAATTTGATGCGCCTGTTTGCGGCCACTTGGATGATTTGATGAACTGAAAAGGATATTTTCTTGCTTTTTTTAATATATTCCCATTCAATAGCTACTAATAAAAACGCATACGACTCATTATTTCTTAATGTAAGAATGTAAATATTTTTAATTGAAATAACTTCGTTCTCCAGAAGGCCGCAAACGAAGCAGGCCGCGTAACTGGCCTAGCGACCAACTAACTTCATCATTTATGAACGCTCAACCGCTCAAGATAGACAATTAAATTTACTTGGCTTGAGTTAGATAGGTAGTACCTATTACACTTATTCTGTGCTTAAAGTGTCCGGCGATTAAGGTATTAGGCAGATTTGAGACTTGTTATCAGTTAGGTAAGAGTTTTCCAAAATACCTACAACCAAAGCCATCCGATTCAGATTCATTAAAATAAAGATATGTTAGATTAAGAAAACACTAACCCCCTTATTCATAAACGTCTATCAAACCTACATTAGTTAACTAGCCGCTAAAGTTCGTTTGTCCTTATTTGTCACTTTGACATAGACGTTTGTGAAAAAGGGACAAAGAACATTTTAGTTAGCAGAGGTTTGTTAAGTTTTATGAATAAGCGGGTAAATATGTCATCATCATCATATCAGCCGAAAGACGTCCACAGCTGGACATAGGCCTCCCCGAGAGAGTATGCACTAAATATGTCAAAGATACCTACTTTGTCCTTATCTTGAAAACTGTGGACTTTATCTAGTTCTCGAACGGTGAGTAGACTAGACACCCGAGCTATAAATAGTAGATTGTCATTTCCTAATCAGTATTTTCTTCGATAGCAAGTGCCTGTAGAGCTTGCTATAGGATAATAGGCACGTCTACCCAAGGAGTTACGTATATATGTAGAATAAAATTTAACACACCTGCTATTCAGAAAACGGTTATTAATGCCTTCGAATGAGGGATCAAAGATGTACTTTTCTTTCCTCATTTGAGGGCAACAATGACTCTTTTCCTCATAGAAGGTGTGAAAAGCAGTATGTGACACTCTGTAGTAAAATCATTTGTAAGACATTTCATGTTTTTAGCAGCGGGCCTCAAAGGCGGTGTGAAAAGCAGTATGTGTTACACGGTAGCAAAATTATTTCCGTCTTGGGCGTAAACACTTGAATCCCTCGCTACGCTCAAGATTCTACTTTAGAATTGTAGAATCTTTCGCTTCACTCAGGATTCAATATACCGCCCTCGCCGTAAATATATCATTTTGCTCCCTTGAGACACAATCTACTATAGAAGTTTATTTGCGGCGATACCAATATACACAGCGGATCAAAGAGTTCCAAACGTACGACATGCAGGATCTGTCAGCCGCAGTGATCCCGATGCGAAACGGCCCTATTAAACCGCGCACATTCACTTGAAACGAACATTTACTCTGTTCTTATTACCCACGACGGAACGGAGAAAGTATATGTATATCTATTCAGTATCCTTTATTTGCAACTAACTGAACGGACAGGAAAGAGTTACTGTTTTTTGTTTAGTTTCAGTGTTGCCAGGGCCCTTGGGACAAAAATTACATTTCTTTTCTCGAAAAGTTACATTTTTGATGCAAAAGTTACATTTTTTATATTTTTCATAATTACTTGTCAAAACGTTCGATTCTGAGAAATAAGTAGCCACGTACAGCTACAATTCGGCGAGTTCGGCGACAGAATAACGTCAGGTTGATGGGTGGTATCTCAAATGTCATACAGAGACGGACAGACAGAGTCGTACCATGTAGGTTCTTTTGTCACCTTTTCTGTATCTGTAAGTCCATAAATTGTCTCGCTTGGTTCCGGTTAGATACAATTGACCTTTCTTTTTAAATACAGTTTCATTATTCTCAAAAGTTACGAAAATTTCATTTACAACAGAAGTTACTTACATGTTACGTGAGCCGGTCAAAAGTTACGAAAAATGTAAGAATCTGGCAACACTGTTTAGTTTATCCTTCTTTGCATGTTACAAAACCGTTCAAAAACGAACATTTAGTTATTTCCTTTTCCCGCCGAAATCCCAAGGCACCAGGCGCACATGAATCGCTGGAGACAGCGGGAGTAAATCAAGCGGTCGCAGGGCATCCATCACGCGGCGCCGGCCCATCAATCGTGGGGACTGAAATAGAGGAACACTAAACATGGAAGCATCCTCACCTATGCTGCGTGCCCGATATCGATGCTGCGTGGCCTTCTTTTAATCTCGTTAATTTTGATATACATGCTTAGGGTGGGTTGCATTGCACCCAACCGTCTGTAATCGTAAGCGGTGTTCGTTGAAATGAAATGAAATGAAATGAAATCATTTATTCTTCAATTCAGGCATGTTACATGCACTTATGAATGTCAAAAAACTACCACCGGTTCATAAAATAAACCTCTGCCTCGAGAAGAACCGGCGTAAGACACTCGGCGAGGTAGCATTTTTTCAAAACAATGTACAATGTATATAAAATAACAGTATCATAATACTACAGAATTCAAATGCTACAATATAAACATACATACATATTTTTTAATATTAAGGACAAAAATATTTCCGTTAAAATCTGATTGTATATGGAAAGTTTGACAAGTTTCTATGGGATGACAGCTGCCGGCGCCATATTTGACGATGACCGGCCTGTGATCGTATGTTGGTGCAACCGATCCTTAGAACTCCTTTTCTAAACTTTTGTTTTTCTTTTTCTATTTGGCATAATGGGCTTAGAAAAATTAAAACTTACTTATACTTAGTACACATGTGATCTGCCTTTATTTATATCGACAAGGTAATCCGGTTCACATTTGCCGACATCGACGTAGATTTCTAGGTACTCTAGCCCAATTGCAGTCTAAGAGTACGTCTGTGTACCTATTCAAGTAGTACTCATCTTCGATAACCCAAATTAAAATTAAATATGTAGGTGATTAATGTTCAAGAAGAAAATAATTATTGCCACCTATCAGAGACTTTTTTGATATTGGTCAAATACCTGAGTGAGATTAAGAAACCGTATCTGAATTGGCCTGGTGTAAGGTCGGCAGCATAGGTAGGTACAGCGTTCACAACTACAAGCACACATTTCGCGACGAGTAACACCAACCGCAGTGTTCACTGTCAACATTTCTAATGTCGTTTCTGTCGCCTACATATTACAGCGCGTTAGAGACCGATTTGAAGATTAAGGCCGGATTACACCGCTGTCGTCCCATAAAAACCAGTCTAGTTTGTATACAATCAGATTACGTTTAAAGACGGTATGGTGCAACATACCCTAAGATTAGCGCGGGACTATACCGCAGCATTTTTCCAGTAACCTACTTATATAAGCCGGGGTGGATACTGGGTTCTCCAGAGTTCAAAGGAAAGGCTGTCTTCACGGACAGTGAAATTAATTACATACATTTCTCTCTCTCCCTAGCTAGGTATATGAATCCCACATGGTGGGATACCTACTTTATAGTGGGAGATTCAATTTTCGGAGCTTTCCAATCTTGATGTAGTAAGTACGTTTGCTCCGAAAAAAATACACAACCTAGGCTCTGTATATTGCTTTAATGAAACGATATTAGTTTTAATACCTACTCGAAATAATAGCAGATAAATAAAAACCTACAGATGTCTGCAAAAGGTTAAATTTTTCAGTAGGTAATGCATTTGAAATGTCAGTATGCTGAGAGCTGTAACACCACTAGGTGCTTAACCTTTGATGCTGACTGTAGTTAGTGTTGAATTAACATCACCCTACGGCGGCTTACACTAACGTATTTACGATTACACACCGGTCAACGTTAAATATGGCGCCGGCAGCTGTCATCCCATAGAAACTAACTAGGTACTCAGTCAAAATTTCCATACAATCAGATTTTAACAAACACTGCCTAAGATTACCTACAGACGGATTGGTGCGACCCATCCTAAATCTTACCGTGACTTGGAATTATATTTCCATAAATGATGTTATGGAGCTACAGAGAATTGTACCACGAGATACCTAATATATCTCACTCTTGATTTATTACCTACGACGCATCGATTTGCTAAATTTCCAGTTAAAAATAGCAAGAATATCATTATGCCCCATAAAGTTGCTACTAATTTGGCTAAATAAAATTTAGTTAACTAGTTAAAATAGTAATTATTTATATTCGCTCAAGGCTTATGAGAAATTTATATACAGGTACCTAGCCTAGTATTAATAGAGAAGAGGTATATGTCTAACATTTGTTTTAATTAGGCACTCTTGAGTATCTGACTCGCCGAGATTTATTAGGATCATATCAATTAATAAAAAATCTAATTAATTACAAGTGCCTCCAAAGTTTACAGTATCTAATCACGAACAAGATGCCTATTAAACCGATAGATAAAAATGTCGTCATCAGTGCGGCTTGTTACGGGCTACCGAGTTAACGAGGCGCGCCGATACCTACCGGCGGGGGGCGGGCCGATCAATACCGGCCCAGGCGGCCGCCGCCGCAAACACACCTCCGTCCCCTTCTGGCACATATTCCCGCCTCCCGAGCTGAAGCGAGACGGAAGCCGCCCCCTCATCCGCCAAACGGGTTCCCAGAAGGCGTACCCGGGCTCCGCCGGTCGGCTCGACGGCTCAGTCGACACAAGACTGCGATCCGCGCGCGTGCGTACAGCGCGCGAGTCATGCGCTCCGCGTAGCCAGCGCCATGCTCGTGCCCCCGGAGATGATGGCGGCGCAATCCAAGCTCGTCTACCAGATGAACAAGTACTACAACGAGCGGGTGGCGAGCAGGAAGGCGCAGATCGCCAAGACCATACATGAGGTCTGCCGGATCGTGCAAGATGTGCTCAAAGAGGTGGAGCTGCAGGAGCCGAGGTTCATTTCCTCGCTCACCGACTACAACGGCCGCTTCGATGGACTCGAAGTGGTCTCGCCGCACGAGTTCGAGATAGTAATATACCTGAATCAGATGGGAGTGCTGAACTTCGTGGACGACGGGTCGCTGCCCGGCTGCGCCGTGCTCAAGCTGAGCGACGGCCGCAAGCGCTCCATGTCGCTCTGGGTGGAGTTCATCACAGCCTCCGGTTATCTTTCCGCACGGAAGATCCGCTCGCGTTTCCAGACTCTAGTAGCGCAGGCGTGCGACAAATGCTCCTACAGGGACTGCGTCAAAATGATCGCAGAGACAACAGAAGTCAAGCTTCGAATTCGGGAACGCTACGTGGTCCAAATCACACCGGCCTTCAAATGTGCCGGCTTATGGCCTCGCTCGGCCGCGCACTGGCCGCTGCCGGCTATCCCCTGGCCACACCCCAACATTGTAGCCGAAGTCAAAACCGAAGGCTTCGACTTGCTATCTAAAGAATGCCTCGCGCTGCAGGGCAAGAACTCAGCCATGGAGGGCGACGCGTGGGTCCTAAGTTTCTTAGAAGCGGAAAATCGTTTGCTCCAAGGCGGTTGCCGACGGAAGTGTCTGAGCACACTGAAGACGATTCGAGACCGGCACTTGGACCTCCCAGGCAACCCTGTGACGTGCTATCACATGAAGACTCTTCTGTTGTACGAGTGCGAGAAGCACCCGCGCGAACACGAGTGGGACGAGGCGGCGATCGGCGACCGCATCAACGGCATCTTCCTGCAGCTCATCTCCTCGCTGCAGTGCCGCCGCTGCCCGCACTACTTCCTGCCGCATGTCGACCTCTTTAAGGGCAAGTCGCCGACGGCGCTGGAGAACGCGGCCAAGCAAGTGTGGCGCCTCACGAGGGAGATGCTCACCAACTCGAGAGCCTTCGACAAGCTCTGAGCTGCCGCGACTAGGGCCCGGAGGCCCCGGACGATAGCACATACGTTGTATAACGCGGAGTGAGTGCATATATAGTGGTATACCGCTAGCGTACATCGAGTCATTTCAGTAGATTTAGATGACTGTTAAGGATGAGTGTTTGTATCCAATAGGAGTGCTTTTACGGACAAGGGGCCGCGAGCGGTTCACCAATATTCCATTTGGATCAGACTGTAAGTAGAAGTGATACTATCTAGACTAGGCCTTTTCAACTATTATTTGTGATATAATGTAAATAGCTTAGTTGTTGTACAATTTTATTAATATTTAATTTAAAAGATACCGTGTATTTATTTGACTGAAAAAAACTCTAAGTAGGTAAAAATATATATAATTTACAATAAATAATTTGGAAATACAATCTCTTATATTTTTTTAGTTTATCCCAGGCATTATCATTAAATAGGACCTAATAAATAGAGAATCGAGCTGACACCTGTTCATAATCATAATTACAACATTCGATATGAGACAATTGATAATACACAATACGACTTTATTTTTTTCTTATAAATAAAACAGAGCTTACCGGCCATGTACAAATTCTACATACACACATAATAAAAAAAAGTAATAAAGGACAGTATTACCTACACTCTTTTAGTTAAATAATCCTTCAATATCTTAAGGTTTGAAGCAATATACGACTTTATTTTCCATCCTAATATTATAAATGCGAAAGTGACTGTCTGTTACCTTTTCACGTTTAAACTGTTGAACCGATTGTGATAGTGACCAAATTTCATTTGCAGAATATAAGTAATATAGGTTTTATCCAGGAAGGGTGCAAAATCGGGGATGAAAATTTTAATAGATGTGCGATAATATAAATTACGCCTAGGTATTCCGGCTTTGTGCCTAAGGTGATTAACTAGTTTACGCGGACGAAGTCGCGAGCAAAAGCAAGTTTTTTGTATCTCATATTTGTATAGGAACAAAAACACTTAAGCACTTTAGTAGGTAATAATATATATTTGCCTATTTACAATTCAACCGCAAATTAACCTCGCTAAGCTATAAAACCCATATATGTATAGGCAACATTACTATTACGCCGAATACTGAGAAGCGCAAGCTATTTGCAAACCCCTACCTCGGCGTCCGAGGCAGCATTCCTTTCCAGCGCGCATTTGTATGCGCCTGCGCTCACGGGCGGTGTCGAGTTTCCTTTATACGTGTACCCCTGCGCGAGGGCTCAAGTTACATACAGCCTAGAGCACGATCTGTCAGAATACTTCTAATAGTTTATAGCGCTCGTCCATAACTGGGATAATTTTCTATAAGCCGGCCTGCGGGGCTAGCACAACTGCCGCTGCGACGCGACGCGAGTAGAAAAAAACCTACCCTTCTCTTTCTAATTTGCACAGTTCCGAGTGAGACTGGAATCGCTAAGTCGCGCGAGATACGACTTGGCAGCAAGTTGTGCTAGTCCACCTGGGCGACTTACGAGTAGGGTCGCTAGGCCAGTTACGCGGCCTGCGTCAGTTTGCGGTCTTCTGAACAACGAAGTTTTTTTCAATTAAAGATATTTATATTTTTAAATACCCTAAAGAAATTGTGTCGTATGCGTTTCAATCAGTTGCTATTGAATGAGAATATTAAAAAAGCAAGAGAGTATCCTTTAGTTCATAAACTCATCCAAGTGGCCGCAAACTGGCGCATCAAATTAACATGCCGTAAACCCACCTACCGACCCTACCTACCTACATAATCCTAATAATATTATAAACGTGAAAGTTTGTGCGGATGGATGTACGTTCCGCTTAATCTCAAAACTACTGAACGGATCTCTATGAAACTTTCCAGTATTGTAGCTTAAACATCAGAATTGGACATAGGCTACCTTTTATCCGCGGGTAACACCGCAGGGCGCTGCTAGTATTTTTATATTGATACTATTGATAGCGTTTAATCAGTACAGTCAAAACAGTTTATGCGACAGTAGGTACGGGTTAGTAATGACATTCATTAGCCTCAACATCATCTGAATTTCTGTCAAATTAGACTAGCTTGACATGACCGGCTACCCAGGCGGCTTGACCCAGAACTTACCCGGTTGCGTTCAGTTGTGCAAATCTCGAACCTAATATAGTTTATATCAATTAAATATAACCTTTATCCGTGCAATTCAATGGGTATTAATTAGATATGTCAATAAAAAGTGCTACTAAATAAGGCTATTGATCAAGTTCAACAACAGTGTTTACAAAAATAACTTTGTTACATAAATTGAATGAAAAAAAACGTAAAAATATAAGGTGAAAACACCGACAATTATTGTTATTTGGGCTCACACCTAGCTCTATCATAAATAAAATGCTCCATTTGTAAAATCCGAAAGCATTTCATAAACAATCGTAGAGATAATCCGGCTTGTAAATTTTATACAGTCGTAAAAAAATATCACAGATCACAAAATTGGGGACAATTCAATAAAATTAAGTATCGGCCTGAGCTGAGATTCATAACTCTAAGTCACCTAGCATCAGACGAACCAGAATAAGTCTAACCTCCGATTAAGCATAGGTAGTTGTTACGTCCTAGTGTCAACTTATACTAGGGACCAGCATGAGGTGAGTCGAGACGGGTTGTGGACCTCATCGGTGTAAAATATGGCCGCCCACGCGCGTTTGTCTCTACGCTTTACCTTATGCGACATTAAGTGCACTCCACTTGGACAAAAATAAGGCTGGATGGCTGCTTTGTTTTGTTGTGTACTGCCTAAAATGAAAACGAATTGGATTACGTGGGGGGAAACGAAAACAGTTGACACGACACGAGAATAACTCCACTATTGAAATTAAATGAAATCATTTATTCTTCAATTTAAGCATGTTACACGCACTTATGAACTTATGAGACTTTATAGGATCGCAGTGCCTTTACCATGAGTTTGCATGACCGTACTCGCTAGCGACTGCTTAAACGATTTAGTATGCCGATTCTTAGTTCTGTTGCGTAATCGCCAGAGGTGCTGTACTTTTGCCCATACAAATTTTTACGCAGTCTCTAGCGAGTACGGTCATGTAAACTCATGGTAAACGCACAGTAGCTTCTAGACCGATATTTGTTGCAGAATGCTCTTTATTTAGCGATTGAGACTATTATAACTACTAAGTTTGAAGTAGATACATAAAATCACTATAACTAAATGGTATAAGTCCGGAATAAAAAAAAGCGCTGCCAGTCTTATGGGTACCCTTCCCCAGGGTTCCCATCTGGGGGATGTAGTTAATTTAGCTATGTTTTATTATAAAATTAAGACTTAATATTTTGTAATTGTATTTATTGAATAAAAATTAACAAAATAAAATAAAATTAACGCCTGTAAAACACACGCTATTTAGTTAAACGTGTCGTTCAAATTCATTTGTGTTAATCAGTGCCAATGATAACTGAGTTTGTAAAGAAGATACCAACATAAAATCTGTTAAATAACAGAAGTTTATAAAGTTTTTTGTATACTTAAAAAGATCTAAATTAATAGGGGTTTCAAGGTCTCGTTATAGGAACAAACATAATGTATTATGACAACTGAAAAAGACGTATAATAATTTGCCTAAATAGTTTAAGTTTCAGTTTATTTTATTCATTAACAATTTGCATTATGTTAGAATGTTTTAATATAAAATATTACAGTAAAACCTAATATATTTCATAAAAATAATAAAACAATTAAATAATAAAAATCACAATAAATTATTACTTCTCAAATTGTCCTAACAATACAACAAAAGAAAACAATAAAATTAATTATCATCATAATGTAAATTGTCATGACAAATGTGGTGAAAAAAATTGTGGATCCATAATTTTTTGTCGATGGCCGATCGTAGGTAGAGGTTGAGGACTGAGCGCAAAGCGCGTTCAAAATTGACACAAAAGATACACTCGCTCATAATTTAAAATTGAATAAAGAGTGTGGAATGGATAGGAATAAGGCTTATATGATAAAAATCTGGAGTCCATTCCATTTTAATTACACTGACCATAATAGGATTTTTGTATGGAAAAATCTCCTAGAACAATTTTTTTTACCGAATCTTAGTTCCCTGAAGTGTAAATATATAACACTATGCAATATATACATTTAATATACATACATTTTTTTTTTATTTAAAGTAAAATATTTCAAAACTAGTTTCCATGAACGGGATGATAGATCATACCTATCGATATTTATGTATAATAAGTATACTCAAGAGGCTTAGGGTCGGTTGCACCAACATACGATCACAGGCCGGTCATCGTCAAATATGGAGCCAGCAGCTGTTATCCCATAGAAACTTGTGAAACTTTCCATACAATCACATTTTAACGAACACCGCTTACGATTACAGACGGTTTGGTGCAACCCACCCTTAATGATATCAGGTGGATTAATAACGTGTGTCCAAACGCTTCTTTTAACTCATTTTAGTAAGAACTTCGGCTTTGCATTCAATAATAAAACTAATAAATTGCAATAAACTAATTAAATATTATTACAAACTACCTATTAAATACTGATAATATCTGTATTTTCTGATACACAAAGGTTGTCTGGAAGACATCGCTTTTAAGCGGTAATACCGGCAACCCTGATAGGTAACAAGGTTTTGCAATTTTATCTGTATACTGTCAAGTAGTAAGTTACAATACTTAGAACTATAGCGAAACCCTTACATCTGTATATCATAATATGACAATGGTTACCAGATGTTATCTAAGATGCCTTCTCTCCTCCTACGAGTACCAAAGGTCGTCTATAAGAGACACTGTTTAGCGAAGACGCCGCCGTAGACTTTTTTTTTATTGTTCAGAACAAAAAGATAGAGGTATTTTACAAATATGTATAAAAACAGACCTGGAGGTTCATAAATACAAACATTAAGCAAAAATATACAACAGCGTTTTAGCGAAAAGGAAAATAAGTGGGTAGAACACTAAGTATTATTAATCGATAACAATTTGGATCACGTAAGTTCTTTTAAAACATCAAGGGAGTGCATATATGGATCGTTGACTTTTTTGTAACATTAAATTCTAAGTTTTGGGTACTTTCCTTTCGTTAAAAATGTAAAGAGTAGACATCCTTTATGTCGACCGTACCTTTTGACACCGTTTGGTGTCAAAAATAGAACGAATTGGATTTTATTTAATGTATCTTTTTTATTAAAAAGTCTCCCAAAAACCATGAAATACTATACGTTTGTTATCTTATATTTATTACTGATAAGTACTCCTATTTAATTACTTCTAATAATTGGGCAAGTATAGTAGTAGTAGTAGTTCGCAATTCCCCGAGAGGCCGCTACTCGTGTCGAGCTGTCAAACCACACGCTAAACTATTCATAACAGTGTTGCTAATAAGTAACAAGGCGGCTATACAAACACATTATTAGAGGGGCGGGGCGCGGCGCGGGGGGCGGGACACCAATAAATACAACACACCCTTACAGAAGGTTTTTGTAGACAGTTCCTTTTTTAAACGATGTGTTTAATAAGTTTCTCGCCCTGATCACGCACTAGGTATGGTCAAGACATTTTTTTTAAGTTTAATTTTGTGTCAATTTTTTCTGGATTGTGGACATATCCAAAGTTCAATAATAATTATTTTTATTTATTTATTTAATTTGTCATTTGCACATATATTATATATTAAATCAATTAATTAATTATGCATATTTAATGGACATAATTCAATTACTATAACAATCCTCTAACTTGTAATAACCAAATAAATGATCAAATAAATGAATAATTCTTTTTTGAATAAATGACTATGAATAAGACCTTTTCAGGTCTAGATTAGTCGCTTTGCGAAATAACTTGTATGTATATTTTAACCATCGGCTATTCGGATTCATATCCGAAGGTAACTCTGTCTCTTTGTTATTCTCATCACTTAACAGCTTAAGGTAGGTTAGTTTACTATAGCTTTAGTAATTTGTATATTTATTGCATATTATCTTTTTAAATATACCTAATCAATAATTCATACAGCTGAACCAATAAAGGAAAAACGGAACGAGATATAGTATCTTTTTGGGAAGGACATACAGGATACTTTTTATCTTGCCTTGATATAGGCATAAATGATAAAATACTTAACATTGGTCTCTCCTCTGCAGTCAACGGCTTATAATGTGCATGTTAAGTTTTTAATTTATTTACATAAGTAGATAAGTACAAGCGGAGACGCCTTTTATGCGGATTATGATTTCAACCAAAATTTATGAAAAACGCTAACCTAAACCCCTGTATGACCAATAAGGGTGAGTAAAGAAAGATAGAGATTTGTATGGAAAAGTGATATCTAAGCTTACGCCTGAAAATAATTAATTGCAATATCTTTTAAGGTGATCGCGGGCAGAGCTGGTAAATTGTAAGGACCTAAATTCAGATTCATCTATTCACAATATAAGATTACATTATAAATTACATGTCAATACAAGAATCTCTATTGTGAACGTCAAACTGTCAACTATTGATTTGATAGACTATCTATAGTAAAGATGGCTAGTTCTTGTTCTGCAATTCACGACAAGGTCGCCATGTGATGTGGGAGATGATTGAAACGAGTCGAAAGTTTGGCGACGTTTATTAGAGCGCATGGTGCATTATACATAGTTATATGTGATAATCCATATTGAAAGGAACCTAATGGCTGCCGGCACTTACGCCTTTATTGCCGCTGTTCCAATACAATAGTGAATAGGTGCAACGTCAGCGCCTGCCGCCATAAGGTCCCTTTCGATGTGGATTATCACATATACTAAAGACTATACAAATATAGCAGATATGTAAGAGAGGTTTATTACTTATCATACTGCAGACCCCTAAAGATTATAAACGAATTAATAAATATCTATACCATTTTTTTATAAATATTTTGATAACGTTATTTACTAAAATATTATTATTAAAATATTATTATTAGTTAAGTTAGTATTGTGTGCCCTGACAGGGCGTCATGTACAGACTTCCTCTAAATGTAGCATAACACCAACATTATTGTAACTACATGACTATACAATGAATAAATGAATATGAATATACTTAGGTATTTGGTTGCAAAACCGAGCGGCCTGTCCTTCTTTAGTATATCAGTCAACGTTTTGAAAAAAATAGTCATATAAAATATACAAAAAGTACGTTTATATAGGTGCCTATAGCAGATAACTTCCAGTAGTGCTGGTTAAGTAACCTTTGAGCAAAATTAGAGACAGTTTTCTACCCTGAGAAGGACATAGTATAGTTTTTATGAAATGGGGGGTGAAAGTTTGGATGGACGTACGAGATAAACGAGTTTTACGCGAACGAAGTCGCAGATAAGAGCCAGTAAAAAATAAATATTATAGGGAATAATCTTACGCAAATCGCACTTTCTCCATAGTGTTTTGGGTAGGTACATTGGCAGTTAACTTCCTCGTTTGTAATATGTACTTACTTATATTTGATTTATTGCAACCATATCCAATTATTAGTCTTTATCGTGTAAAAATAAAATTTATCGTCATAAGCATATTCGGTAAAATCACAGATTTATTTAGTATAACTTGTGTTATTTCCCCGACGCGTGACCGAAGGCCCTCAAACAACAGTTCTACGGATCATAATTGGCGGTTGCGCGGGCGCGCCTACTTCATCACCGCTTTTATTAATTCCACCAGTAATTAATTGACCAGAACAATTATCTTTTGAACGATTCCTTTAACATTTTAACTGTTGTTAGTGTTAAAAAAAGACAAAGAATATTAATTTTTGAAAACTGGTTGTGAGGTCGGAAGTGGTCGGATTGTGTTCAAACGGAGGTATTACATTTCAACTTTAAATTTGACTCGTTTTTATTAGGGTTCCGTATCCAAAGGGTAAAACGGGACCTTATTACTAAGACTCCGCTGTCCGTCCCTCTGTCTGACACCAGGCTGTAGCTCATGAACCGTGATAGACAGTTGAAATTTTCACAGATGATGTATTTCTCTTGCCGCTATAACAAGAAATACTAAAAAATAGAATGAAATAAATATTTAGTGGCTGAATCAGCAAAGCGCCGCAAATATGCAACTCTTGGCGATAGTTACATATTTGCGGCGTTTGCTGTGGAGACTCTGGGTCCTCCCACATTTTTGCCTTTTTTAAAGATAATGGTACGGAACTGTTGGTGCACCAGTCCGACTTGCTTTATAGATAACGAATTCATGCTCAGTGGACAGCCTGCGGCTGTACCCACAAGTATACTACTTGTGTTTGTATTGACAAATGAAAGTCTCTTATCTTCAACACAGTGCATCCTCGAGAGGTGTGCCGACTTCACCACCAGGAACAGAACACCACACGCACCAGTAACAGAGCAAGTAGTAATACTATTATGGCTAAGGTCTACTGTAATGTGGAGATGGGTGGATCAACTATTCTTTGTTGCCCGTTACCATGGTTACGTCTCCTGAGTCACTCTTTAAAATTGTGATTTTATAGGGTTTAAATCTATTAATCATGAGTTTTAGCCATGAGCAAAGATCCATTTGGACATGGGTCATCCCTTGAGCATGCTTGAAGTCCATATTATACATATATTTTTCTAAGAAACTCGGTTACTGTTGTCTCCTCGCTGACGGGACAAAATAACACCAAGAAAAAGTTGATTGACCCAGATATAAAAACTCCGTGAGTTGGAAATAGAGGTTAATCAATATCGTGATTAGGCCCGCGAATATAATAGTAATATTAATAAGTTCCTGTCAAAATTTTCGTTTTTGGTACGAGCTTTTATTGCTGACTGTACTTTTTTCCCCAGTCATCCACTACTCGAAATCAAAAAATCAAAATCAAAACATTTATTCTGCAAATAGGCCTCAAAGGCACTTTTACAAGTCAAAATCTATCTAGATACATCAAATAAAAATAATACAATAATCAAAGTATCATTAATTAAATGTAGTGTTACATGTGAAAAATAAGACTAAGAAACTAATAACAATCGAGATTTGTTAGAGATGTATAAGGTCTCTAAGCGTCAAGATAAAAGTTAATAAAGTAGGTACACTAAAATATTTTGAGCTATATCTATAACACGTCAACATGAAAATAATAAAATCTAATAAATAAATATCCTCAGAGATGTATAAGGTCTCTGAGCGTCAGTCTAAAAAATAAAATCAAATGAGAACAGTGAAGTCTCTCATCATGTCAATTCCACTGAACACTAGTACGAGTTACTAGTCCTTGCAAGCATGAACAGACCGGACCCCCTCGTTAAGACGGTTCTATAATGAGACCAAAAACGACGAGTGTATAGTGTGTAGTTTAGGAGTTGCTACAGCCACCTTCTGTCTCCAGCATCCGATGAGCTCGGTGGTACGATGATATTTTAACCTCCTGAGACCTCACACAAGAAAACTAGCAATGGAATTTGACCCAAATGAAACGGATTATAGGTTTGAATATCTTCATTTGCTCTAAATTTAAACGATACAAAACAAATGAAACTCTATTCCTTTTAAATTTGACTTACACAACAACAACACACAACAACAACAATACAATTACAATTATTAATTAGTACAATTAGGTTCTTCCTATAGGAACTTGGGACTCAAGAGAGTATTGCCACCGATGGTTGAAATAAGGGTTGCAAATTTTGAGGAAATGTCTAAATTGTGGTATATATGTAAACACTTATTGTACTTCAAACCAGCAATAAACTAGCTACAGAGTAGAGCGGTTGTCTCCCTTATTGCCTACCGATACTTACTTACATACGAACAGTTCAAGTTAAATAAAAGCTTTTTTTGAGAATTTGAAATGAAAAGCAAGATTTATTTGATAAAAAACAAGTCACAAGATGACAACTAGTTTAATCTATTTCATCTTGAATGACCTCTGATCTCGGCGGTTCCCCAGATCAAGGCAAACGCAATAAGATTACAGTTGGATTGTATTGGACATAGATAATGCGCAATGCGACGATTCGAATGCATCGATTCTTGCGCGTGCGACGCCATTACCTGCCCGATTCACAACGCAGTCGGCACAAGGTCCAGGGTGGGCATATCTACGCCATGGAATCTACAAAAACCCAGGATAGTATTTTGTCAACTGATTTCATTTTAATCCTGATCATTTTTAATAACACGATAGGTTACGTAGCTACGTATGCTTATTTTTATTAAGGTTGTAATCTCTCCTCCTGTCCTCTCTCCTCTGGAATGTTCGCGGACGCTCACACGGACGGATTTCACGCGATCATCAGAAAAAAAATTGCATCGTTGATGGACCGTGTCAGAAATAGTCAAAACAGCATTTTGAAGGTGTTAGCTGATAGGTACAACTGTCCCATTCTTTGTGGTGACACAGATTAGGACACTTGTGAAATATATTAAATAGCCCTGATTGTGAAATATATTAAGTAGCCTTTATTATGTTATTCCTTTTAATTTTATTGAATTTATCTATTATGTAACCCCACTAACATAGATATAAGTACAATAATGTTACTAACCATATATGGATTTTATCCGAAATAAAATTATTTGAATTGAATTGAATCCAAATTAAACATCAATATTGTATAAGATTTCAAGCTTACATGGTCATTTACATTAGAATTACGATTTGAAACGGGATATTTACCATGTGTATTTGTATTTTTGAGTTCCCGATATTTCGGCACTATTGTGTTGCAAGCGTTAACAACCAGCCAGCATCCACACTGTATCGACATGGAGTATTCGTTGGGTGCGCGATGACGGCGCCAACTAGCGGTTACAATTACGGCGGACTTTGAAATGTCAAATTGCCGGCTGTCATTACGAAGAGTAAGTAAAGAAACAAATAATTTCAATGAAATCTTTATGTTGGCATGCTTAACGCTCAGAGACCTTATACATCTCTGAGGATATTTATTTATTCGATTTTATTATTTTCATGTTGACGTGTTATAGATATAGCTCAAAATATTTTATTATGATTAGTGTACCTACTTTATTACCTTTTATCTTGACGCTTAGAGACCTTATACATCTCTAACAAATCTCGATTGTTATTAGTTTCTTAGTCTTATTTTTGACATGTAACACTACATTTAATTAATGATACTTTGATTATTGTATTATTTTTATTTGATGTACCTAGATAGATTTTGACTTGTAAAAGTGCCCTTGAGGCCTATTTGCAGAATAAATGTTTTGATTTTGATTTGATTTTGATTTATATAGGTTGCAGACGATCACTTATGACTGTACTGTCATGAATAATGAAGACTTTCTGTATATTTTCAGTTAAACAGGGCCAAATTAATTATAAAAACTGGATTACAACACATCGTTTTCCAACCGCAAACTACAATAAAAGGAAAACAATTGATTTTGGCTCAACATATGCAAGATATAAACGAAATCAAACATTAAGATCATAATTTTATGAGCCACACCGTTGAAACTAGTTTCCTTTTGACAGCGATTATCCATTTCATTCGTTGTTCTCGTTCCCAACTTGCTTCTGGAAATTTATAGAATTTGTGATCACTATTTTTATTTTACCATTGTTCTTGCAGTTAACTGCGCAGCAGGTTTCGCACGCATATTTATTTATTTTTACTTAAAATGCGCGGATACGTATATTTCGCTGAGAAAATCTGACAGTTGATCTGCCGAAAGTTCCTTTTCTGGCCACGGCGCGCGCTGCGATCGATTCGTGGTTCCCCCAACCCCTACGTAAAGTCATATTTTCTGTAAGTCTGAAGCGATGATGACAAAATTTTCCAACGCTATATTTAACAGTGACTCGACCTACTCATGCAGATACGCGACAATCCAAATGCAGTCGTATAATTTTACAATTTGTGGATGAATTATTCAGCGTGGCGGCGATCTGCGCCGCTCGCGACCGACGCTTATGCACATAATCGGTCGGTATATAATCAGTAACCTGTCGGTGCCCGCAGGTGACTCGCCAATTAACCCTTTGGCCTAAAATGTAAATATACCCTGATTTCCAATTCAATTCCAAAATTGGTTGCTAGTAAAATTTTCATATTGTCTAATGGTAGATTACTATTTTGATAATCGAGGCACTTTATATTAGTTATTGGTAATTTAACAGATAAAAATTGGTTAAACTGCCTGTGTTAACTTACTTACACAAAATTAAATCGTTTCATTTCATATATGATCACAAATTCTATGGAAAAAAGTATCGTTTTGCACTGGTAAGTCTTCAGATGTTGATAACATTCGGTAGTTTTCATAAAAAAATAATATTGGTAAGTACATAATTACTAATAATTTAATATAATAACGTACATATTTTTCGAAACACAAATAATTCGACTACTTAAATCAAAAACAGAGCGTTTTCATCCAAGCCCATCATTTGCTTTTAGAGATTCTCAAATAATTAATAGTAAACATCAAATAATAATGTCACTAGCGAGCGAGATGGTCGTATACAAATTTGAATAAAAGCGAAAGACTGAAATAACATTTCTCATCTTACTCATAGCTTCACTTTTGCCTCAAACAATTTGAAATGACTTTGAGGCAAAGAAATAACGATTACCCTTATTGAAACGATTGTTTAAGGTAAGCCGTCAGCAGTTTTAGACAAGTATAACGACCGCCTATAGCACAGTTCAACAGGTACAGTCGAACCAAGTGATTCATGACCCAATTGGCCTACAAATGGTTTGGAACCGTCAAAACAATAGGGTTTTCATGTTTCGCACTATGTGGCAGTTAGGTCATTTTAAATATTAACAAATTGCGTCAATACGGGTCGGAGATCTATGCAATTTTAAACTTTGTTATCAATTAAATAAATATATTTTAAATAAAACAGTTAATGTTTTTAATATCGAATAAGCTGTCATTTATAATAAAAACCTGACTATTTTCATCACAAAAATATATTTCAAAATCAATTGCTTGTCAGATGTCAAGTAGTCAGTCATTGAGATTTCCACCATTTGGCATTTAACATAACAAAGAGCTCGGATTATAGTGCTCAGTGAAGAAGGCTATAGCATTACTGTCAAGAACAGAGATAGTAATAGCATTTTTCTTTTGTGCTCAACGAATATAACCGAGGCCAAGACTCAGTCATGGTTATCAAAACTGTTTAAGACAGTAGTTAGTAAATAATGTCAGTGTCTAATAAAATGATATCAAATTCGTTACCATAGAAATGTATGTTCGGGCGAGTTTCAACCTACTAGTAGTATTTAGATGACCTAGCAAAATGACGTTATGGTGGATCATGAATCAATTTTGTCGATCGTACTTTATACCGAGAACACTTAGGTTGTGAAATGAGCTTAAATTAAACACTCGATTCCAAAGTACCATATTTATGACATTAGAAATAAATGGTTGGTGATATCTGGAATGTCGAATTGACATATTAGCATTGAGGTTTATTTGGTAGCTTATGGTAGACTTTTTGGAATATAATTAGAAATCAGGGTATAGAAGCATACCGACGGCACTTTAAACAACAAATATATATTTTATAATGATGACAAGCAAGGTTGATCTCTGTGAAGGTATGGTAAACTGGGACACGATTCGAAATTAAAAACGTGACACTTCAATTTACAACACTTTCTAAATCAGGGTCAGTATTCTATCAGTAATATTTGCCAGAGGGAGACATATCCCCCTATCATGTACAGTTTTCATAATCAGTTTTTTTTTGAACCTGACTGTGGCTTTATAGGCCGGGCCCAATAAAGCGATAGGAGTGCGCGGTTGGAGAGTAGCCTGGGGAAAATCCAGGGGAAAACCTCCGGCACGTCCACGCGTGTGGTTTGGAACACTGGAATACTCTAAGAGTTTGCGCTCCAGTGAGATTGGTTGAGCGGTTTCAACCGAATCTGAGGTGCGAGTGGAACCGAGCTACTGGGAGTTTTGTCGCTGGTTCACTAATCATAATCAGAATAACAGATACATCAAGTAGGAATATTTCCTTTTTTGCCAAATATTGCTGATCATGAAACAAAAGCGATATTCCAGGGATGATTAAGTCCAGTACGCAAATAATCGAATACCGTTATGTGGTCGAGTAACACGCACTAGCAAAGATAATGTAATGAGTATAGTAGGGATCAAGCCAACCTGACCTGAGCAAATACAATCTGCAATTAAGTATCAGGGTTTAGGGCGCGGTTAGAAAGGCACTAGTATTAAGTAAAGACCAAAAATAAGTTGGCACTTTTTCACCTTATCACATTGGAATAAGGTGCAAAATGTGTTATTAACACATCTGTTCTTGACTGTACCATGCCTAGTGCCTTTCAAAAGCCTTTTCACATTGTTTCGATACTAGGTGCGAGTTATTGACAGGATTTGCTGCTATGAAACATACCTATACAATATGTAATACATATTAAACTCGTAAAGATAACACAATGTTTTTTTAATATGCTAACGTTCTTAGAAACACCACCATTTTATTGAAACAATGATGATGAAAAAAAAAAAACTTGTGTTTCGTGACCTCGTGGGTCGGAGGGAGACACCGGGGATGAGCGTTCATTTCAATTTCTCCTTATGTTTCCATTCTTACGTGTCTAGTTCTTTTCCACAATCACTATATAGTATAAAACAAAGTCACTTTCTGTCCCTATGTATGCTTAAATCTTTCAAACTACGCAACGAATTTTGATGCGGTTTTTTTTAATAGATAGAGTGACTCAAGGGGAAGGTTTATATGTATAATACATGCATCAGCATTGCACCCGTGCGAAGCCGGGGCGGATCGGTAGTAAGTAATGAAATGGGTTGTGACTTCAGTTAATCATTACAAATAGTAATGTGTGTCAAATTAGTAGAACTTTTTACAGAACAGCAATGACGTTTAACGGTAAAAATATCAAGTTAACTATCGCAACTGCTTATAAATGACCTACTTACTGGACCTACGGACGAGTGGAAAATGTGTTCATAGCATTTTCAGGATACCTAGTCCTGCTGACGTCACACTGTTTTAACCTTCAGTCATTGTATTACAAATGCTGAATATAAAGTCGGGACGTCTAGACAGACGAATGCTAAAATGCATATCTAGGCTGAAATGGTGCTTTATTCCAATTCAAGATCACTGTATCTGTAAGAGAAATGCATCTTTTATGAAGACAATATGCGTCTGCCAGCTAATAGTTTTAAGGTCGGGGATTGAATACTTGGATACATATTTTTGATATATAGTTAGTTAGTTTACCCTAAATAATGTATGTGGAAAGTCCAGTTACAGCCGTCGTCTCCTGGCGAAAAAAAAACAATAGCATTCAACAACAGTATAACAAGAGAGGTAGGGCACAGCAAAATGTCATCTTGCTCGAATTTGGAGCAGCCCAACTGGGGAAGTACCTCCGCCTTACAGAAGACCACAGCCATAATAACATTATCTACTATACAAGTATTTAGTGTTGTGTTCCTGGAGGAGAGCAAGGTTGCCAGAGGTCTCGAGGATGCACTGTGTTGAGAGCGAGGGTCCTAAATGTGTTACTTCTGCTGTCAACATAGTGCATCCTCAAATCTTATAAAGGGTCGGCAGCGCGCACGTGACTCCTTTGGAGTTGCGGGTGTCTATAGGCTGAGGTGGCCGCTTACCATCAGGTGGACCGTACGCTAGTTTGCCACCGGCGTTGTATAAAAAAAATTAATAAAAAAAATCTTTAGTAATGAGCCCGGGGACCCCAGGGACCGGTAGAAGACGGATTAACGCACACATTATGATAACACTGACATTCTTTTTAGGTATACCTAACCTAACCTATCATAATTTATGATTGATCTTAAGTCAGCGAGTTGATGGTGACAAGAAACTGACATGATGTGGCTGTCATATCGATTGGACAAATTAACTGGTTCCACATCCAGTTGGTGGCTCCTTGTACATTTGAAAGACCTCGGATGACAAAGTATTGCATCCCCCACGCGAACCAACGGAACCTGCATTGGACCGATGGCTCTCCAGAGAATTACCGAAATTACGCAGTCGCTTTTTGTATTTCTTCTCAGCTATACAGACACGAAATATAAACAATATCAGATTGAAAAGGTTCAGATCTGGACTATATAACTCTGAACCTGCGTGCGCATAAGGAGCAAAAAAGAATTTAGATTATATATAATATAAACGCTAACAGAGGGGTGAAATGTCAGTCGACAAACAAATATTTTGAGGAAAATAATAAGATTTTACAAAGTGCCTATTGATTGGAATCTACAGTATAACTATTTAAGCTAAACTTAACTAAACCACATATAAAGCAACCATTGTCGATAAAACGAAATTTATAACTAGGTATATCACTGAAGAACCTTCCAAAGTGCGATATTTATTTATTGGTAATATTTCATTACATATTTATTAAATTTAAGACATATTAGAAACTTACAAAAATAAAAATTATTACAGAATAAAATAAACAACTAACTTAATCAATAACTATATAAAACAAAAACTAAAAGTCGAATTCTAAAATAGGCCCCTGTGGCATGGTACGAAGGATGCTGGCAGCATTTCCTCGCTGAATAGCAATGCTTATGGTATATCACTTAAAAAATAAACTAAAATAAAACAAACAAAACGCAATTTAGGTAAAGGTAAGTGTGAACGCAGCTGACGCACAGAAAACTTTTCTGGTGGCGTTTAAACGAGGGTAAGCTACATTAAAAAAAAATATATATATATCCTCATTTCTGTGGGTCTCACTACCAGAAATGCCTTGTACCATCGTCCCTCCAGTCACTCCTATTCAGTGACCTTCCCAGGCTTTTTGTACTAAGGCTAATGGGTGAAATATTAACAGTTTTCATAAGGGAACATTAGCTCATTTTCAAAGAGAGAAAAAAACAGTCAGCAAAGTAACATACTAGGGCCGGTAACAAAACACCAGGCTTAATAATATATAATAGGAGCGCGTCGTGCTCGCTCGCGCGGCTAACGCGACGCGACGGCTTGCGCGCGCGCCGGTGCGAGCGGCCGCGAGAGCGGGAGCGGGAGCGAGAGGACCAAATTTTTGGCACCTATGGCAATTAATTCGCCTACATTTTATTTCATTCCTTTGTGATAAGACAACTTCTCATACAATTTATATAGGTAACCTTCGTGACACAGCGGAATCAATTAAATTGTAGATGAATTGAAGCCTTAGTACTATGATCCAAAAATTCACCCCAATTTATCTTCTGCTTTAACTTGTGTAGTAAATAAGAAGAAGTGAAGAAACACAACGTTCAAATTTCCTAGCGATAGACAATTAGTTTTTAAGAACATTATATAGCATGCCTCTTTTTTTTTTGAACCTGACTGTGGCTTTATAGGCCGGGCCCAATAAAGCGATAGGAGTGTGCGGTTGGAGAGTAGCCTGGGGAAAATCCAGGGGAAAACCTCCGGCACGACCACGCGTGTGGTTTGGAACACTGGAATACTCTAAGAGTTTCCGCTCCAGTGAGATTGGTTGAGCGGTTTCAACCGAATCTGAGATGTGAGTGGAATCGAGCTACTGGAAGTTTTCTCGCTGGTTCACTAAGCTGAGAAGAGTCCAGCAAGGAACTCAGCTAGGCCCGACCTGGGTCGGAACATGCCTCTTCTAAAGTAATCGCGGTAAGTGGCGCCCGACCGCAGCGCACCCGCCCGGAAAATATTGAATTTTAGTACAAACGGGCGGCCGCGAGTTATTACAGCGCATTGTGCCGGCAGCGTGTTTGATTTGAGCGCAGCGCCATTATGCGCCTAACAAGCCTTTATTACCCAACTACGCTCCAACTCACTTCAAAACGAACATCATTTCAATTACACATTAGCCTCAGTAATTCTGTTAAACGCTTCAAGATCCAAGCAAGATATTTCACTTATAAACGCTCGCACAAACAAAGCGATAAGCACACTCGGCTGTACCAGCCATTTTTATAATTTAACAGGAATGCTAATACAAAAATATCGCATCAAAACACTTCGCAAAACATTTTTTGATGCCGTTCCCAGCGATAACGGGCGACGGCCAAAAGCATTTCTGTGTCATTCTGCCAAAAATAAGGAAAAAATAAATAAAACAGAACGACCGTGACGCACCCGACGACACATTTTTCAATATCGACGAAAAAAGATAAATTGGGCAAACTACAAGAGAAGGAAAAGATACTTGGCTATCTTTGATCGGCGGGACTTTATCGGGGGCGATTTTATTATACCGAATTTAAAAGCGGTAAAAAAACAAAAACGGTCTGCATCTGTCTATTAATAATTTTGAAATACGAATTTTAAGATTATGTCTGGCCAGTTATCGTCGCTATTGTTTTAAGCAGTTATCATGCGTGCATGATGTGTGAGAGGGATGGCGCGTGTGATATAGGGCCGAGGCGTGCGAGCGAGCGGGACGGGCGAGGCTATGATGGACGGCTCGCGTCCAGTGACGCGACAGGGCTCGTAGCTCAAGCTGCGGCGCATACTATCTCATCCCTACACTAAAATAAACTTACGTTTACTTTTTATGTGTTCCCAGTATATTTAGATTTTGTCGCTGCGTTTTTCAGCGTTAAAAAAAGTGTTAAGTGGATGATTTATATTAAGTGCGGTCCGTTATGGGCGGCTTCCGCCGTAATTATTCAGTGCAGGAGTGTCGTTGCCTGACCCCCATTAGCGGCCGTACTCCAAGAATTATTCATAACTTTTTTGAGTAACTCTTTGACGGCGAGGCCTCTGTTTTACTGTTATGATGACGCTCTCGGACTTCTTATAGCGTCATAAAGTTATTATTCAAATTCCAAAACAAAACGTGTATCAAATAACGAAAAATGACCAGAAGCTATTTAATATGTATATCAATTACTTGGGACAGGACGACCGCCTATGTAGAAAATTACCTTCATAGAATAACAAAAACGAGTTAAGAAATGAAACGTACATTGCGTTGGGACAGTTTAGGTGGGGCCTCGGCATGCATTAACTCATAGGTAAATCTTTCTAAATTATTGTACGTAAGTACTTAAGTAAAAAAAAAACAAACATTTATTCTGCAAATAGGCCACAAGAGCACTTTTACATGTCAAAATATTAATTTACAGTTCAAGAAGGAATAATAATTTCGAGTTTACAATTATAACAAAATTAATGTCATACGGTGAAGATAAACTTGCAAAGTTATCTATTACAAATTTACAACATCAGGAAAGTTAGAGATGTCTAAGGTCTCAAGATTAAACAAGGAGTATAAAGAAATTAATATAATATCTCAGAGATGTAAAATTAATTTAATATTGTTAGAGATGTATATGGTCTCTAAGTCACTGATAATAAAAACGAATCCACAACAGGATGATGTCTCTCGTCAATCCCCTACAAAAAGACACTAGTATTAACGTAGTCACTATGTCCTAGCAAGCATGAACAGACCGGACTCCACAAACAGCACCCGATCACGAGTATGACGCGTATATAGTAGATATTAATTCTTATGCCACAGTCACGCACTAGCTCAAGCTAAAATATCCATTGCGCTAGCTCAAAAGAAAAGCCTTTAAATATATTCAAAACCTGCATCGCGGCACTATACACCTTTAGATTGGTAAAATAACTTTACATTAAATTGTGGAAACCCGTCGTATCGTTACATTACATTATCCATACCTAAAATAAACTTATAAACGTCATAAGGAAAAAAACCGGCCAAGTGCGAGTCGGACTCGCGCACGAAGGGTTGCGTTCATAGGGTTATCTATAAGGGCAAAAGAACACATTTGCTGTATGGGAGCCCCGTTAAGTTTAAATATCAATTTTATTCTGTTTTTTAGTATTTGTTCTTATAGCGGCAACGGCGATATAACAAAAAATAAATAAAATAAATAAATAAATATTAGAGGACAATCTTACACAAATCGAACTAGCCCCACAGTAAGCTCAAGAAGGCTTGTGTTATGGGTACTAGACGACGATATATTTAATAGATATAAATACTTAAATACATAGAAACCATCCAAGACTCAGAAACAAATATTCATGCTCATCACACAAATATTTGCCCTGACCGGGATTCGAACCCAGGACCTCCAGGAACATCTGTGAAAATTTCAACTATCGAACTATCACGGTTCATGAGATACAGCCTGGTGACAGGCGGACAGAGAGACCGCGGAATCTTATTAATAGGGTCCCGTTTTACCTTTTGGGTACGGAACACTAATAAAAAAAAATTAAGCTTAGGGCGCAGACTCTGTTAGAAGCGCGACCATAGAACGGCCGTAGTCCAATAAGGCTGCGTTTCCATCAGAGCTGTGCGAGGATGTGTTTCCATACATTTGATACCTCGCAAGCTAGCCAGCAAGGTGTCAAATGTATGGAAACACATCCTCGCACAGCTCTGATGGAAACGCAGTCTAAATCTAGTAACCTCTAGTTAAGGCCGGGTTATCAGCGATCTGAGCGTATACCTACACTTGTGAACGAAGGATTGGATACCGGTATTTTCTCCATAGAAAAATACCGGTATTATTACGGTCACCGGTTCATTATTTCGTTTTTAATGGGACAATCTAATAATACGACGTTGTTACCTAAATACATGATTCAGCCCTACGTAAAGAGCAAAAAATAATCAAAAATATTGGACTAATTCAGGGTTTTTTAAAAATACCGGTATCGGTCCCTGTTGTGAACATGGAAGCTGTACGTCCGGGGTGGCTCGTCCCAGTAACTATCGATGACAATAACATAATGAATCCCCGGTCTCGAGCCTCGGCGCGCGGCGGGCGCGCGGCGGGAGGTAGGCGCCGCGCCTCACCTAGCGGGCCCTATTACTAGGGTTTGCTCCCCGGAATTTTTAGACCGGCAAAGAACCGGGACTGCAAAATTGAAATCCCGGTACTTTCGGGATTTCGGGAAATCCATTTTTGCTCCATATTTTCTCAAATCTAGTTAAATTACATGAAACAGCCGTTAAGCATAGAGGAGAAAAGTGCAATTCAAAGAGAACTATGTATTCCTCACCATTGAAACCAGTTCTGAGTCAGTGTCAGATAAGGATATTTCAGCGGCTATTTAACTAAAATAGGTTTAATGAACGTTTATGCATAAGGCGGTTTATATATTTAGTAATTAAGTAACTGTAGGAAGGCAAAGGCATTGACATTCCTACAGTTGTTTTCTTTTAACAGTAAATTTAGAATCATACCTAACTATTGCCTTTCTCGGTTTGTTTACCAATTATGTATAACATTAGTGCGGAAGTACCGAAAATACCGGGAAATCCCGGTTCCATTTCTAGCTGGTACCGAAAATCCCGGTTCTTGAAAACAGTACCGGTTCTGCAATCCCTACCTATTACGTCTCACTATAAATATCACAAAAAAATCTACATTTATGATGAAGTAGCATGGGATTCGACGCTGTCTCAAATTTCATTAATATGTAATTAATATTTGTCCCCCAATCGTAAATATCCGTGAATTATCGCCACATAAAGTTTACAAAAACTTCTGTCGAAAACTCTTTTACGATCCTATGGTAAGCTGTAAACCGTATTTTATAAAATTAAAAATTCTGACCTTAGTGTCTATGTATATTTTAGCAGTATGTTTATTTGTAAAAAATAATTACAGCCTCTTCCCGCAATATTCCCGCTCTGAAAACTTACGACCCAGGAACAAACTAGCTAGGCCTAATTCAGCACTAAAAATGATCCATTCAAGCCCTTATGGCATAGCAATAAAAATTCATAATAAAATACCCAATAATATTAAAGACATTGACAATTACAAATCATTTAAGAATACAATAAAATTATACCTAACAAAGAAAGCTTATTATACATTAGATGAATTTTTTAATGATGAGAACGAAGAGTGGACTTAATTATAATTGTGACAAATGTATACTATGAATTATTATTAATTGATTATTGTGATATTTTATAATGTAATTTAATTTAATTTTCAAATTATGTATATTTTATCTTCTAATAATGTTTGAAATTTTATATTTTTATCAATTATACATTTTTTTTTAATATTACTTAACTCTGCGTAAGAAATATAAAAAAGAAGAGTTAGGTACAATTATTATCTAAATTATAATATAATATAAGTTGTATCATTGCTGTGCCCTTACAGGGTTCATGTTGAACTGTAATCAATAACTGAAGAACTGTATACTAACATGAGTGCAATAAACGATTTGATATTTGATATTTGATATTTGATGATGTTAATTTAAACTTAACCAACACCGGGAAGAGGGTTTTTTAAGGACCCTTAGAGATAAAATAAAACTGCAGTATTTTAAACATGTTTAAAAGCTTCCGAAAAGACTTGAAATGAGCAAAAAGTATGTAGTCGATCGGAAGCAGCAAGTGGGTGTATTAACGTGTGCTGGGGTCGCAGTCGAGTACCGATACCGCCGAGTGCACTCCACAGATGGGATCATTACCTTTCAATAGAGGACACTCGGCGTTAATTCGAGGGACTGAGGACATAATAATAGACGACGTGTAATGTTATTGTTCACAACAACACATGTTCCGTTGATGAATCACTATTTCATGTGCACATTAAACAAAGGAATCGGACGAGCCAACTACAATTTCATGAATATTGAAAAAGTTTTATCTGAATTAAAAATGGCAGCCGTGTGTTTTGATGAACACATTATTATTATGCGGTTGGACTGTGTGACTTTAATAGTGTTAATGAACTTCAATAAAACTGAGCGAAATATACGAGTAGAGCGCCACTTAAATAAAATTGTCATATACCGGGAAGTCTTACAAACTTTTCTCGCTGGGGTTCGTAATGAAAACAAATGACAGTGCTACACGCGCGCCCCATAAAAAATCAATTGATGGCTGCTCGAAAATAGAATCGCCGCGCATAGTATTAAATATTTCACTTTTGTTTAAGTTTGTGTTGTGGTAATCCGCCTTTTTCCAACAACTACTAAATAATTTCAAGAGCTTATTAAATACTCCAGTAATTGCGAAACAGTGTTAATAAACAAACACTTTCATGTCGGTGGATCGCGGGCGAGAGATTAGTGCAAGAGTGGCCTAAGCACCAGGTAGTCATGATGTCAAAGGAGGTTCTAATTTACGGCTTCGGCTAATGGAAGAAAAACATTAAGCGCGTCGCTTGAAGCGTTTATATATTAATAGAACAGGGATACCAGGTGCACTTAACTTCCTAAAGGTAATTCCTTAATAGCCGGCGCTCGTTAAGGGCCCCAGTTGTCACATCATTTAAATAGGAAATTTAATTCTTAATTGACAGTAATTGCTGTTCAATACGGAAATAAACTGAAACACCATCTCTTTCATTACATACATGTAATGCTGTACTGTCAAGGCTTCGAAAATTTAATTAAAATAGCAGCATCAAGGACACTACAGCTACATTATTTATTTATTTATTTAATCTTTATTGCACAAAAGAAAAACTTATAGTACAAAAGGCGAACTTAATGCCAAAAGCATTCTCTACCAGTCATCCTTAAGGCAAAGCAGAAAGATTGTGGGCGGTGCAACTTATAGGAAAAATCTTAAGTATGTAAAATAATAGGGGGAGGTTATTATTCAAGAAACTATAGTTTCTTTTAATATCTGGTACCATAAATTGTACTCCTTACAAAGTATATTTTCAAAATGTCTACATCTTAAGTTGTAACAACCCTTAACAACGTCAAAATCGCCTCACCCCTCATACATCATCAACCCTTTGAATAATTTGCAGCAAAACGAATTAAAAAGCATAAAACACAATTTGTGTGACCTGCAACCCTCCGCTCCCCTGCTATGATGGATAGACACAATTTGTTTGCGAATTAAATGGGTTGGTCCATCGGAGTGCTTTGTGTGAGGCGCCGTAGAGGTGAAGCTTTTAGTGAGAATAACAGGAGGGGGGACAAACAAGTAAGGATAGTTTTTATACAAACCGTTCCGTTTTATTTATTTATTTATTTATTTATTGCAATACCATGGGTTTACAAGGTGTTATTATAGCATATATATACAGTACATGGTAACCCTGTCAGGGTATAGCAATTTTATCCTATTAAAATCTAAGTACAGTCCAAATTAAATTAAATTATGCGTCACACAACAATGCGATACAATGTGATTTGCAATAAAGATATATGAATAAGAAATAATAAACACACGCTAAAATTACTAAGGCGGTACTTACAATAGTTTAAATGTCAGGGTTAGATTAAATGCAGACTAGACTTTGTCAAAAGATGCTACATTACAACAGGATTATAATTGCGTTTCAAGTATCGGCCATAAATTCTATTATTAATTTTTAATTTTAAGCTATGACAAGGGACATTTCTAAGCGTTATTAGTGTTTTATTGTGTTATAACGTTTTTGGTTTATGCTTTAGTTGCGATTTTGAAAGATAAAACTAAAATTAGACTGGAATGAGTCAATGAAAGAAGTGAAAGCTTACCAAGTAAGTTAATCTATGTAATGACTATCATTCCCATACGGGCTACCCCGAGATGACCGAGGGGTGTTCAATAAGTAATGAGAACGATAATGACGCAGGTATTTTTTAATCACATCTATTTTATTTTTCATTATAGTCATCTTTTAGGAGTACATACTTACAATATCGTTTATCTAAATACAAAATTCCCTTTCTAAAAAAATCTTTATCCTGAACTTTTAAACAATCTTATACTGTGGCGATCACTGCATCATCTTTAAATTTATGCCTTCTGGGGTGTTCTTTTAGCTTCGGAAATAGATAGAAATCGCTAGGAGGGAGGTCTGGTGAACATGGAGGATGCTTCATCATTGATTTGATCCAGCATCTTTAATGGCAGCCATCGCAACGCGCACGTGACTCCTTTGGAGTTGCGGGCGTCTATAGCCTGCGGTGGCCGCTTATCATCAGGTGGACCGTACGCTTGTTTGCCACCGGCGTTGTATAAACAAAAAGAAGCTGAAGCGTTACGTTGGTGCAACTGAACAACCTTTGAACATTTGCCTCGACGCGTATAACGTCACGCATTTTTATATTGATTCTGTGTATAAAATCCCTATAGTAGTGGCTCCATGATCAAGGTATTAGATCATTACTACCCGTTGGTTATCCCAGAAAAGAGAGCCCTACCTTACCGGAGGATGGAATTCCCTTACATTTCTCAGGACTCTCAGATGATGGCCACTTACAAGCCATGAACTGGTTGTTTAGTTTCTGGATCGTAATAGAGAAGTCACATTTCGTCCATATTAGTTATGAGTCGAGGCAAAAATCTGTCAGAGTCTTCTGTAACAATTCGAAACAGTTGAGTGAAATCCACAGTTTATAGTATTCCTGCGCATCTGTAAGCATTCTGGGCACCTAGCGCGCGCGCTGATACTTACTTTATACCCAAAGCGTCATGTATAATACTATAGATGCTTCCTATCAAAATCTTAACTTCTTCAGCTATAAAATGAACAGAAACACTGCGACCCGTTAAAGTAAATTTCAAATTCTTTGTTATCACTTGATCGGTGACTGCTGAAGTTAGGCGCCCAAGCCTGGGTCGTCATTAGTGCAAGTTCTCCCTCTTACACTTCGCCTACCACCGCGCAATCGTAGAATAAGAAGCTACACAAACCCTTAATGTTACTTGCAAGTCTAAACGAACCTGTTCTGTGGTAAAATTATTCAAGCGCAGCAATTTAATTACCGCTTGAACGTGAATTTTCTCCAGTCTTGACAATTCGCTCCAACAGAACAAAATAAATGTATACGTTTAAAAAAACAAAAGACTATCACACATTTTTTTAGTATACTGTGTCAATAATATTAGCAATACAGGCCAATAATTTTTACATTTTCTCACTTAAAGTTATATCATTCTCACTACTTATCGAACACCCCTCGTATATCTGATCGAAACTATAGAAGTGCATCGATAGCTCTTAAATAAGAAGTACCCTTGGCCCGAACATAATACGTTAACCAGGTATAATCAGCCAAGAAAGTAGTCAACTACTTTAGGACCTTAACACACAAATAATAGAGTCGAAGAGTGGTAGACCGTTTTCTTGGCTGATTGTATCTAATACTCTCATGTCATATCAGGGACTCGCAAGCCAAATTAATAAACGAATATTGGTACGCACCTCATGGTTCCCACCACTACCGTGGACGGATACAACATCCGTCGTTATTCGGAGCAGCCCTGCCGCGGTCCCGAGGGACCAGCTCGGCACTACATGTAATTCGCAGGTACCAGGGTTGTCAACTATCGTATGATCTCTGAGTTTTAAATTATTATTATGGTAACACAATTTCATGTGAGCACGCACAGTAACACAATTCAATGTCATCAATCTCATCAATGTCATCAAAAAAAAAAAGATTTTAATGGACTAGACTGCGAATTAGACTCATAGGCTGTGGCAGAATAACACCGTTGCAGTTTGCACAGCAAATAGCAACACATGCTGAGTCTCACCCTTTTCTTTATGGTACACATTGCTGGACTCATTGTGCACCTTCACTCACGGTGTATTATCTTACACCTATTTGTTATGACCGGTTGTGTGTGCTTTATTGAATAAATGGTTTTTCTTTCTTTCTTTCTTCAATCAGGATAAGATGCTTAACACGTCGCGGAAGTTTTGCGATGTATGTTAGTAAATATTACGTCGAATCGTACCAAACCTTGAAGTTTTTCTTTATAGCATGTCGTCTAGTTTAAAATAAATAGGCAAAGCCTTTGCTTTGCTTGGGGGAATGGAGTTCTATTGTCAATTAATTTAATCACAAACGTTATGGATTCTACAGGCGAACTATGGCAACCCTACCGACGAGGGACGCCCGCGCAGCATCCACCAGCATGTTGTGACTCGGGCGCTTCCCGCGCGTAAATCACCCGCCTAATGTCCCGAGATGACGCACCAAGCAGCGCAAGTGTATTACTACCCTTACTCCACCGCTACACGCGAAAATCAACCTTGTGCTTCAATAATAAAATTTGCTATTGATTGGAGAACATTGAATACGTATTACGCGCCCTGGAGTGTCAATAATAAAGAAATTTAAATCGTATTGTCAAGCGTAAGAGTGCATTTCTCTTTATCCTGAAAAGACAATCGCGGTTTCATAGACTGAGTGCAATGCGTGTACGCGAAAGAGATACATTCGGTTTTTAATTTTGATCTGAGGCTTTAAAAACCAAAGTTAAGGGTGATTTTTGTATAGCAAGAAGTTTGAGAACAGCATACTGTATGGTGGTGGATTTGTAATCCACATGAAAGCTTTCGGATTAGTGTTTGATGACATCATTATTTTTCAAATGACGATCGAGTTGCGATTCTCCTCGCCCTTAAGGGACCGCGGGCGGAAAATATAAAGCAATTTTTTTACTTTGCAAATCGTGATTTATGGTATGAAAGTAATTTGGTAAGTAAAGTTTGCGTTTTGGGGAAAAATTGCGACGTTTATGATTATTGACTAGCGGGCGAAAATGTAGAGCACAGGTACAATAAATATGAGCAAGGCATGTATATCATCTGCAATATTTATGAAGCATATTTAGGTACGCATAATTTGCTTGTTAGTCTGTCTCTTGCAAGTTTCTGTTTAGTCCTATATTTGACTGGTAGAGAATGCCTTGAGGCATTATAAGTCCGCCATTTGTACTAACTTGTGTTAAGCAATAAAGTTTAAATAAATACTTAATGTAAAACTTGTTATGGCGAGGTACTACCAATCAATATGATTTCTGGGCCACTTTGAACCTTATCACAGTGACATTAATATCTTATTATTATTTCTAGCGGCTTTCATATTGAATTTTACTGTAACAAGGTTCGAAGTTGCACAGAAATCAAATTGGCTGCATGTATTCTTGTGGTTGTATTTCATTTAGATTAGAGAGTAATATTGCAATGAGGGCTATTGCGTATGAATTCGCCGCTAGAGGCGCTAGTGTAGCGTGGGGTCTACGAAATGTCAAATGTCACTCTTTGTGGTTGCGCTACGCGGGTTAATATCTCATTGGAACAATATGGTGACTATTTTGCAATACCTGAGCTTGATTATGGCAAATATGAGTTACGGGTCAATGACTCTCTGCTTTGAGACAGTGCCTTTACCATGAGTTTGCATGACCGTACTCGCTAGCGACTGCGTAAACGATTTAGTATGCCGATTCATAGTTCTATTGCGTAACCGCCAGAGGCGCTGGACTTTTGCCTATACAAATTTTTACGCAGTCGCTAGCGAGTACGGTCATGTAAACTCATGGTAAAGGCACTGTTTTGTCTTTCGGAAACTTATTTCCTCCTTTTTCCGGACAAAACGGGACTGCGCTACAATGCGGGATGTTCGATATTTTTACGGTACGGTTTTAAGCTATTAAATATGATAAACGTAAACTTCGTTTTCATGCCCATAATAACCAATAACATTTTTTGACAGCTGGACCTTACTCGACAGTGGCGCCAACTGGTGAGCACAAAAACGATAGCCCTCGTTAAATAACCCTTCCAATTGTAGTCTCTATTAGCTACCCGAAACCGAAAATACCAAACACAACGAATTATTTCTTAATAAACTTTCAAATCAAACTAAATCCTTAAAATCGCATGGGACGGCCATGTCAGCCCTAAGCCGAATGATACGCTAGCCATACATACAATAACATGCCTTATGCCAAAGTACTAGGATTACAAAACTTGATAAGAGTTATAACGCCGAATGTAGAATTTATTTTCGTTCTTTTCCATTGATTTTAGTCTCTATTTAAATGCATTAAAGGCCACATCGCATGCAAAGGGCTTTGGGACAAGTGCCATTGTTGCGTTCCCTTGTTTCAATTTTCCGGATCAGCGGTCCTCGACGGCAGAGATTGGAAGCTGCAGTCGCAGATGTGATGACCCCGATGCATCAAGAGTAATGATGTTGTTAGTACGTATAGTAAGAGGATTAAAGACTGGACCATTAAGCGTAATTGAGATCGCAAGAGAATTGGGGATGGGTAGGCAATGTTTTGGACAATGTTTTAGTTCCAATAATTTTACAGGTATAAAGATAAAGCAGAGGCAGACCGAAAAGGCGATGGCGGGACGACCTTGATACATTTTGTACGGATTGGCGGGAACTGGCACACGACCGAGACGAGTGGCGAAAAAGAGGGGAGGCCTTTGCCCAGCAGTGGGACACTATATAGGCTAGTAAAAAAAAAAAGATAAATTGCCGAAACCGTTTGTAACTGTAAGCTAGCAAACTAAGCCATCATCCAGTTTCTAAAACGCAGTCTGCCCTATGTTCGACGTACTTTGTCAGTTAAGTAAAATATCACGCGTATCATCTTGTTTTTAAGGCGTTGTTTATATGAAATATGTTGACGAAGTAGTTTTTTACTATATAAGTAATAAGGTGTCCCTTATTTTACGATTTTTAGAAATTAATAACGCAAACCCCCTAAATCGGTTTCTTTGAATTTTCATGCGATTCTCCCATACAATGTATTAAAATGACCAGCGTTTTTTTCTTTTTTTTTTCATATCAACCTTGTTAATTACAATACTGTCATATAAAAATTACATAACAAAAAATCTAGACCCGAACACAAATTCATTGAAAAATTATCAAATTATTTTTTCCAAATTACTCCATAGTGATTTATATGGAAATATCAGCTGCAAGTAGGCAAGGGTTCCCATTACAGGAATGTCCTCAAAAAAAGGGTGTTTTGGGGTAGTATTATTATATATAGAGAATATGCGTTGTTAATTAATAAAATCGCAAAATAAGGGACACCCTAATAAGTAATATGTTATTTGAAGATACATTCTAGTCAAAGGTTTCGGCTACACATATTGTCTGGCAGTTTACGCATAATCTACAGCTAGCGCTAACGACTATAAGCGTGGATATTCATCAGAAGGATCGCTGGATTTGATATGTTCCCATAAAGTATTGTATATTATAATTACAACACAAATGTAAAAAAGATTATTTACGTACGTGGGTCAATCAACTTTTTTTTGTTGTTATTCTGTCCCCTCAGCGAGGAGACAACACTAACCATGTTTCTTAGACAAATGTTTATAATATGGAAATCAAGCATGCTTAGGAGATGACCCATGTTCAAATGGATTTATACTTATCGCTAAAACTCATGTTTGGTGGATTTAAACCCTATAAAACCACAGTTTGAGAGTGACTCGGAAGACGTAACCATGGTAACAAGCAACAAAGAATAGATAGTCTGTTTTGAGATCTACTCAAAACAGACTTCTTGCTCCACCATCTTCTTCTTCAAAATTTTACAACAAATCTTTCACTTTTCAAGCTGTTCGGTTATGGAATACTCTGCCGTTAGATATTAGATGTGCCAAGTCTCTGCCCATTTTCAAAAATCTCCTGAGACATCATTAATTGTCACTCTCTTAGCTTGTATTATCTTTGTAGCTACGTATATATATGTATATATAAATATTTATGTAGTTATGTATGTATATATTTATTAATGTATTGTATTGTTAGCTGTATATATTAGCCTAATAGATGTATGTGTTATTCTATCTCTCTTGCTTTATCCTAGCACTACCTGTTGTTATTTTTCTTTAAGTTTTCCTCTATCTCCTGCTACCCAAAGGTTGTCTGGAAGAGATCGCTCTATAGCGATAAGACCGCCTGTTGTTACCTATTAGTTTTTATGGATAATCTTGTAACAATTTCTTTTTGTGGTGCAATAAAGAATATATTATTATTATTATTATTAATAGTTGATCCACCCACGTATGTACATTGACAGACATCCCAATATGCCTACAAGTCCCAGTAGACACACACAGATGGTAAGTAGCTGGCGGTCCCGCGTCGCCCGTCGGGAGTCGTAACACAACCGGCGAACAAATAGATAAATTTGTCCGTACATAACACTAACTCAAGGGGTATCGGTGCCGGGATGGGTCGAATTTCAACGTGTGAACGCCGGAGTAGGGGACTCTTCTACGTAATTACATGTAAAATATGTAATGACACTACACGTAAGTCTTTAAAGTCGTAAGTTGCTTGTCTGACGATCGCGGAGAGAAGGAATACGTATGCAAGTCGGTGGAAAGATTCTACGTAGTTACATGTAAAATATGTAATGGCACTACACGTAAGTTGCTCGTCTGACGATCGCGGAGAGGAGGAATACGTATGCAAGTCGGTGGAAAGATTCTAAGTAGTTACATGTAAAATATGTAATGACACTACACGTAACTCTTTAAAGTCGTAAGTTGCTCGTCTGACGATCGCGGAGAGGAGGAATACGCGAATACGTATGCAAGTCGGTGGAAAGCTTCGTCTACGTAGTTACATGTAAAATATGTAATGACACTACACGTAAGTCATTAAAGTCGTAAGTTGCTCGTCTGACGATCGCGGAGAGAAGGAATACGTATGCAAGTCGGTGGAAAGATTCTTCTACGTAGTTACATGTAAAATATGTAATGACACTACACGTAAGTCTTCAAAGTTGTAAGTTGCTCGTCTGACGATCGCGGAGAGGAGGAATACGTATGCAAGTCGGTGGAAAGATTCTTCTACGTAGTTACATGTAAAATATGTAATGACACTACACGTAAGTCTTTAAAGTCGTAAGTTGCTCGTCTGACGATCGCGGAGAGGAGGAATACGTATGCAAGTCGGTGGAAAGATTCTACGTAGTTACATGTAAAATATGTAATGACACTACACGTAAGTATTTAAAGTCGTAAGTTGCTCGTCTGACGAACGCGGAGAGGAGGAATACGTATGCAAGTCGGTGGAAAGATTCTACGTAGTTACATGTAAAATATGTAATGACACTACACGTAAGTCTTTAAAGTCGTAAGTTGCTCGTCTGACGATCGCGGAGAGGAGGAATGCGTATGCAAGTCGGTGGAAAGATTCTTCTACGTAGTTACATGTAAAATATGTAATGACACTACACGTAAGTCTTTAAAGTCGTAAGTTGCTCGTCTGACGATCGCGGAGAGGAGGAATACGTATGCAAGTCGGTGGAAAGATTCTTCTACGTAGTTACATGTAAAATATGTAATGACACTACACGTAAGTCTTTAAAGTCGTAAGTTGCTCGTCTGACGATCGCGGAGAGGAGGAATACGTATGCAAGTCGGTGGAAATCGGGTTATGTGGGCACCCCCACCGGTACTCACTAAAATAACCTATGTATACTTGGTTTAACATTAAATCTCAAAACACTTTTGTTTTAGAAGAACTGCTTTGCGAGACTTGTATCTTATTACATGAAATGTTATTGATGGGATTCCCTTTCAACCAACATCTTACTGATAATTCTGAAAAGTATCAGCTCTGTATACTTAAATTGGTCATTTGTTGAATTCTTTAAAGTGTAATAAATTTAAATAACGAAAATTCAAATCTACTTTTTTTGTGCGTCAAATAAACAAGGGGTCGCGCGCCGATATATATTTAAAAAAATGTTCGTTAAAAAAAGTTTAGATTGTTATCATGTAATTAAATACGCGACACTTACCTCGACCATAAGCTCCGGCACACCAACGACTCCAGCAAAGCTTAAAAAGCTCGAGTTTCATCGACTTACCTGGAAAGATAAAACGGATTCATTACAACCAGCACCAATAAACATCACACGAGGGATATCATTCTGTTTCAACTTTTTTCAGAAAATGATAGGATTTTTTAATGGTACTTGATATTGTCAATATTTCTCTTTTAGTGGTTATTGGACACTTTTTCTTTAAAGAAAGAAAGAAAATAGTTTATTAGCGCAAATCACGTACTTACAAACGAAACTAAATATATTTAAACATAATTGCGCCAAAGGGTCTTCACTCAGCTTGGATCACAAAACGAGTCACTTGACACGCTCCGTGACGCTGATTTTCAGTGAAGCCATTGGATGGATTAGATGGAACTGAAATATTACAATATTCATTTCTGCGTCTGTATCATGTCAATTATGTTTAAATAACATGTATCAAAGCTATTAATCTTCGTCGTCCGTATTGACGATCTAAGGTGTCTTCGGGTAATGCTGAATGTCGGGTAATTCCGAAAATAACTATTATCAGTCTACCTAAGCGATTTTATTGCATCTCATCATCATCATCATCATCATCAATAAGAAATATTAATTTTTTTGTTGATTTTTGTTAGTGCAACGAAATCGCTTAGTTAGACTGGACTTAGATTTTTCGGAATTACCCGAAGAACTTACAGCATATCACATGTGAAGTTAGCATATCATTGGGGATATAAATTGCACTTTTTTAAGTTTTATTGATAAAACTATGTTTTTAAAGTATCAGGAACTATAGCGGGTCCTGTAGACAGGCATAATATAAATTTTTAGTCCATTTGGGGAAAATTGATATGCTATTACGTGTGTGAAGTTAGCATATCATTTGGTAGAAATCCATATGTTTTATTTTTTCAGCAAAAACGGCAGAACTATTGCTGAAACGTATCAGGAACTATAGAACTATGCTGCATGCGAATAGAACTCCAATTATTTTGTGATCTGCTGGAACTTGATATGCTAACTTCACGGACATAAGATATCTAGCGAGAGTAGCCGACATTCTTCACATCGCTGTGTATAGCACTACAAACATGCCAAGCTATCAGTGTTTATAGCCGTTACTACAGAACTGACACGCGCCTATCAGCGTTATCTAGTCTGGGCCGATGCTTAGATTTACGGCCCGCTTATATCTCTTCACACTAATAAATAGCTTAATTAGTTTGATTGGCCCCGCTTATCTGTACAAGAGCTACTGACCACGAGGTTTTACGAGCAGGCTTTACGTGCTTATCGAAATAGTCGCCTACACCGTGTGAGATGTGTGCGAGAGCAGGCCGGGAATGCTTTTTAAATACACGACGAAATGTCCAGTACCTCTAGTTTAAGTTGTTTCGAAACAAAACGTAAACGATCGCGTTTAGAGTCAACTTGTATGGCAAAAAGTCCACCCTCTGGTGGACACTATTACCAATTTATATATACAAAAGGGCACCCTCTGGTGGACACTATTTTTATGGTGGCGTTGCTCGAACCCTGGTGGTAACTATTTTTCTGGTGGTGTTGCTCGAGTTCGCATACAAATTGAGACTAAACGCAAACGCGTTCGTTTGTGTTTTGTTTCGAAAAAACTTATACTAGCTCGGATAGGAATATTTCAACGGAAAAGTTGGAAGCAAAAATGTAGGTATTAGATATATGAGGACAGGAAATTCGCCGTGATTTATAATCGACGTGTACAAGGACACTTGACGTCTGTTGTGGGCAGTTTCGTAAAGTTTACGAACCTCAGTGGCCAGATCTGAATAGTGTCCCATAAATACAACTAGCAGGACGTTGGTGATTTTAAAGTTGGTGCAGTGCCATAAATTAGGGCTCTCGTCGTCCTCGAACAATCGCCGGCACGACACCGCGTCACACGGCGCTCGCCGCTACCGCACAAAAAACACACTGAAACACCACTCCCGGGAACAGAACGCATAAATATATCAAATCGAAAACAATAGGAGACATCGAGATATCGCATCACACGCCACGACCCACGGACATATTTCAAAAACGGGAGATAAAACGGAAAAGGAAAAAAACGCACGACCAAAAACTAACATCGAAAAAAACACGTGATGGGCATTAATTAAAACGGACCCACGACCAGGAATCCAGACAAAACAAAAGGTTAAACAAACCTTCGCAGTGGGAGCCCCCGCAATGATCATCATCTCACATTTTTAATCATCCGACTTAGAGGATTAGAGGCAAGGCAAATGTGACCTTACTAGGTTGGAAATAGAGAATCGTGTCCGTGGTTTGCGCCGATAAAAAGCTGTTGAAAATTATTTTTTGGTCGGATTGTCACCGTTGTTTTAATGGTATTACGCATTAAGGAAGGGTTATCTCGTCGGACCGATCTCTGGCCAGGTACAAGAGCAAGATTGATTGGACACGACCCGACATTTTTATGCCCACGATCTCGGATGTCGTCGAGTTCGTCTCCCGGGATAGGTTATTAAATTAGTAGGCACTGGCCAACAAAAACTTATATTAACATTATTAACACGCGACGCTGATCCATATAAGATCATTAAAACTAATGGTAGCCTTCATTTTTGCTACGCGTTGATGTTATGAATGAAAGGACCAGCCAAATTCGAACAGAGATTAGTAATCCTTATGAATATAACATAAATCGAGAAACCAGTTCTTAGTCTAACAAACATTGACTTTATTTTGATGCTTAAGTTAGAAAATCTTACTTCTCATTAACAGAAAAGAAACCAGACACGAGGTCTCATATTCTTATTCTTATTCTCTTTATTGGTAATATCAATTACAGGTCAGGTTTTCCAATTAAATTTCAAAACATTAAATACTACGAAATAACACATTCAAATTAAATAACATTAATTAACACTAAATTCACATTACATTAAGAGAGAGGTATATAGTAATAATAATAGTGTTAACAGAATTAATTCTCCCAGTACAAATCATAGAGCAGCGAAGTGATGGTATCTATGAGAAGGATTGTAGGCGATTACACTGGTCGATAGAATCGTCGCGGGCGCACACAATACAATACTTGTCAACACGTTGGCGGTGACAACCAAGGCGGCAGGAGCGAGGGGTGATGGACTGAGGATAGTGGCGTTTCGACAGCAAGACATACTCGTATAATGCCACGCCTGACCATACTGCCATGGCGTATTTTCTTGTAATGTTTGAAAGTAGATTTTTTAGGTAAATGTACAATGAATACAAAAGAACAAAAAGGACTTCAAAGGTGAAGACTTCGTTTATTTGATTGTATCAATGTTATCAGGGGTACCAGGGCGATAGGATTGAAGGGTGATGGACGGTAAATAGACGAAGGGATGGAATGGGAGTGATTTTATGACGATAACTACAGAATTTTTGCAGCATTACGAGTAGTAGCAGAACTTTAGTTCAGATAGCGAAGAAACTATTAATACCTACCAGTTTACCGAGCTAAGTAGACAAAAGAAACGAATGAAATCATCATGCGAATCACCATTGTTGCTGCAATTTTTATTCATATCTGCCTCACTATTCTCAGCTCAACATTGGAACAAGACACTGTAGATAACTTTTTATCGAGAAACGGTTTACAAGATCACAACAACCAGGTGCGCGTGATTGCATCACACGACAGACAATAATAGTTGATGTCTTCAACGACCGAAGTCAGTACCATTAATATTGCACATAAGTCCTTTTTAAAATAAGGAAATCTGTGTACGCGCTTCGTAAGATCATCCGACGCACAATGCTATATTACATTACCACCTTTCTTGTGCACAAGAGCAACAATGGGGGCTTAGAATGGATTAGGGAAGGCCCTCGAGTCTTTGTTTCTGCAAGCCCTTTTAAATGTGAAATTTTGGAGCGAGGGGCCTTTTGCAGTTGGGGCGCGGCGACGGTGGTAGCGTTAAGAAAAAATATACAAATGTATGGGACTTATTAGAAACCAAACTTGAGTGAGAGCCTTAAGATTCAGTGGTAGTTATTTAATATGCTGAAGTAAATAACATCGAGGCGTATGTCCTGTGATATTTAGTGTTAGGTGTATGTGTTTTATATACTCCAGAATCTCCAGATGCACCCGCTTATATTCGTATTCATATTCATTTATTGGTATTAATCATACACTGTCATTATACAAGAGATTACATGTCAATTTAAAGTAATGGAATAAAAATTAATGAAAAAATATATGTATACCTCGGTCTAATATTGGCAGGTTAACGCTAGTTATGTGCCTTCTTTTTGATATGCGACGCAAGTAAATTATGTAGAAGAGGTGATGGCAGCCTGATTTAGGTGACAGCGAGTCTGTGTTGTAGAATAATAATAGAGTTTTACAATAGGTTTTATTTGAGTGTTTGCTGTTCCACTTTCTATGGTATTTAGATGAGAATAGCCGAATGAAAAACAAGAATATAGTTACAATTTAATAATAATAATAAAAATATGCCCTGGCCGGGATTCGGGACTCGGGACCTTCAGCTTCGAAGACAGGGTCACTACCAACTAGGCTAAAGCGGTCGTCAAATCTATGCTGAATAATCTATTTGTATCTATGCTGTAGGCTTGTAGTTTTCCCGCTAGCAGTAGCGCCCCAGTCCGATCGTCGGCGGGCTGCCGCGGCAACCTTTGTTCCGCTGAACTGACGCACTACAAGAACATACGCTTTTGTATTTATTTACATCGACGTTCCTATGCCACTAACTGTTACGGTATGACGGTATCTTACACTTTACATCACCCTTTCAGTAGCCTCTTTTTCGTAAACGGTGGTAAAAAGACCAAAGAAGTTTAAAATTGCGATTATATTTATAAAACTAGTAACCGTTGGATTGTCAGTGGATATACGTCCATCTAAATTGGATAGTTTGATTTGGTTGGTAACACTAACACTGAAATGGCGAATATATGGCAGTTTATTTCAGACCTTGAATCAACAGCCTGCAATCGCTGGTAAAAAGCCTTCCTGCGTTGAAATTTCTCAAAATGAGATTTCTTCGCCAAAGAGACATATCCCATTTTCACTGGACGGCGCCATCGCCACTTTTTTGGATGCAGCGGGATATTTTGCGACATTTACCGTCAAAACCGTATTTAAGCAGTTTTTATTGCGTGCCTGCCGCCTGGCAAAGTTCTTGTACACGAAATCGTTCTTCTCTTAGGGCGGCCATATTTTGTTGACCATTTTTGGCTCGTTAAGGAAAAATGTCTGCAGCTAAAGCCATCTTCTATTGGTAAAGATATATATATACATACTAGAAGCGCCTTGCGGTGTTACCCGCGGATAAAAGGTGACCTATGTCCTATTCTGATGTCTAAGCTACAATACTGAAAAGTTTCATAGAGATCCGTTCAGTAGTTTTGAGATTAAGCGGAACGTACATCCGCACAAACTTTCACGTTTATAATATTATTAGGATTAGGGTAGTCTTCTATGTATATTGAAATTTGACGCACGACTATATTGTATCCACCGACATTTAAGACTTACAAATACATTTTCGCATTTGAGGGCTAGTGAGATATGTTGAACTCTACGGTTAAGAGGGACTGCTAAATCCCATTTTAAAACCTTTCGATGTAATTTTATCCGTGGATTAATTATTTAAGGCAGTTGAAAAATCGCCCAATATGACGACGACCGCGCCGGCAACGATAGTGTTGTTCATCCGCGGTGATGTCCACAGGCGATAAGCGACCAGCGGAGACAGAGGGCGAGGCGTATCAAGATACCGGCCACGGATCGAGTGACGAGCGGGAGCGAGCGAGTTAAGAGTAAGGCCTGAGTGCTCGCTCGAAACAGCGTGCTCCGGGGCAGCGGCGACGTTTATTTGTTACTTGACTAAGCCAGTACACTTAGGCTGTATCTATGTGCTCATGTGTTAAATAACTCAACATTCGATGATATGACAAACCAGAATTTACGAATAGGTCATATAATGCCTAAAAAAGATAGCAATAATAATTCGGTATATTATGACGCCTCGCGTTTTCAATGAGGGCTATCGTTTTTGTGCTCACCAGTTGGCGCCACTGTCAAGTAAGGTCCAGCTGTCAAATTTTTTATTGGTTATTATGGGCATGAGAACGAAGTTTACGTTTAAATCAAATTTAATACCTTACAACCGTACCGTAAAAATATCCAACATCCCGCATTGTAGCGCAGTCCCGTTTTGTTAGGACATAAAGGAGGAAATAAGTTTCCGAAAGACAAAACTGTCTCAAAGAACTGACAGTCATTGACCCGTAACTCATATTTGCCATAATCAAGCTCAGGTATTGCAAAATACTCACCATATTGTTCCAATTAGATATAAACCCGCGTAGCGCAACCACAAAGAGTGACATTTGACATTTCGGAGACCTCGCGCTACACTAGCACCTCTAGCGGCGAATTCATACGCGATAGCCCCCATTGTGCTAGCTCAGCTAAACAACGATGCTATGGTCGTGTGGCTCTCGTTCATGGCTTGCACTCCGGCGCTGGCGCAGGCTTAGTGCTGCGCAGCGGAGCGCACGCGCGCACCAGACCCGACGTAATGCGTCCGGCGCCGGCCCTAACCCACCTGAAGTATAACCACAGTAAAAAAAAGTAGTGCAATATCTACCGGTGAGTCTTACAAATCGGCATTTCTGCTGCGAGAACATCCATCCTCTTAGCTTTCACCCGGTTGTATCCGGGGGTTCGCTTTGACAGTTTATCCCACGATCATTTAGAAGTGAAAGACATAAAATCGATAAATAACAAAATGTGATCGCTGCTTCTACAAATATACAAAGAATCTGCATTAAATTAACAATTTATGGACACAGAGCAACATTATACGCGCCTAACCAATCTTAGCAACAACTGTCCAATCTACCGTTTCCCGCGCGAACTGACAGCGGTTGTCAGTCGGGGTATTTGAGGCTTTGTTAAAAACTCATCGAATCCAATACGGCCGTTCCTGGCAGTGCATCGTCCTCGACTGCATCTTCCGATCTTCACCACCAACACCCGCCATCATAAGGCGCTGGAAGGCAGTTGTTTCGCGGCAGGGTCGAACGCTTCCTCCAGCTCAGGCCCCAGACCTGATGTCCATAGCTCGGTGACTCGCAGAGCGCCGCATAGACACTAATTTTACGAATTGGATTGGAATAGGTATGTGTCCATCATATTTTTATCTGGCGCCATTCTACAGAACTGCAGGATGTGTTTTCACACTTTTGACGCTTCGCAAGCGCGATAGCTAGGTCTCAAATATATGAAAACACACCCTTGAATATTTCTGGTGCCTCTGGCGACTATCCACACTAACACCGAGATGTGTTGAGTCACACTTATAAGAGACGTAGAAGCATAAGGATAGATGTATTTTTATCATAAACTAGCGACCCGCCCCCGCTTCGCTCGGGTGCAATGCTGATGCATGTATTATACATATAACTATTATTTAAACCGTTAAAGGTTTTAATTAGTGGCTCATATGTACCGTAATAATTGTTCCTAATGATTGTCTTAAATAAATTAAAAAAATATATATATATAAACCTTCCCCTTGTGTAACTCTATCTATTAAAAAAAACCGCATCAAAATCCGTTGCGTAGTTTTAAAGATTTAAGCACACATAGGGATATAGGGACATAGGGACAGAGAAAGCGAATTTGTTTTATACTATGTAGTGATCCATAAATAAAGTTCTATACACGCCTGCTCGTTGTCAGGTGGTGGTTGTCAAAACACAACGAGTGTGGAGTGCTTCTACTCTTTTCACTCTGGACAGAGTTACCTTTAGCACACTTACAATTTTTTTGATGACTCTACCAACTTACAAAAATCGACATTACAATTTGAATCTTTCAATGTAGACGACAAAATCGAAATTTAAACGGATTACTTTGCATCAACACAGCCAACTCGAAGAATGTCATATCAGACTTTATTAAATTATGTCATTTGATATTTCTGATGAGAAACAGGTATGTGGTAATAATTCGAAGGGTTTTTTGGACTCTTCAAGTGTCGTTATTTTATTGGTGATATTTTATAGCATATATATATTTTATACATCGCTGGTGGCAAACAAGCTTACGGTCCATCTGATGGTGAGCGGTAACCGCAGCCTATAGACGCCCGCAACTCCAAAGGAGTCACGTACGCGTTGCCGACCTTTTATAAAATTTGAGGATGCACTGTGATTTCACAGGTTTAACTTCACGGACACGGACGGAATCGGAGATTGGAAAAAGTGGGGGGAGGCCTTGGCCCAGCTGTGGGATACTACAGGCTCATAATAATAATATAACGGGTTGAGTTTCTTTACAAAATACCTCGAACTATGGGTATGTGTAGACTTAGACTACAAACATAACCCTGAATAAAAACAAATTCTATCTCTTTCTATCAAGAGATTCAAGAGTGAACTGACAAAGATGCTTAATACAACAATATAATATAATATTAATTAATCCCTTTAAACGAGAGACGTGTATATTAATTTATATTCACGGGGATCTCAGAAACGGCTGGGCCAAACACTAGGCTGTAGCCTATAACTTTGGCAATATCCATTGGAAAGACGCGAAGCTAAGTGTAGGAGCCTCACTGCCATGTGAACATTCAACCCTGGGCTAGTTTTCCAGCCCTCATTAGGTATTCTCTTATGACTTAGGCACTTTAGGCGCTTCTTTCTCGATTTTGATGAAATTTGCTATGTGGGGGTTTTCGGGGGAAAACAACTGATGTAGCTAGGTTTCCTTTCCGGGTAAAACGCCGAGGAGTCATACTCTTATGGCAGTGGGTTGTCGAATAGATACAATCGTTTGACCACAGTTATCAGACCAGTTGTACCAAATAGTGAAATAAATCGCATCGTAAAATCGTGAAATAAATCGTAACTAGGCGTAAAACCACAAATCTGTACACGGTGTTATTCAAATCTACTCTTGTTTCCTGATTAGATTAAATAATTAAACAGCATTAACATCGCGGTTCAACGACCCCGCAAGTTAAGTCATTTGGAGCCGGTTTTACAAGGCGTTGTCTAATAAATTCCTTATACACAAACATAAATAATTTAAGTCGTGCGGGCTAATTAAAAGCTTGTTCTATTAAAGAGTCTCGTGGCAAGTGATTTTGTGCAGTAAAAAGCGCCCCGTCGCGATCTTTACGTTCTAGTGCAGCCCTTATCTTCCATCGCGGCGCACTCGATAAACTCGCAGACTTACGACCGGAGGAGGCATCGACAAATTTTATTTGGCAGCCCTATACCGACCCAACACAAAAGGGGCTAAATATCTTCGTCGCTCCATCGCACATAGGACCGTTTGGTGTTGAGCGGTCTCGCCTCGGCCCGGCCCACTCGCACGCAGCCGAGCGAACTGAGTGCGTCCCTCTCCCACCCCGGACATGGCTGACATTAACGGCAATTAATTACCCACCCATAATACTTGTAAATTTCATTTTACTCACCACGATCCTATGCCCAAAAAATAAGAACATTAGAATTATATTTGACAGTTAAAACCCACCATGTTCGATCTCTCGGTCGCGTTAAACGCAGCTGCGGGCGAACTTTGTGTCGGTTCTTTTTTTAGAACATTTAAGGCGATGACAGCTGGTGATATTAAATCATCGCGCGAGTTAATCCAGGGTTTAGCGGCGGTTTACTGTAATACCGGCGACGTGTCAATTTGTGGCCGCGGCGTGCGGAGGTCGGGGAACACACCATTCGTTACAGATGAGCAATGGAGGAAGCGAAGTAAGAAGATGTCAACTCGCATCAATCATGACGATTCACGGTAATGTTCGGACAGAAATACCACTCGTATAAGGATTAACAGCGATATTACGTCAAATTCGATCAATATCATTCGTCTGTGTAATCTCCTTTCATAAAAACATATTACGGTCGATTTGAAAACCTCCTTTTTTAAAGTCGGTTAAAAATGGTTTATCTATCCAAAACTGCTATTCACAAGGATCTGTTGTTCACAATAATGTTGTCAATTATCAATAAATAGCGACCCGCCCCGGCTTCGCACGGGTGCAATGCTGATGCATGTATTATACATATATACCTTCCCCTTGAGTCACTCTAACTATTAAAAAAAACCGCATCAAATCCGTTGCGTAGTTTTAAAGATTTAAGCATACATAGGGATATAGGGACATAGGGACAGAGAAAGCGACTTTGTTTTATAATGTAGTGATATGTTCTAAGTAAATAGGTCCTCTTAACTCCCTACCTAACATGCTTAAGCTTAATGATATGTAAAGGTCGTGAATAAAAGGCTATTTTATTTTATTTTTTATTTTATAACTCCTTATAAAAACAACAAAAAGGGGTGACCAGCCAAAAAGAAAACTGAAGTAGGTATCTCATTCTGGTCCTGACTCAGTCCTATCAGGGCTGGTCATGTCTGTTTGCCAGGCTGTTGAGTTCTAGTTAGTTACATTATTATTATTTATTATACTGCAGCGATAATAAGCGAATCAAAGTGCACTGTGGCGAAAAATTTGACCGGAAAATTTATTCAAGCATTGTCGGAATCTCATTTCACGCACAAGAGCGCAGCGGTCCGCGAGATTTGCGAATCGCGTCGTGTCGCGTGTCGCGTGACGGCGACACGTGTCGCAGCGGCGATCGCGCGCTCCGGTCGCTGGAGCTAGTGAAGCGAGATGAGCAGTCTTGCCAGATGGTTACATTTCTTACATTTTACGTAACTTTTGACCGGCTCGCGTAACATGTAAGTAACTTCTGTTGTAAAGGAATTTTCTGTAACTTTTGAAAACAATGAAAAATGTCAAATGTATCTAACCGCGACCAAGCGAGACAATTTATAGGCTTTCATACAGAAAAGGTGACAAAAGAACCTACGTGGTACGCCTCCAGTCTGTCTGTCTGTTGCAACTATGTATGACATTCGAGATACCGCCCATCAGACTGGCGTAATTCTGTCGCCGAACTCGCCGAATTATAGCTGTATGTGGCTACTCATTACTTAAAATCGAACGTTACGAAAGTAATTATGAAAAATAAAAAAAAATGTAACTTTTGCATCAAAAATGTAACTTTTCAAGAAAAGAAACGTAATTTTCGCCCTAAGGGCCCTGGCAACACTGGAGATGAGGTGCTAGATGAGACTCGAGTCATTGTGGTCTACGAGCGGATGAGTCATTGTGATAAATTGGGTACCTATCGCTAACAATAGCTGATTTATGTTCAATAATCCGGAAGTGTGGTCACACCTTAATAATTTTTAGATGACTCAAGATAATCATGAATGAATGAGTTGGCTTCAAATTTCAACTTAAACACATTCGCGATACTTTGCTACTACTTCGCAGTCATCATTTTAAAATATACAGATAATTTAATATTTTCTAATAAAAATCCAACTTTATGAAACTAATTAGATGTGATATAGAGAGACCCGAGTCTCGGGGTAGTAAGACCAAGTACCTTTTTACCGGTATACACTATAGTAGTCGCAAGTAAAAGCTCTATGGTACTCTAAGGCCGGGTTTTATAAAAAACCGTTAGACCAAATGTCAGATCAAATCTCAGTAACTCAGTACATTTATTGACATAACAAACCGACATAAGGTCTAACGTATCTTTATAAAACCGAGCCTTATTATATTTAGGTATAGGTATAATTTCGATAACGAATCTACTCGTAAGTCCATTATGTGTATCGATAGTAATCCAATAATAACAAATAGAATAAGTTGCAAATGAAAACTAATGTCGGAGCGGGGTGTACTCTGCCGTCCTGCGCCAATGAGCCTTGTCGGAACTAGGGACATTTCGGCTCAGGAGTGCAGTATCGGAATGTAATCTAATTTGCACCCTCGTATGTCGTCTGTTTGTCCTCTGGAACGGAATAAAAGTGGATTGTCAAAACTGTCATTGCAGACTGATGTTATTCCTAATTTTTTTGGAAGAAAATTTGATAGCCTAGAGAGAGTATTATTTTTTATTAACTTTATTTTCTATGTTAATTTTTTTTTTGTTGATTTACAGTTTTTGTTGATACTTTTATATTCCCGCTCTTTTCTGCACCTAACCACAGACGTACCAAAACTTGAGTAATTCGTTTATTTATAATAATTTTAGTTTGCGACCCTCCTGGCTGTATTTATTTATTAAATATTTGTTCTTGGGACCAGACTGAAAACCAGCGCCAGGCACTTCTGCCCAGCACATGCTGAGCCTGGGACCCATTGCCTCACCTTTTTCTGATTGTACTTACTGTTTGTTGATTGTTTTGTATCTGTTAGGTTAAGGTTTTTCATGGGCAATAAATTTCTTCTTATTCTTATTCTTATGTTTACCCACATTCACATACTTTACAAGCAAAGAATCAAATCTGGGGGCACAGCAGTGCCCCGACCAGTCGATCAAAACAAATAGGCACGACCGTATCATCCTTTTCTGGAAGCAATTCAGGCCATTTTCAACATTTAACTTTGCTCAAGACAGCTAAAACAAATTCTCACGATACGTAATATGTGTCTATATTTATGCAAAACGTTCAAGTTGTAAAATAGTCCAACGTTGAATTTAAATATTGAATCTAATTATATGTAAACACCGGCTCCATGCTACATATTATTACTAAATATACAGGTAGTCTAATACCGGTGGGCAGGTTATAGTAGTAAATACCACCTGTAATAGAAATGACGACAAAAATAATGTTTCATGCCATTTAAACCAGTTTTTAGAGACGATCAAATGTTTGGAACCAACTTCTGAACCTGACTGTGACTTTATAGGCCGGCCCCAATAAAGCGATAGGAGTGCGCGGTTGGAGAGTTGCCTGGGGAAGATCGAGGGGAAAACCTCCGACACGATCACGCGTGGGGTTGGGAACACTGGAATACTCTAAGAGTTTGCGCTCCATTGAGATTGGATTCAACCGAATCTGAGGTGTCGACCAACTACAGTTAGAGCAACACAAAAGACGAAAATGAGAGGCAAATGCAGCACAGCTAACGAGCACTGAAAACGCTCCGTACTGATTCACACACCTGCGTAGCGCCGTTTCTGTCGTGAAATATTATATTACATAGTTGCTAACAATACAATTTCTTTTTTATTGAAATATGAGAATTCTATTAGTAACTTTCAATTTACATTTGGCCAAAAAACAAAAAAATCATTTTTGCGAATCTTTATACAGTCCCATATCGTCATATCTTTTTATAGTTTAAGACTCGGTTTTATAAAGATCCGTTAGACCTTATCGGTCTGTAGGTTTGTTATGTCAAAAAATTTATTTAGTTACTGAAATTTGATCTGATATTTGGTCTAACGGATCTTTATGAAACCCGGCCTTAATTAATTTGTCTAATTTACTATTTGTTGTGATAATTTCATTGATTACTATCCATATAGCCACAGCATGTTGTAAATTGTAACATGAACCATCGTCCCTATTGTTTGTGACTTATTTTTAGGTGCATTACCATACTAGGGATGCTATGTCAAAAATTTGTGAAGAAGCCAAAAAACTAATTAAACGCAATAAGTTATTTAAATCCTAATTCAATTATTCTTAGATTGAAACTGAACGTCACATTAACAAATGGAACGCTGCAAAATGTTCCCAGTAGACAACGGACGCACAAACACAAAGCAGAGGGTGTATAGTAATGAAATCCGAATTCGATTACCAGGGCGTAATGAGTCGGGGGAGCAACGAGATTACAGTGCACTCTTAAAGTGATTACACGACGCATCCTGCCCTGCCCGGGGGCGATGATTTGTGACCCCCGCCGAAATTACCCGATTCCTATTTAAGAGTAGGTATTAATATCGCATGGGACATGAAGGAAATAATGAAAGACCAACATCTTCACATTAGCACCAAGAGCAAGGTATTTAACTCATGCATCCTACCAATACTTATGTACGGAAGTCAAACTTGGGCCCTCACAAAGAACCAACTGAATAAACTACGTATCTGCCAAGTGTCAATGGAACGCAGTATGTTGGGAGTAAGGAGAGCAGACAAAATAAAGAACCATGCCATAAGGAACCAGACCAAGGTACAAGACATAGTCACAAAAATCAGGAGACTCAAATGGAAGTGGTCTGGTCACACTATAAGAGGCAGTGACAAGTGGAGCAAAAAGGTGACCCAGGGGTACCCAAGGGGCTGTAAGAGGAAAAGAGGAAGGCAGCACAAAAGGTGGGACGACGACATAAGGCCTGTGGCTGGAGTCACATGGAGCAGGGTCGCCAGAGACAGGCACGATTGGAGAAGGCTGGAGGAGGCCTTTGCCGATTGGCAAGTGGATATCCAGGACAAATAACAATGAAAAGCAACAAAAAGTGGAAAAACCTGGATGGACAACAAAAGGCTATAATAAAAAAATTAATATAGCAAACAAATTATTGTTCCGGGATGTATCTGTTTTTGGTAAACATGGAATACATACGCTGGATTCTCTAATTCGAGACGAGAGTTTTTACCATATTCATATAAGACACTACACAATTCACATTAGGTAATTTTTATTTCCTGAGTTTACAACACAAATAAATCATAAAGTTTCTTATAAGAATTTAAACTAAAACCAAAGATAAAAAACATCTTGAAGGCTATTGGGAAGATAATATAAAGTATTGGTTGACGTTTTTCTCTTTACCAACTTTGCACAATCCCAAATGGATTGTGGCAATTTAAAATCCAAAGTTAGGAGCAAGTTCCATTCCTTAACTTACGATTAGGAAAGGACGTGTAATTACGGAATTAAGGTATATTCATTGGTATTGATAACGCAATGGAATGCACATAGAATCATCGACATGCGTAGTATTAGGTAATTATCTCCAATCAGCTTTATCATGATTATCAGTAGAAAAACATCTTAAAAATGTAGATCGCCCATGTTGTACAGTGCATTGTTAAGAGAAACAGCATCCATAAACTAACAGGGGCCCGTTGCATAGATAATGACTTTGTTTCTAATATAGGTGAAAACTATTCTAGCCCTCTTATTAGAAACAGATTTAGGTTTCTATTACATAAATAATAATAATAAATAAATATTTGTGGACAATCTACACAAATCAACCTAGTCCCAAACTAAGCAAAGCTTGTACTATGGGTACCAAGTGACGATATAAATACTTATTTAGATAAATAGATACTTAAATACATAGAAAACATCCAAGACTCAGGAACAAATTTCGTGTTCATCACACAAATAAATGCCCTGACCGGGATTCGAACCCGGGACCTCCAGCTTCGAAGGCAGGGTCACTACCAACTAGGCTAAAGCGGTCGTCAATAATATCCTCATTATGCCATGGGCTTCTGTTTTATTACGTTTGTCAAGCATGTTACTTGGACCCTATAGGGTTCAAACAGTAATGGCAATGGAGCTAGTTACTGAGAGCCGATTTATGTGGTTCAAGAACTTGCATGCGATTTTGATTACATAGTGAGGCTGCGGGCTACCGAGGCAAGTCGAGTACGATCAAGCCCTGCAAGGTAATGAAACCGCATACAAGTTCTTGCACCATGTAAATGAGCCATAAGGAAGTTGGAAGACCATTTAAGGTAAACTTCTCAGTGTTCGTCACCTTATGCCAAATAGATGGCATGCCATGTATTGAGTTAATGTCTAGCACAAGAACGAACTATAATGAAGTGTAAATAAAGTAGATGACCTTAAAAGTGTACTAGGTACACATAAATAGCATACACACGAATCATTTAACAGAACAAACACGGGCGCGCGGTGCGCACAAAGCCGCAAAACGCAGCGCGTTGATTTATCAATCAATTGCGCGCATCGTTAGTGCGCCGCGGGCCGCGGCGGCGCCGCCCTTTGAGCGCGCCGACGCCGGTACCGCGCCGATACCACCAAAAATAAACATGTCCGACATCAGGTTAATTCACGTGGATAAAGCAAACTGATGTACCTACAGGGTAATATCGAAGATCAATAAGTTTTAACTAAGAAGGCTCAAACAACAAGTGACAGGGATTTGAAATCAGTGTCCAAAAGCGTGTCATAGAACCTAGCACAGCAATCCAGGAGAACCTAACGTTCTTTTACGAAGAAAACGGAGAAATTCTTTCCACACCTCAGATTCGGTTGAAACCGCTCAACCAATCTCACTGGAGCGCAAACTCTTAGAGTATTCCAATGTTCCAAACCACACGCATGGTCGTGCCGGAGGTTTTCCCCAGGTTACTCTCCAACCGCGCACTCCTATCGCTTTATTGGGCCCAGCCTATAAAGCCACAGTCAGGTTAAAAAAAAAAGGAGAAATTCTTTTAGTAGGAAGGATCAACGGGTGGTAAAACTGGTAGATAACCTATGAGTACTGAGTATGATTATGAGTTAACATGTGAAGAAAGAATAGCCTTTTACAGGTGCATATCGTGAAAGTAGGTCACTCTCATCCCTTACAGTTTCCATCCTGTACCTCATAATCGAGAAAGTATGAAAGAAATGTCATTTATATATATAGCATCGTCAAGCTGTATGCTACAATATGTATAGTTATGTAATGTAAGTAGAGTGCCAGTTAATAGCGTACTTCACGAGGAAGTTTCTCTGAATTTTTCTTACAACTATCTCTCGAATCTCGACCCGATCACACCACGATCAATCTTCAGAGCACCGCTATCACTCGAGTGCAGGAAATCATTTTCCATAGTATATTTGCCTGTTAGACACCACGATCACTCAACCTCAGTTACGATTACACGATTCATAATTCCCTAGTTCGGTTCCGGGCTTATCAGTCTCCTATTTATAAATAAGTCTGCAACAGTTGTCAGCCGGAGCTACTATAATTTGACCCCAAGACCTATCTCAATTCATAATCGGAGATACTCGTAGTTACGCTGGTCGCCTACAGAGCGGCAGTGGATAGTTTTGTGGAAGTACGTTCGTAGTATGCTGTCCTAGCCGCGTGCGCACCTATACTATGATTTATAATAGCGAGTTGCCTACTATAAATTATGATCGGTAATGATCGCGAGTGATTTATCGTTACGATAAACAAAACGATGCGCCGCCGAATAAAATATTGAATTGGAAACAAAAGGAATGAAATTTAGCATAGACAGCTTGATGATTGCGCTTCGGGTGTTCATGGCGAGTGCCGGTCCTTGCTCGGAGGAACGTTTGTTGCATGTTTGACTCGTAGTTAGACATCGTCTTCTTTATCTGAGTGTTATGATTGCAGTTTAAGGGTGGGTTGCACCAAACTGTCTGTAATCGTAAGCGGTGTTCGTTAAAATTTGATTGTACGGAAAGTTTGACAAGTTTCTATGGGATGACAGCTGGCGGCGCCATATTTGACGATGACCGGCCTGTGATCGTATGTTGGTGCAACCGACCCTAATGAAGCATAAGTCATAGTCAGACATCTACGAGCATTAATAAATAAATAAATAATAAATATTAGAGGACAATCTTACACAAATCGAACTAGCCCCACAGTAAGCTCAAGAAGGCTTGTGTTATGGGTACTAGACGACGATATATTTAATAGATATAATACATAGAAAACATCCTTGGATCCTTGGATGTTTTCTATGTATATTTAATACATAGAAAACATCCAAGACTCAGAAACAAATATTCATGCTCATCACACAAATATTTGCCCTGACCGGGATTCGAACTCAGGACCGTCAGCGTCACAGGCAGGTGCACTACCCACTAGGCTAAACCGGTCGTCAAAAAATTACATTAAAACTATATCAGTGATTCTAGTGAAAGGGAATGTTAGCTGGGGTATATAATACTATTAAATTATTTTGTGGCCTACCAAATTATAAGGAATTATAACAAAACTTTTTTTCATTGTATTTGTAGTAGAAATAATTATTACATAGATGTAATTACAGCTCGAGCGAAACGTACGTTAATACTTAATATCAAATTTTGATTGGTATTGGAAATTATGTATCAATTCGATGTAACTCCATCAAAACTCGAAGAAGGCATGTTTGCCCAGCAGTAGGATACTTTACAGGGTTAGGATAATAAAAAAATAATAACAAATTTGTACTTAAAATAAGGAGCAAGCAGGAAAACATTTTTTATGCGACTCTCCTACTCGTATGACCTTAATTTATAACTTTTACAAAGCACAAAGCTTCTTTCCAAACAACATTCTTTGCCATACCTGTTAAAACAATTAGCCACTCTATTCAATCGTTCCATAATTCCATAATAACTTCATAAATAGGTACGTTGATAAAAAATATTATTGACGGTTAATTATCTTGCCTCGCCTTCTCTGTGACGATCATTTCACTCTTACTCTCCATTACTTAGCTGAGAAGGCAGCAACAGCACTGGGTTCACACGTTGTTAGGATCTTTGTCTGTCGAGAACTAGATGGCTATACTAGGGTTGCTATAGACATCACATAAGGGTCATACACGGATTTAGGTTCGCGTCTTTTCTGTGGACATACCAAAAGTTAAGGGCTACAAAGCTTAATTTTGGATTGGACCAGTAACCCGCATAAACAGTGTCTTCGTTTCTATAAATCCCTGTGATAAAAACATAGTTTCGTCCATAGTTCCACAGTCCCTGAAGTCGAAAGTCTTCGACCAGTGCGTGTTGCCAGTGATGACTTATGGTACTGAAACGTGGCCGCTGAATGTGGGCCTCTTAAATAAGCTCAGAGTTGCTCAGCGTGCGATGGAGAGAGCTATGCTTGGAGTTTCTCTGCGGGACATGATCCGAAACTCGGAGATCCGCAGAAGAACGAGGGTTACGGCAGCGGGGAGTCGCTGGATGCGGGTGGCTCGCGACCGTGTGCTGTGGCGCTCCTTGGGGGAGGCCTATATCCAGCAGTAGATGTCTTCTGGCTGAATGATGATGATGATGACCCATATTCCTCCCGTAACAGGATGTTTTTGAGTGGTAAAGTAAAAGGATATTTATATGCAGTTTTTTTGGGATACTACAAAATAATGTTGGAAATTTCATCATCGTGATACCATCCAAATGGTAACGTCTGTCTAGCCTTTCATTTTTAACCAGCCTCTGTCATCATCACAGTATGAGGCAGTATGAGCTACCTCTATATGGATGTGATCGTTGGCTGGATAAGGATTGAAATGAACACTCAGAACATTTTACAAGATAGCATTCAGGAACTTTTAGATAAAAAGCAAACTTTCCATATCAGCATTGGTAACCCTACGCCTGCGCAGTTTTTACGCTGCATTCTGCGCCGCTCCCACGGACCACGCATGCGCGCACGCCGCCGCGATGAAGCTATTAACACCCGGGGGTTTTTCACCAGCAGCGACATAGCATCACGCTTGCTGCTTCTATCGGTTGACTATTGGCAGGGCTTCAGCAATGTTATCGTAATAATCATAATCATATCATATGTGTACGGGAATGATTCTAATAGCACATACACGTGGAAAAAATATGGTTTTGTGTAATTTCCAGCAGTAGCATCCACAACATACCATTCATCATCAATATAACAAGTAATTTTTGCACGCAAAAATTTGCTATACGTGTGATCATCTATCTATATGAATTATTTTATAAAATCTATTGTTAACAAAGTTTAACGCAAATAAAGAACTTATTTTATTTACATCACTAACAGAGTCGTTTTCCAGCATTACGAATGCCAATCGCGTTTTGCAAGACCGCTGTAAGCTTTTGAGATAGTCCTGAAAATGTTTCTATTTTTTAACCGACTTCAAAAAAAGGAGGAGGTTCTCAATTCGCCTGTATGTCTTTTTTTAGTTTTTTGTGTTTTTTAGTAATCACTCCGCTATTTATCAACAGATTTGGAAAATTATTTCTTTGTTTGAAAACATACGCTTCCAGATTGGTCCAGTTGTTAACAAAGTTCACTTCTGATGGGGACCATGAGGAATAGAGGGAACTCCTCAAAAATTCAAGGGAATCATGTAGCAATTTTAGTATTTTCGGTAACACATCGAATATTTGCATTCAGAAAGTAACATTTGGTGTACAGGAATTGATGAAGAAGACTATGGATGGTCATCCAAAACTCTTGTGTTTCATAGTTAGCGCTAAGATGTTTCGATTAAGATACTGAAGCGACTATACCGCAGCCCAATCTATGGTCCTGATGTAATGTTACTATCAACCTGATCTGGTGATTGAAGCCGGAAGGTAGACAACGGAACTACGTAATAAAATGGTGTAGCTTAGCCGTGTTTCAACTTATTGGAATTGTCATGAGATGCACTCTTGTAATGACACTAATGACTCACTAAAAAGTGTGACTGAAATAATAAAAACCGACTCCAAAACAAAGACGTCTCGGTGCTTTCTGCTTTCGGAGTGACTTGGTGAAGTATTAAATTGAATAATGTTTTTTTTTTCAAGTGAAAGAGATTACTATTTTATTTATTTTCATCCTACTTGCTTCATTTTATTACGGTCCATGATGCCACTACACTGGTCTCCATTCCAAAAGTTCTAAACCGTCGCCATTCCACATTCCCGTGCCCTTATCCGACCGATCGGTTAATACCTAATCACCCGATGGACGAAACCATTACCACGCAGCGTAATGGGAGGACAAACTCGACGGCGACTCGTCCAATAAATCGTGGCCTCTCAGGCGAGATACCATCGCCGGCCGAGCATTCCTCCAGTAAAAATGCAATGTTTTAATTCCAACTCTCGCGCTGGGAAAACTCGCCGATCACAGAGCGCGATAAACAATTTTCGACTTTTTCTTATTTCTTCGAGTTTTTAGTCGGCGAGTTATGTAGACGGCGCGCCAGTAAAAATTCATTGGCTATTCGAGGATTCCGAGATTCCCTCTTAATGGCAGAATGAAGCCACTGACTAAATTTACATTTGTTTTCTGAGTCGTCATTACCTATCGACGTGCTTTGGTAACGTGTATATGGAAAACTTTGGAAATGTTTGAACAAAGAGGTACAACTATATCTGATTATTATTGACATCTCAAACATGCTTAAGCGGATAATGTTCTTAAATATTGATGGCTCGCCGTCACATTTTGATGTAGCTAGCTGATATGATACAGAAAGTGTGCGGTTTGTAGGCCATAGATCATCAAATACGTAAGCTTAGGATAATTAGCAAACCTATTTATTCTTTAGGAGTAAATATAGATATCTTGTTACAAGTTTTTCTTATTCTGTTAAAAACAATTTCAAGATGATGCAAAACGTTATGGTACATTATATCTGCATTCTATCATGTATTGCGTGCCAGCGGTCCATTTGTAAACATGCGCAATGGCAGTTCCCACAGTCCGTTCTGCGCTGTCGTGGCCCGGCCGGCCAGTTGCCGAATCAGACCATTATCGACCGCATCAGAGTCATGTCCGCCTGGTGCTCGATAGACAGTCGGCACAACAAACACGCCGACGGAATGCTAAACTGATCCGAAACGATACCGAATCAGACAGATACATGGTTCAACGAGTAGATATTTATTGCTTCACTGTTACAATGCTTGTCTGTATGGCAATGCAACTCGTTATTTCATTATACTTGTTCACAAAATACATTTATTTCCGCTTGTATGATAACCATGTTCATAAGTTAGAAGATAGTACGATACCGTCAGCATTATATAATTGCAATGATAGTGGCTAGATATATCGTAACACAGCTTTATTAGGAGTAGAGATGTAATATATAATTATTTGGCTACTTTGGATATTACAAATTTAGACATAAAGGAAAAATTCAGGCACTGAGCAGGATTTGAACCTGCGACTTCCCGGCACTCGCGGCCAGTCGCTCTAGCTAACTGAGCTATAGGTGCAACCGCCACTCGGGCCGAAATTCCTCAATCATTCCTTCATTTATACAAACGCCTTAAGGGAACGCCTTAGGGGGACTTTGGATATTATTATCTACGTCACTTGAAATTTCCTTTGGATTTCCCCTAATGTGTAAAGTTGGTTTAAAATGTATGTTTCTGGAAGTGACATATTTCCTGTGCAATATCCCTATCTTTGCTGACATGCAGTACACCAGTAGCAACACACTAGTGAGCAAATTAGAGCTAATTAGGAGGAAGAAATCTAATTCAAAGAACGATGTCATTGAAACGTACAATGCCCAAGAAATTTTATTGAATGTATTATAGCAATGCATATTCACATTTGTCCATGAGAGTACACCTGTGCCCAGCAGTGGGACTTATATAAGCTAATGATGATGACGATAAATGAATATTCTGGGCACGATATTTTATCAGTAGGGATAGCGACGTCGATACAGAAATAATGGCGGCTGTGTTATCAAGTGACTGTTGCTTATCATCATAGGTCTCAGCCGAAAGACGTCTACTGGACAAAGGTCTCCTCCAAGGACCTGAACAATGCCGGGTGTTGCGCTGCCCTCATCCTTCGCGCTAGTTACTATTATGAATGAAAAATATTCTCCTTCAGTCCTGTACCTCTAGTATAACCCCCGTATTCATAAAACTTAACAAACCTTTGCTAACTAAAAAGTTCTTTGTCCCATTCTCACAAACGTCAATGTCAAAGTGACAGATAAGGACAAACGAACTTTAGCGGCTAGTTAACTAATATAGGTTTGACAGACGTTTATGAATAAGGGGGTAAGTTTTTTCGAAAAACATAAACGAACGCGTTTTCGTTTAGTCTCGATTCGTATGGCGAAGAATAGTTATCACCAAACGCCACCAGAGGTGCTGCTCGCGTTGCCATCTCGCCATATATATTGGGACTAAACCGAAACGCGTTCGATTGTGTTTTGTTTCGAAAAAGGTTATACTAGAGTTACTGATGAAATACAACAGCCGACGTATTAACAACTCGTCCTTTTATTATGACATCTGATAAATCCAGTGCTTTTTACGGTCGCAATAGCACCGGAGATATGTGTTGTGGTGCCGTCAGTGTTAGAACGCGAACTCGTGTTTTTGCCCAACACCATGTTTTAAACATCGCGACATGTGTCGCGGTGATTGGACACGAGCGGGGGGGTTTTTACGGCGTGCCGGGGGATTCTTAAGCCGCGTCGTAACGCGTTCGCGGAGGTTTTGCGAGAATAACTGAGCGGTGTCCTAAAGTTTGAACGGATAATTTCAATTTCAAAAATATTGAGAAACAAGTTTTTCTAATATGCATTACAATATGTTTTATAGGCTGCTATTAAATAACGACCAAAACGCGTCGGATCATGCGTGGATGAAAGGTAAAATATGTCTGCCGTCATGAAATGGCGGTTGCTTATGGTTGGATTTTCTCGTCTCCCCTGAAAATAATACAGTAACTAGCTTAATGTTATTATAGATCAAGTACATATTTTACAATGGAAATTGAAAAAAAAAAGTCCGGAGCTGGGAGTAAACTTTGTGTGCGTGCTTGTGTGTATCATATAGAAAAGTATTCTAGTTATAAAAGGTCGGATGTGGAACGGCGACTACTACGAGTAGACAAAGCTTGGGAATGCTGATGTAATAAAATAAAGTAAAAACAATTTACGTTTAATTACCATCGAATAAAACACGAATTCCCTTAGTAGACATTCTACATTGAATGTAATAAAAGCCAATGATGCAGCAGCAATGCAGAGCATTTTATTAAACTCTCAATCAACACCATAATGTACCATTATGGTCAGTCGGTCGTATTTCCTAAAAGAAAGCATGTGGTAAGAAGGGCATAAGGAATGAATGTGGAGTGATATAAGAGTGGGGTAGTCCAAGAAAAAGGAGGATAGACTGCGTGAGAGACGACATGGAGAGGAAGGATATGAGTGACAAGATGACGGGCGATAGAGAAGTACTCGTATGAAAGGAAAAATCATGCCGCGATGACACCACATAAATGGGAAAAGAGCAAGCGAATGATGGTCGTATTTCCTAAAAACGCATCCTTATAAGTCATGAATTTGGTAAGTTTATTTATCGATTTCTACACGTGTAGTCTGTGGGTGAGATTTACACAGAGGGCCTATAATGCAATTCGTGTGCAATACAATAACATCCTCAGAATGTTGTTGAGGCTGCCGAGGCACTGCAGTGCATCTGGAATGTTCGCAGAGGAGCGAACAGATGTCTTTTTTGCCATCAGGCGAATATGGTCACTGCTGAAACGAGTGCGCGGCAGCAGCAACGGCCTTCTGAGGGTGTTGGCCGAGCGCCTCGACTGCCCGCTCACCAAATATTGGGTGGAAGTGGCTATTGGTAGGGTCAAATAGGGCATGTTGTTTGCCTTGCTTGCCCTTATCAATGGCTATCCATACATTCTTTCTTTATTTCTTTATTTATTGTTTTGTTTTGCTATTTATACATGTCTCACTAACATAGTTTCTAAGATACTCCGTTACTAACAATCTATGGATCAATTGGTCTGAAAATAAATGATTTTTAATTTTTAATTTTTAATTTTAATTTCCTCAGCGGTACCAGGAGTGCAGAAATCTGAAAGCACCGCGATGTCGTATCGCAAAAACTTAGAACACAATGGCATATAAATCATACAGCAGTTATGCGAGCCGCGTTCCTGGCCGGCGGGACTTTCGGTCATTTGTCCTATTCATTATATCGTACACTGTTTTCTTACTATACCGTTTTAATTATGTCTCCTCTGAACAATTGTTGCGATAATGTTTGCATCTGGCTCTTTCAAACCTACTAACATTAAATATGGAACTTTGGATGTTTTTACTCATAACGTAAAAAGGTTGAACGAAAATAGAATATCCTGGACTAAAACATGGGATTTCTACTTTTTATCACGAAAATAATTCTGAAAAGGATGACATCGGGGCTGCAAGTAGATAAGAAAGTCGGACAAAATCTTGCACAAAAGTTACTATTCAATAAATTCTTTCCCGAATTTATGCAAAAGGATCCTTATCTTATTTCGGTCGATTGGAGCCATTGGAGCAAATGATCGCCAATTTTCCCAATTGAGGACTGATCGGACGCTTCGACATGTTTTTCGTTAGAACAAACTGAGCCCCAATTAAAGATTTAAGTATACAATATACATTGTGTAGGGTTTTCTTTGTGACAGCTACTGTTTGTGATGGCCGTTTCTTAAAATTTGCACTGTCCAAATTTTAAATATGTTTGATAGCAATTCCGTAATACTTCAATAGTAATTCATTATCAGACGACATATAATTCATAATAGTAAGTACTCCTATCTCTCAGAATGATACATTACAATACAAATACTCTTTACTGCACACCTCAATTAAAGGACATAGTACAGTACAAAAACACAATGAGTAAAGGCAAATAACAGGCGGGCTTATCGCTAAAGAGCGATTTATTCCAGACAACCTTAGGGTAGCGGAAATGAAATCTAATAATAACGATTCTTAGCAGGTGATTCCTAGCGGTACACCCCGAAATTCAGTAAAATGCTGCAAATGGTGGTAAATGCATGAAAATCGTAACTTTAGGCCATATTAGATAGCCATAGACGACCGGTTTAGCCTAGCGGGTAGTGCACCTGCCTGTGAAGCTGACGGTCCTGGGTTCGAATCCCGGTCAATGAAAATATTTGTGTGATGAGCATGAATATTTGTTTCTGAGTCTTGGATGTTTTCTATGTATGTATGTGTTAAGTATTTATATCTATTAAATATATCGTCGTCTAGTACCCATAACACAAGCCTTCTTGAGCTTACTGTGGGGCTAGTTCGATTTGTGTAAGATTGTCCTCTAATATTTTATTTATTATTTATTTATATGAATCAACCAAAAAATAAATTAAAAAGGAGAGGAGTTATGACGTCTTCATTTTTTTTGTATGGGATTTTTTTTGTTCTAAAACCTATCGTGTGTGATATCATATTAAAGCGCTTTCTGAGCCAGTTCTAAAAATATATCACATCATTACATTTCAGTCACCTGTTTTAATTGAAAATGAAAATATTTTTCGAAACATACCAAATGTGTGGGCTTGGCCAGACACGATACCGTTGAATATTTTTTTGTAAAATATACCTGATATGATGATATCACATACCTAATGTCATCAATCTATCCCCAAGAAAGCAATTTTCAAAATATTTACATTTAGTACATTTTTTCTATTATTTTATTAGTGCAAAGTGTAATCTATCAATCTATCATTTTTTATAAAAGGAAAGCATAAACACGAGTATATTATCTCGGAATCTATGTCTTGGTAAATATTTTTTTGTAAGAAAAAGTCCTGCTGGGTGGGGTGTGAGCTCGAGGAAAAGAGGGGGAAGGGGGGGAAGGGGCTATATAGGTAACTTTTTCAATTTGTCGCTTATATGTCAGAAGACATAGTACATAGACAATTTTATGTGACTTAAAGATTCCGAGATATACATATTTGTAATTTCTTTTTATATATTTACATTTCTTTAATGCTGACAAACGTGGTAGAGAGACCATGGTACAAAAACCGAGAATATACAATGGCAGCTAGTGACCACACCTCAGCAAGTGTAATATTGGAAGTTATTCAGCGCAGCTCCAATTTGGAGCAAGTCCCTCGGGCGCGGAATGGCGGTGTCACAAAGAAACTCTCGCGCAGCCTTTTTGCGCGCGCGCCGACACGCTCTTTAAATTATTTATTTATTTAATAGCTACTTTATATTATGCACAGGAAAATTCATTCCAATCTTTGAGTTGTCGCGAGGAAACAAAAAAAATGTTTTGTAAATTAGTGTATCATGTATTTGTGATTTCGACACTACGAATCCCCAAATTTGTGTTGATTTGTGAATTGTGCCCACACCTGGGATAAGTATACAAAAAGGTTCACGATATGGTAGGATCACCACTATGATCAAGCCATTGAATATCAGTAAAGAATTACGATTTGAAACGGGATATTTACCATGTATATTTGTATTTTTGAGTTCCCGATATTTCGGCACTGTTGCAAGCGCCATTATCAAGGATTAACTGACGTGCTGCGTTTTAGTTACCAGGAAGAGGGTAGATCGCTATGGTGTGTGGGTAGACCACAACCAAAACTCGCAGCACGTCAGTTAATCCTTGATAATGCCGCTTGCAACAGTGCCGAAATATCGGGAACTCAAAAATACAAATATACATGGTAAATATCCCGTTTCAAATCGTAATTCTAATGTAAATGACCATGTAAGCTTGAAATCTTATATCAGTAAAGAAGCTGTCTTCAACTCCCGTATATCGTGAATGTTTCCACTATTCTGACTTGAGTGTACCTGACCGCTACAAAGCGATAAAAATAATCTGTTTACTGTGGGAACTCGGGAAATAACAATGATGAAGAACTTATAGCCATTGCGTGGGTTTGTTAATTTAGCTGAAACTTCAACGTCTGATTGTCATTAAATTAACACCAATACAATTTGTTACAATGTTGTCATTTAATTTATGGCCTTTACCTACCTACTTACAGCGTAAAAAACTTACATTAGTCAAATTACAAGAGAAACAATTAAAGCTATAAACGAAGGCCGCAGAATTACTGAGGAAATCTTTAAAACAAGTCTTGTTCATCTAGTAGCATTATGTCCGTGTACTGAGATAGCGTGCCGCCTCGCTGCGGCGAATCTTTGGCAACACTTTCGTTCTCTTCGAACACGACTAAATCGTTTCCGTTCAAATTATAAAACTAAGTAGTCAGTCATGCAGTTTTTGTATGTTTAGAAATTATAAGTTGGTTAATGAAATATTTTTTTGGTGATAATAACAAAGATAGTTCATGATTCTTAGTTTATCCTCCCTTTCTTTTCATTTATATCGTAAAAGTCGTTTATTTTGTTTATTTAAGGTTTGCCAATAATTATAGCATTATGCAACTTACGAAATAAAAAATATATATACAAAAACCAGGCAGTGTTTATCTAATTACAGGCAAGCACATGCGCGTAGACTGAAGCTACACTTTGTGAGGTGATTATATATTTTCCAAGAAAAAGGGTTTCTAACAGTTATACGTATAAAAATGTACAGTCAAGAGCAATGAAAGCGGATCCCTTCGTAAGGTAATCCGATACCTATTCTGATCAGCCAGTCCTATCAGAAAACAAAAAAAACTCTAGCTGATAACAAGAAATGCATAGTAACGGACGTGAGAGGGACTTATATATAGCTTATTATATTTGTAGGTTGATAGAAAAAAAAAATGGCGTGACACCTTTCACTGCTTAGCCTCATCTAGTGTACCCGTTTTTATTGCTCTTTGCTATAGATTGCTAAGGTTGCGATAGCGCTATTAAATAGTTTATAGAATTTTGAAAATACGGCAATAATCGAATAGTAAATTGTAGGTGTAATTAGCGATGCGCGGACGCAACCGGCGAGGCCCCGAGTCTCGAGTCTCGACTCGCGCTATAAATCCTGCGCATCGCGTGATCGCCCGGTATTTAACTTAGGGCGCCATGATAATTACAATCAATAATCGCTTACACGATATATAAACTGAATAGCGACTATTAATCTAACGATTCCAAACCAACACACACACAACCGAAACCCCCTAACTAACAAACTATACAACCCAAATTCTATCTTAAACCAATAGCACAAATACTCAAATCGAATAGCAGCAGATCGGTATAAGCCATGACGGGCGTCGTAAGATATCGAAGAGTTAACTGTGATAAAATATAAACTTTAAGTAGCAGGAGACCGATGGGTGGGAGTGGGACGGCGCGCTGGCGAGGTGGGCGGGTGCGAGCGGGCCGGGAAGAGCGTGAAGAGTTAAGGGGTGAACAAAACAAACATTGGGCGGCAATTACAAGCGCCCGCGGCGCGCGCGTCGCCGCAGTACCGTCTCGCAGCGACGAATTACAAACATGGCAATGTAATTAACATTAAAAACGGAATTTTCACAGAATCTGTTCGTTATGGATAGGACTTTTGTTTTTAATTAAAATAAGACTTCGTAAATACAAACGATGGTGATCAAAATTTAAATATGGTAAGTGAATAAGTAATTGATTTATTGTTGAGATTGTTTAGACTTGACGTTTTTTTTTCTTTTTTTTTTGAACCTGACTGTGGCTTTATAGGCCAGGCCCAATAAAGCGATAGGAGTGCGCGGTTGGAGAGTAGCCTGGGGAAAATCCAGGGGAAAACCTCCGGCATGACCACGCGTGTGGTTTGCATCACTGGAATGAGTTTGCGCCCCAGTGAGATTGGTTGAGCGGTTTCAACCGAATCTGAGGTGTGAGTGGAATCGAGCTACTGGGAGTTTTGTCACTAGTTCACTAAACCTAGCCTAGCTGAGAAGATTCCAGCAAGAAACTCAGCTAGGCCCGCCCTGGGTCGGACTGACTACCCGGTGTGCGGCGGTACCGGGACGAATAGGGACTATATGTGTCACTGATGTCGCGATCGCGCGGTGGACGTCCCCGCCGGCGGGATTGCCTAAGACTTGACGTCTCATACGTATAAATCAGAGTGAAAGAAAATGGGTCAACTGGGTGTAGTAGGCTCTGTGAAATGATGGGAAGAACTAACTAGTGCTTGTCTTCATTTTCTTTCCTATATTTATCCAAATAAAAAGAAAAAAAACATTGAATTGCTACATGTGAGACCAGGATACCATTAAATGGAGATGCATGACAAATGAGTGATTAAAACAAAGCGCATTCCATCCGAACACGGCGTATGGGGCATGCATCGCTGTCAGAGGTCAGAGGTGGCCATTAAATATCAACGGGTCGGATCAGAAGCTGTGAGCGATTGATGCGCTCCTGGTGTTCGACACAAGGAACTAGGTATGTTAAATAAAAAAATAGAAATGATTGAATAAACATCAATAGAGATTGTAAAATCGAATAAACTAAAAAATGGGATGGTTTTTTAGAGCAATGGAACAAATATAAATGATCGCTTTTTAGGGTTCCGTACCTGAAGGGTTCAAACGGAACCCTATTGCTGTCACTCACGTGTTCGCCCGTCGTCTGTTACAAAATTTTGTTCCGTAGATTTTCTTTTTTATTGACCTTTGAACATTAAGTTTGGTGCTAATGTTTATTATTAAGTATATTTTACCAACTACTACTAATATACTGATAAATCAGATTTTTTATTTGAAATTTTCTGATATTTTCTTATCAAAACCAACTTATGTGGCTAGGGCTATGCAAAACCCTAAATATGCGACATTCGTCCCCCTAAACTCTATTTCAAATTAACGAATAGAATAAGTAACTAAAAAACACTAAAAAACTTGATAAAACAAAATACCTAATAATAAAAATAATACCTAAAATAACCTAAACTTATACAAAGAACACCCCACCGAGCAGGCATGGCCCCACATAATGTTTCACTCCCTATTTTCGGTCTTGTTCCTGATTTCCAGCATAATTAGTATTTATGCTTCAACAACGTCAGCCATTTCATCGAAATTCGTTTAATAAGTTATTTATTTTGACGACCGCTTTAGCCTAGTTGGTAGTGACCCTGCCTTCGAAGCTGGAGGTCCCGGGTTCGAATCCCGGTCAGGGCATGTATTTGTGTGATGAACACGAATATTTGTTCCTGAGTCTTGGATGTTTTCTATGTATTTAAGTATCTATTTATCTATAATAAATAAATAAATAATAAATATTAGAGGACAATCTTACACAAATCGAACTAGCCCCACAGTAAGCTCGAGAAGGCTTGTGTTATGGGTACTAGACGACGATATATTTAATAGATATAAATACTTAAATACATAGAAAACATCCAAGACTCAGAAACAAATATTCATGCTCATCACACAAATATTTGCCCTGACCGGGATTCGAACCCAGGACCGTCAGCTTCACAGGCAGGTGCACTACCCACTAGGCAAAACCGGTCGTCAAAAATCTATATAAGTATGTATATCGTCACTTGCTCCTAGTCCTCTTTGCTTAGTTTGGGACTAGGTTGATTTGTGTAAGATTGTCCAAAAAATATTTATATTTATATTTACGTTGCTTCTCTTGAGTACATATTTGCATAAACTGTATTATAAAAAAAATCTGTGAACTGGTAGTACATATTATCTGAACTAGAGCTTAAATGACCTATTCGAAAATAATATACATACCAGGCTATCATGAGAGGGCAACAGACCCTGGTTCACCTTAGAAGGTATTAATCGTCGCCCGCCGTTCCAAGAACGCCGTATCGCGCTACCATCGCGCCAAATGCATCTGAGCTGGTATTCACAATTCCCTGACCTGCCAGAGGCGGACCAGTGTACTTTTGTGTATATTGAACCTTTTTCGTAGACCCGCAGGCGAATCACGTAACTTTATGTACTAACGGTAGATATATTTTAATGTCAATTTTGAAGTATGAATGTATGAGCTGACAGTTAAAATTTGACATTAAAATCTATCTAACGGTAGTACAAAAGTTACGTGATTACCCCGCAGGTGAAATTCAATTTTATGCCAATATGACCACCGGTTTAGCCTAGTGGGTAGTGCACCTGCCTGTGAAGCTGACGGTCCTGGGTTCGAATCCCGGTCAGGGCAAATATTTGTGTGATGAGCATGAATATTTGTTTCTGAGTCTTGGATGTTTTCTATGTATTTAAGTATTTATATCTATTAAATATATCGTCGTCTAGTACCCACAACACAAGCCTTCTTGAGCTTACTGTGGGGCTAGTTCGATTTGTGTAAGATTGTCCTCTAATATTTATTTATTTATTTATTATTTATTTACCCTGAGCTCTGGCTCAGGGTCTCATATTGGCATAAAATTGAATTTCACATTTTTGTCACTTTTTTGACCGCAACCTTAACACCATAATATTCTGCAGGTATGTGGTACTGTGTTCCTAGTGGGCTAGCACAACTTGCTGCCAAATCATATCTCGCGCGACTCAGCCATTCCTGTCTCACTCGAACTGTGCGAATTGGAAAGACGAGGGTAGATTTATCTCTACTCGCGTCGCGTCGCAGCGGCAGTCATGCTAGCCCCACTGGTGATAAATAATGTTTTCACTTCGCCAGAACTCCCAAGTACGCACTGCTGTTTTGAGAGTGATGCGTGGGACCGCGTCAATAGCCATCACAACGAATCATCAATACAATAATGGGCCGGGAATGAGCTTTGTGATTCTTCTGGTGTTCCAAGGGTCCATAAGCTATGGTGTTTGTTTACCACCAGGTAGACCGTATGCTTGATGCTTGCCAGCGTCATGATACAAACTAATAATATTACAAACGTGAAAGTTTGTGCGGATGGATGTACGTTCCGGTTAATCTCAAAAACTACTGAACGGATCTCTATGTAACTTTCCAGTATTGTAGCTTAGACATTAGAATAGGACATAGGCTACTTTTTATCCGCGGGTAACACCGCAGGGCGCTGCTAGTACTTATATAATTTTGAAATACGCGTAGGTGGTTGACCAGAGATCAGGCGGACCAAGATATACTGGGGCTGAGTGGTAGTGTGAATCCAGCCCGGTTGTGAATCGTATATGGCAGGCGAGAGATCTGCCTCGCGGGATTCAAATGAGGTTTAGCGAATTTAGCCTTAACGCAAACATTGTTGGTAAAAGTGGATTTGGATGGATGATATGCACTTAGTTCCATGAAAACTAAGTAGCATGAAACTGAATGTCGATCAATACTTGATAGCCATAGATCGTTTTTTTTTATACCACGTCGGTGGCAAATAAGCTGACACCCCATATATTGGTAAGTGGTTACCGATATAGTTGAAAAGCATTATTTTTTCATTTGTTTTTTGTTCAACGGGTTACATAATGTTTATGTCAGATCGCCAGGAGATCTAAAATCAACTCGTAAGTAAAGACAATTACCAACTAGATGATGTATTGCTTAAACTGATAGACACAACTTGCTTTACTTTGTTAAAGTAATTAATGTTAATTGAATCCTGTTCCCATAATCAATTCTCCATTTGATATTAATGGCAAAATTAATCACATATTTATACAGATCTATTTAGTAATGCGCCATCTATTAAATGTAAATGAATATTTAAGGTAACATGAACATGAAATATAACGTAGACTTAATATCGAAATTAGACAAGCCGTGTTAAGTCTAAGTGAGCATGGAATAGATCATACATAGACTTAGGTAATATGATTACTGCCACTCAAATCAGCAACTTCTATGAAATCGTCAAAACACTGTTAAATAGTATAAAGTTTTAGGAAGAAATAAAATGGTGACGAGATGAGTTTTACTGGTCAAACAGCATCCATTTTTTTAATTTAACGACCGGTTTAGCCTAGTGGGTAGTGCACCTGCCTGTGAAGCTGACGGTCCTGGGTTCGAATCCTGGTCAGGGCAAATATTTGTGTGATGAGCATGAATATTTGTTTCTGAGTCTTGGATGTTTTCTATGTATTTAAGTATTTATATCTATTAAATATATCGTCGTCTAGTACCCATAAAACAAGCCTTCTTGAGCTTACTGTGGGGCTAGTTCGATTTGTGTAAGATTGTCCTCTAATATTTATTTATTTATTATTTATTTAAAATAGCAAAAATAATAAATATACAATAGTGAACATAAATAATTTAACTTTCAATAATTATGACATTTTATTACATTATCTCAAACTAATAAACATAAGGTACATAGGTCTTATAAAAAAGGTATAAATAACTAAACTAAAATAAAAAGTAATTAAATTATATCTAAAAAGGGCCCCCGTGGCATCGTACCAAAGACGCTGGCAGCATTCCCTCGCTGTATCGCTATACTTAAACGTTGCGCGAGGAAGCTGCCAGCTCTTTGGTCACCAGTTGCGTCGACGAGCCTTTTACCGAGCTTTTTGTACAGTAGTCGAGCGCTCGGGCCCCACGGCCCAAGGGTCTCAACACCGAAAGCCATGAAATTTAAATTACTTCCGATCCTAAAGCCAATGAAAGGTCAGCGATAGCAAGACGATTGCATATCACGATGACTCGCAAATGTGGCTCGTAGTAAATCAAGGCAACTCACTCCAGCTGGGGTCCCAGCAGGGAGCGATCGGCCATCGATATACTCCTATTAATTGATGACTGCCTGGTCACACACGACGAATACACAAAAACTTAATGTTATGAAAACATTATAATAGGTCAATTAATGGCCATACAATGAACTTTAGTAACGCTCCGAAGACAGGACATCTGCAAATAAAATACTCCTATTTTTTTCTTTTTCTTTTTTTTTTTATTATACGTAGACGATGACAAGTACATTTTTAAGTAGTTTTTAGTTACTCTTAATGATAGAAGTCTTTTGGCTGACATGTTGATTTGATTGATAGTGAAACCGATATTGTGCATTTGTCATTCGCGACGACCGGTTTAGCCTAGTGGGTAGTGCACCTGCTGCCTGTGAAGCTGACGGTCCTGGGTTCGAATCCCGGTCAGGGCAAATATTTGTGTGATGAGCATGAATATTTGTTTCTGAGTCTTGGATGTTTTCTATGTATTTAAGTATTTATATCTATTAAATATATCGTCGTCTAGTACCCATAACACAAGCCTTCTTGAGCTTACTGTGGGGCTAGATCGATTTGTGTAAGATTGTCCTCTAATATTTATTTATTTATTATTTAATTTATTTGTAAAAAATTACCCAGTCATAATATTTAAAATGCAGTTTATTGTATCGTAAAGCCTGCATCAAATAAATGATGATGCTGATAAGTCCCTGACCAAATGTAAATAAATCGCAACTTGGAGACTGGTTTTAGATGTTGCTAGAACCTATTTAACCTGTTTTAACATCATCCCAGACCAGAACGTCGCAAATACTGTGGCAGCATTGCCCGTGCAGAGAAACGCAAACTTCTGCCCCATGTTTATGATACTCGTCTACCGCTTCGACGATAGACTAACATTGCCTTCTTATTTTAAGGCTCAGATATCTTACACACCATTTAGCTCAAATTTCACGATAAAAATGCGACATTATGTGCCACTTACCGTTAATGGTGTAAAATTCTCAGATAATTAAACGAGATGAACAATATTAAATCACTTTAATCTGCCCCGTGCTGACGGGGCGATCCCACCTAATTTATTAATATAAATAATTGTGATTCGACCAGTTTTTTCTAAACCATATCAATAGATTTTTTAGTTAGTTACTATTGAAATTAGATCTCTTTTGCTGAAGATCAGATAAATAATTATGGCCCGCTTACCTAATTAAAGAAATTTATGTCCCGCTCTATTTCATGGCTTTAATTAACAAAAAACAAACATATCTTATTAAATTACCATAAATTAAAGGCCAAAATTGAATGAAGGCACCAGGGGCGCATAAAACAAAGGGTCTTGCTCTAGGGCATAAATCAAAACGCGACCGTTTGTGAGGAGGAAGCGGTCAATCATTCCCCTTTCTTTGGCAAAGACTTAACGTGCTTTTATAGTTGACGTACGAACGCGCGGGCCACGAAAACTGGCGGGTTCATGTAAGCGATTTAGTAGTAGTAGTAGTAGTAAAACTCTTTATTGTACACAATAACAAAAATTACAAATACATACAAAATGGTATGTACAAAGGTGAACTTTTTTTGAAGGCGATTTTTTCTCCAAACGTTTCAAAAATGACGTTCATGCATGGGCGGTAACTGCGAATGGTTCTTGGCTCATTAGTCCTTGCTTTTTAACCAGTGGTCTTTTGATTTAAGATAGGCGGCACCAAACTGTCTGTTAATCGTAAGACGTGTTCGTTATTAAGTAGTGATTGTATGGAATGTTTGACAAGTTCCTATTCAATGACAGCTGTTGGCGCAACATTAAACTTTGATCGGTCTATAATCGTATGTTGGTGCAACCCGTCCTTATACTGTTAGAAAAACAGAATTAAAAAATCCCAGGTGATCTTTTTCACTCTTGATAAAAATGATCTTGTCCAGAATGACAGAGCATTCAAGTCGCAGAATTAAATGCAATTTGGACATGCTTGTGACATTAAGAATAAGAATATGAAGAATATTTATTTGCTTAAACATGGTAAGTACATGTATGTGGTGGTATAGTAATTATTCGTTTCACATGTTTAGCCGATTATGGCATGCAAATTATACTTTTTACACAATAATTCATTACACTATATGTTATATCACATATAAGCAATTATATTGATTACATTACAATAAATAGTTTATTTTAAATTTCAAATAATAATAATAATGTCAAGTTGTTCTTATAATTCTACAGTCTTAACAATATTTCTATTTAGTCATACATGCTACATTATTTACATTTTTCAAGTCAATTATTACGTTAACTGTTATTATGTCTATCATATTCGAAAAACTCTCTTATCCTATAAAAACATTGAACACGGGGTGCGTAACCTTTTACGTTTTTAACAATAAGATCTATATACATGTCATCGCCACAATACCCTGGACTCACCTGTTACGCTACAGCGAGTACACACCAATAATAACAATGTGGTTTGTCCGACCGCCCGTTTCGTGGCCCGCCCGCCAACTCAATGCACGCCACAAAAACAATACACACCTTTACCATGAAAACAAAAACGTTTTCCGCATCATAAAGAACTTTTAACAAACTCTTTTATTACTACCAAATGAATTAACATTTCAAATGACGGACGACACGGTTATACGTTTTAAATAGGGAATTAGATATTTACTCATATCGAGATAATTTCCGTGACCATTTGTATTTAAATACACTTTGTTTGAATGCTGTACGGAATATATTATACATCCTATATTGGCAGTATCGATGCATATCTAGATAAAATAGAAAGCATGGTGAAACTAGTACGATAACTTTGCGAACAAAGTTGCAACGCCTGATATTAAGGTCAAGGGTCGCCATCTTTTATTCATACCGATTATAGAAGGAAAGCCTTGAATTAATATAACTGTTTATACGAACGGCAATAAAGTGCATCGATATTGCCTTGCGACTTAGCGACATACAGTATAACCTAATATTTATTATTTAACTAGCGACCCGCCCCGGCTTCGCACTGGTGCACTATTTAATGGATGTTATTATACATATAAACCTTCCTCTTCAATCACTCTATTAAAAAAAACCACATCAAAATCCGTTGCGTAGTTTTAAAGATTTAAGCATACATAGGGATATAGGGATATAGGGACAGAGAAAGCGACTTTGTTTTATACTATGTAGTGAAGTTTCGTGTTACGTAATATAAATACATGTTTGTTTACAAGACAATAAACAAAACAAGGAAAGTGGAGGTTTATCGAGTGAAGTATCAGGCGATCATAAGCAAGGAGCTGTTAAAATCGAATCAGGCGCGGGCTAATTCTAGGGTTGCCAGGGCACTTACTTTAATTACATTCGGGCAATTTTTCGACCTCGTAACGAGTTCTGTTTGCCTGGTACGCTTAATTGATAGTCCATTATTGAAATAAAAAGCTTTTTATTCATTAGTTTTAAAACTATTAATGCTAAATAAAAAAGTACGTACCGAATCATATCTTTTTAATTTAATTTAAACAATTTCTAAGTAGTGACAAACGTTGCAAAATATATACCATCACCCTACATTACACATAATTATTCTTCGTTCTATTTGCTAGATAGGTGGATAAGTTTAATCGATGCTGCAATATTTAAATAAGCTATGTTTATTCGTGCGAATACAATTAAAGTTATAATAAATGCTAATGCAATCATTCCATATTAAGGTTAGGAGTAATTTCGTAACGAATATAATACTATAATACGATATTCGATCTATTTATGTAATAACAAATTTTTTCGTTCCATTAAATACAGTTAAGGTGAATTCTCATTGAATATTCAAGTTTTTTATAAACATTTGTATTGCATTGAAAAAAGTTGCAAAAGATGTGGCGTCTCTACATGTGATTACAGGAATACTTATGCATAGCGTTTCTCATTAGCAATGTTATCAGTGCGGCCCGCGGGCGGCGCATAACATTATGCATGCCGGTGCATTAGGGGACCGGGGTTACATGGAGCGGACAATATTATCATGGTTCTGATGAGTGAGAATCGTGACCAATCAGAGCACGAAGCGGTCAATGGAACCCTAGGGTTTCTCGATCCGGGGGTCCGGCCTCGGGACCGCATCCCTTTGATTCGGCCTAGCATGATTCTCATTGCCACAAACAAATAACACACCGACAAACCGATTGCCGACAAATATGGTGCAGACTGAATCGCCTGAGGACTGGTGTCGGAAACTGCGCATACCTCTGGCACAAATGGGGGTGGAGCGAGTCGGCAGCGTGCGACTGTGGAGACCCAAAACAAACCATACACCACATAGTATTCGAGTGCCCCATTACCAGATACAGTGGATCAGCTGTGGACTTTAAACACCTGATAAAGGAAGCAAGTCTATATCTGCAGAATTCTAAATTTTAACTGCAAAAATACCCAGTGTGTAACCGCCATACGATAAATAAATAAATCATCAGCTCATCGAACCATCAAGAATTTGCAATAGCTGCAGATGTCCTGCAGATCAATAGTGATGAGTTTTGGAGCAAACTATTACGTAATCCAGAGCAATTTAGTTTAGTTTAGTTTATTTATCTCCATATACAATTACATTATAAAACATGTTCGCTTTTCTTGCTAATCGTATATAGATCGTTATAACAATGAAATAATTAATAATTATAATATGAGGGTAGGTATATACTTAAATATATACCTACATTAAAAACAATAATCAGGGAGTAATACAATTGAAAATGTCATATAAAGATTAAATTGAAACACTAAGCTGAAATAAAAAAAAATATTTAACAGTTGTACCAATGTAAGGTTTAACAAGGGACGCAGAGAGAGTTTAACAAGGGACGCTTTTTTTTCTAGGTCGGTATCAAGCGGAGAATAAGGGCTGCCGGCAGTAATTTCAGCGGTAATTTCAACCACAAAGTCGTCGTCGAAAGAAGAGAAATTAATTAGTGCATCGCTATCATCAAGAGAGTCTAAAAAATGGCGCCTCAATACAAGTATATATATTGAAGCTAACAAAGTGTTGACAAACATTTAAACACAACTCTATGGTCAAGGCGTGCAAGAAGAGCTGATATATATAAGAGATATTATGGCGACTGTACTTTCCGGCTATCGATTTACACGTAGCTATTGAAATATGTATCTTTCAATAGCTACGTGCAAATCCATATACGACCCGTGGACGGTACAGAGCCACGGCCAAACCACGCGCGGCGAGCACCTGTGCCTTTACCATGAGTTTACATGACCGTACTCGCTAGCGACTGCGTAAAAAATTATATGGGAAAAAGTATAGCGCCTCTAGCGGTTACGCAATAGAACTAAGAATCGGCATACTAAATCGTTTACGCAGTCGCTAGCGAGTACGGTCATGCAAACTCATGGTAAAGGCACTGCTGCTCGTCCCGCGTCGCCGACTGGCGATGGCTCGAAAGTCACCCTGTCATTGGTGTAAAGATGTCCAGCACCCTTCCGAAGGGGATTATTAATTCGGCAAGTGACTCAATATTCGCCAGCAAACTAAAAAAGCTGTTAACTCAACTGGCTTGTTACAACACAAACGAGTTTATGTTGAGGCCAACTAACCATTGATAATTATAAAAATTACATATAAGAATTACTTATAATTTTATCAATAAATATCTCAATCTCAATCTTTAAATTGGGGACCCGACTTTTTTGCCATTATTAGAAATAGAATAGCGTCGTTTTGGCACAGAGTACGTTGTTCTAATAATGTACTTATTAAGACGGTTGACAAAAACATATACCGCAATCTTATTTGTTTACATTGGTTGTCTGTACATCGGCAACCGAATAGCAAATAGTTTGTATTATACATATGTTTATTTCTATGGTTTGTATTGTACCTATATTATTGTATACACTGTTTTATTTAATTTTTGTGTAATGGGTCTATTGCCTGGAAATAAAAATTATTCATTCATTCATTCATTTAAATATACTCAAGAGCAAAAATACACTTTCTATGGAAATTCAATATAAAGTGTACCGTTATTTTTGCTCGTGACTGTATATCTTTCTTATCTGGTTCGATGGTCTCAGGTTAGATTCATGTGAGCCCACCCCGCCCGCGTCCCAAGTATCGCGGGCCGCGACAGATTGCCGCTTTTAGCGTATCGCGGACAAACGCGCCGCCGCGCCGCGCGAACAAACAACACAACGCGACCGACGTACACGCAATACCTTAAGTTGGAGGTTTTATACATCGACGGTGGCAAACAAGCATACGGCTGCCTGCCGGTACGACACCCTAGCCTATAGGCCCTTTACTCATGTGAGGATTCGTTGTGAACAGCTAGAGAGATTATGTATATGTATTTGACATATTTGTCATTTTTTGAAACTGGGCATTACATCTATTTTATTTTTTCTTTTCCTTGACATACACTAAACTAAAATTCTTACATTGATCTTATTTACATTGATCTTAGTGTTAATTAATGTTATTTAATTTGAATGTGTTATTTCGTGTTATTTAACGTTATGAAATTTAATTGGAAAACCTGACCTGTAATTGATATTACCAATAAAGAGAATAAGAATAAGAATTATAATTTGTACAAAGGCACAAAAAGTCTGTATGCATGATAGATTAGTATCTATTTCAAATTTTAAATATTAAGTTCATTGTTTTTGAACGCCGATTGGCAAACATAGTTAACTTTTTTTAAAATACCACCATTGTAACTACCTATGTTCACAAATAAACACTTACTTACATATGCAATACTCCACTCTGGAATTATTTGGACCATGAAAGACTACGTGTATTCGAAGTGTTGAATTGGAACGTGTTTTATACCTATTTCTGGCACGCGCGAAGGTCCATGCACGTCAGGTCTAGATGTGACGAGAGCCGCAATTATCAAAAAGATTCCAATACAATGCGATATGCTGAAATATCTCGTTCATGGTCCTGTGCCAATACCGTAAAAAAGTTACAAAATGATATTACAGTTATGGCACACTCTTCTTCATCATCATCATCATCATCATCATTTCAGCCGAAAGACGTCCACTGCTGAACATAGGCCTCCCCCAAGGCTCGCCATTTAGACCGGTCCTGTGCCGTTCGTTTCCACCGGATTCCCGCGACCTTCACCAGGTCATCACTCCACCTTGTCGGAGGCCTACCGACAGCTCGTCTTCCGGTGCGTGAACGCCACTCAAGCAGTTTCTGGCCCCATCGACCGTCAGTCCTGCGAGCAATGTGCCCTGCCCACTGTCACTTAAGCCACTCTTGTTACTTCACTGCTTCTTAACTTTAACAGTTTTGTTTTACTATGACGTCGGATAAAGATCATATCTATGGCTTGATTTGAGCACCGTATCCAATGGACACTGGTGACTCCAGAGGAGTCTTCTGTAAAGTGGAGGTACTTTGCCAGTGAGCAGCGAGACGATATTCCATTGTATATAGTATATATAGTCCTCCTTGTCGTATCCGACGACGGCGACCCTTACAACTTTCTCTGATGAGCACGGATATGGCTCGCAAAACCGAATTTGGATACAAATGTTCGGTCGCACTGTGTGCAGTATAACTGCCCCTGATCATTTCTTGTGTAGGAATATGAGGGCTTGGGCCGAGTCTTCCGTAGATGGCGCTTATGGTCCAGGTGTTCGAGTCGAGTTTCTTCAAAAGAAGCTACACCTTTCCGGACTCTATAACGCCATTCCGGTCTCATCGATGCAAGGTCCTCCCAGCGCTCAACAGGAATATCACAGGCTTTGAGATTCCATTGTACCGTGCTTTAGGAAAGGAAGATAATATGTAAAGATTATCTCTTGAATACTCTCACAGCTTCCTTCCACGGAACCCTTTCTACGTCCGCAAGGTTCGCACCGCAGCGCCCACTCTTTGCATTTATCAATGTGATTTCGTACATCTACTGATAAGAGGCTTTTAGGCCCGAGTGCATAATGCTATACCTACGTACGGCGGGGTCAGTGACCCGGAGTCCGCTGATTCGTTATTCGCGTGCATTCGTCCTAGCCGGTGCATACTGCAGTTGGTAATTTAGTTTGGACCGTGTTTAAAACATGTGCGCTAAAATATGAGTTATGAAATAAGAGTGAAAGAATACGAATATTAATCCACACTAATAGTATAATAAATACAATACAATACAAATACTCTTTATTGCACACCTCACATAATAAAATAGCACATAAAAAACAAAAAACAAAGATACAGGGAGAAAGAGGCAGAACAACAGGCGGTCTTATCGCCAAAGAGAGATCTCTTCCAGACAACTTTTGGGTAGTGGAGAAATTAAATATAAAGCTGAAAAGTAGGTGGTGTATAAACTATTACAATGAGAAAAAAAGAAAATAAAAGATTCCAAAACAACTATTCAATATAAATACACATACTTAAATAATATATAAATAAGATAATTATAATATAATTATATATTATATGTATGTATAATATATAATTATATATATAAATGTGGAGCTGAAGCGATTCCAATACTAATGATCCCGTCACCTTCACACGAAACCGATTATTTGAACAAAGAAATCTAGCATAACGCAGAATTTATTGTGACTTAATGTTGCTCAGTAAACAAACATAAGTTGATTCGTTAGGGAGCACTGACATACGAAACTTATAACAACCTTATAAGACGTTGCTCAGATCGATATATAAACACAAAGTTTATTCGTTTGGGAGCACTGACGACATAAGAAACTTAACAACCTTATAACAATCCCTATTTACGTCTGGAGTTAAATCAGTCATCGCCCATCACCTCAGCGTCCGTGTTTAGTGATATGTATAAATAACTCGTCGTCTAGTACTGATAGCAATAGGCCTTATTAAGCTTACTATAGAGCTAGTGCAATTTGTATAAGATAGTCGCATAATATTTAATAATAATAATAATAATAATAAGAGACATTTTATATAGCAGGCGTCCCGTTGTCTCATCAATATCCCAGCAATCAGTCCCTCAAGTTCCTTCCCATAAAACCGGTGTAGTTTCCCTTCTTTTCGCAATAGCCCTTGCACGTAGCGGGTGCTGTCTCTGGCTGTATCTCCTCAATAGTGCATGGCAGAGATAGTATCCGCTAGGTGTACACATCCCAATACATTATCGTATCTCAAAGGGGCCTCTTCGTGTTGGATCTGTATCCACATGAACGCCTTCCAAAAGGACCGGACATTGTGCCGTGATATCCCAAAGGAGAGATACAAATAATAATAAACAACTGTTTGCGTTTATGAACTGCAGCCGCAGTCACTAGCGACCTTCTTCGTCCAAGCGCGCGCCCGCGCCGCCGGCGCTTGCACATCATATCCTCGATTTATGGCCTCCTTTTGTTTATTCTGCCGGTAATTAATTACCAATCGTACCTTTAAGTTAAACGATTATTTGCGGACCGAGTGACTTCATCTGTGAGTCGCCGAGTCGGGCGTCCTCGATTATGCAGTTGAAGATCAGTTAAAATACGACAAAATCGAATGTTGTTTCTGTCTTCCTGGATGGAATTCTTTTGGATCGTAACAAAGATTACATGTAGTGGCTAATGACAGGGCTTTTTATCGCTAAGGGGTTTTCCACACAACCGAATGATAGCTAAAAATAAACCAAATATTAGACATATTCGAATACCTACTATTTCATTTTTATACAACGCCGGTGGCGTGTTGCCGACCCTTTATAAGATTTGAGGATGCACTGTGTTGACAGCAGAAGGAACACATTTAGGTCCCTCGCTCTCAACACAGTGCATCCTCGGGAGCTCTGGCAACCTTGTGAAGTGTGCGGCGTAGGGAATTATAAATGACAAGTCGAAACTCGAGACGATACTGACGAACTGATTTATTAGGTAAATTACATTGCTTTTATAGGAAAGATTTGAATGCAAGGAATGCGTATTGCGCAATAGTGAACAAAGGAAAGTGTTATTATTTTCCATCCAGTATTGGAATGTCAAGGTTAATGGCGCTGTTCTCGGAAGTTATAAAATAGAAAATCATTTATTATTTTAGCTCAGCTGATCAGCTGGCGCTTTGGGTGGCCTATCACTACACTTGCTCACCTCCAGGAACACAACACTAAATACTTGTATAGTAAATAATGTTATTATGACTGTGGTCTTCTGCAAGGTGAAGGTACTTCCCCAGTTGGGCTGCTCCAAATTCGAACAAGATGACATTTTGCTGTGCCCTACCTCTCTTACGACAAAACATACGTATAAGTTGGAAGACAGAAGTACCAAGGGGTACTTCTGCTTTTTATCAGTTTGGATAACCGTGTGGCAATAAGTACTGTGGTAATAGGAAGGGAATTCCAACAAGACGAAAACAAATAGTACAGTAAACTAATTTGATTTCTGGGCCGCTTCGTACCATTGGCACAGTGAAACTCAATATGAAAGCCGCTAGAGATCTCATATTAATTTCACTGTGATAAGTTACGAAGTGGCCCCGAAATCAAATTGGTTGACCGTACATTAAATACGAGACCTTTCTCGGAAAACAACATTCGATGCCAGTGGGAGACCTGTTGGTCTCACGCCATATTGTAGATTTTCCAGACTCGATGCGATCATAATGACGCTGGTAGAAAATATACATTTAAAGCAAACTTTGCTCGGATTCTTTCGTGTTTTTCCGGAATATTCGAGTTTTCCTGGTAATGAGACCTATCTAGGTCATTTTATCGTCCCAGTAAACCTCTATATCGTATAATTATTAAAATCGTTGGAGCCTTTTTCGAGAACTCGATGTTTATTCTTCTTCTTTATAGCCTATTGGCTATCCCACTGCTGGGCAAAGGTCTCTCCCCATGTTTTCCAGGTCTCCCTATTGAGCGCTTCTTCGATGTTTATTAAATATACAAAAATTAGTCGTGTGATATAGTGAAATACCAGTAGTGGCCACACACTTATGTGTCCATTTGCCTTGCACTTATCTTACATCTTCTGTGCAATAAACCAGTTAGTAAACTTCTGCCAAGGCTGTAAACTAACAAGAAAATATATATAGTACCGTGTTTTTAAACGCCGTGTCCCAGAGTCAATCATAAACCGGGCTCGCTTCCAAATCGCAATTATGAGCGATCGCCGCGCTGCGCAGGCCCATATTACGTTTTCAATAACCGCGCAAATTTCCCATCGCGGAGGAGTGAACAACCTGCCCGTCTTCTGCGATTACCTAAAACGTTCCTCTTTTATCCACAAGACAAGGACGCAGCACTACAAGCTGTATAAACACGTCTCGGTCTTGCACGCTGTCTTGAAGGAAGTTATAGGATCCTGGTAGTGGTCAGTACGTCAGCCGCTCATTTTCCCATCACTCAGCATGTTTATTTTTCAATTTAACCCGTCAGTGGCGCGCCCGCTGAGTTAGGGGCGCCACACACGGCGCCGACAGATTACCGCCCGCGTGCGCGCCGCCCAGGCCCTGAGCAAAGCAACTCCTACGTGGTGCTGCGACCCTGGTTGATTTAATTGCTGGTTGTATGTAATTGTTTGATTTGTGTATTATTTGATTAAGGTGGTTGTCGTAAGGGATGCTTGTTTTCTAGTTTCTATGGCGGTACGTACAAGTTGTTAAGTAAGGCTAGGATGCAAGAAATATTGATCAACTAGTGAGTCTCTGCAATTTTGTCACAAGATGTCATTGCAATTTTGTCAGAAGCATTAATGGAACAGTTATTGGTGGAGTTTTCGGCCAGCGCAATGTGGAAGCATTGGGACTCCGTACACATTATTTATTTATTTAAATATATTTACACAGCATTACAGATTAATCTATAATACACATGGAGTCCAGAGAGAGGAGTATTTATAACATTTTGTGAATATGATTTAAAAATATCACAGTAATACAGGTTTTTTTACTAACTTATCTTATGGACAGTCTGATTTAAATAAAATTGAATTGAATTGAATTAGTGCTTCTTAAAAGTACTGAAAGGAAATATAAACTTTCCCATAAAACAAAACAAAAACTTGGAACTAATTACTTAAGGAAGTAAACTACTACGCATCAGGTGCAAAAAAAGTAAGCATGTAATTCCAAATATAAATAATCTTTATGTAAGTGTCTTCGGGTAACTTCGAATGTCGGCTAATTCCGAAAATAACAAATTCCAGTCTAACTAAGCGATTTTATTGCATCTCATCATCATCACTATCAAAAAGAAATGTTAAATATTTTTGTTGATGTTTGGTAGTGCAACAAAATCACTTAGTTAGACAGGAATCTGTTATTTTCGGAATTACCCAATATTCGGAATTACCCGAAGACACCAGTGAAGGTTTCAAAGCCGATTATGATTATGACATTTAAATCTATAGTATATTATTTTTATGGTAGGTACATAAACTATGCGAAAATTTTAGTTATATTATTTATCAGTATGAACACTTTTTTCCTAATTTCCCTGATTCAAAAAAGAGAAATTGTAAATGAAAGTGAATTACCAGGCTTTCATAAGCTTTGGACAACCCTACAAACGAGTGCGGTATTCATACGAGGCGTCGAGAACCTACAATTAGGCGCGGCCAAAAAGACCAGCACGCTCTGCTAATACGCACCCAGACAACTAGTTATGCGCTACGCGATCACATCTTACACCCGTGCAAGTTAATTGCACCCTTATGTAACAGACAATACAACCCGTGGAAACTGCATAAAACGTCCCGGAATAAAAGTTCCACTGCGACTCTTAACAATTTTAGGTATACAGATAAATTACGCGATTTAATACTTTATCACGAAGGTTTTTAGGGAAGTACGCTCCGACAGAATAGGTGTGCGGTGGTGATATGGGAAAATTCTTGTTTATTGTTTATTGGCACAAACGATAGCCTGAGTTGAGTTATTGTGTTGAGAATTTACTAAAAACGCGTTAAGTGAAAATTGATTTTTTGCGTTAAATTATGCGATTTTTTTACGATATCGTGAAATTGGTTTAGCAGAAACATATTATGTTTTTTTTTTACCTCTCGATCTGTTATGACGGCAACGCAATAGTATTAGCAACTAAAATAACTATATGGAAACAACCTTCTGTTTCTCGGTTTTAGTTGCTGAACGACACGTCACCTTGAACTTTTTTGGTAACTTCTGTCACCAGTTTCTCCCAATTCACGAAACCTATCTTCAGTTTATTTTAGGTATCGCTATTGTAGTGTTAAACAAAAATATATCGAAAATGGAAGTACAAAGAAATTTCCTTTGATATGACAAAGTTACAAAGACACGGAAGGGACATAGTCAAACATACCTTGGTCATACTCATGACAAAAGACCATAAACTTCCACATTTGTGGAAATAACGGGAACCTTCACAATATCAAAATTTAAAGACTTGCATACATACATACGAGAGTTCATGTAGAATTATGGAAATTAGAAGCTTGGCGTCAAACATATGTACAGAAAAGTTGAAGTAAATCGGCTTACATTTTCTTCTAAATTTCTGTTTGACCCAATGGTTGACTGGTAGAGAATGCCTTGAGGCATTAAGTCCGCCATTTTTACTCATTTGTTTTGTGCAATAAAGTTTAAATAAATAAATAAAATTTCCCTTTCTTTTATGTTGAGTTATTTATTGCTTATGAAGAGAAACCTGTTGTAATGGAATCGTCAGCTTTTTATACAATGTGTCGCAAGACCAATTTGGTACAATTATAAGACTTATTTGGAGCCTAAAGACATGCGAAGTCGATATGATGGTCGATCGGCCCGGCTTATGCAGTGCCTATTTCTCACATGTACCAAATTTCTAAAAAACCATCGTGATAAAAAATCTGTACATTGAAGATATTAGCAAAAAAATCGATTGAGGGGTCTTAAAATCAATAACAGAACACATTTAAATATAGTTTGTAGAATTTGTGTCTGTTTGTTTGTTTGTCTGTCTGTTTATTTGTTTCAGAATCACGCGAAAACTAGCCAATAGATTTTAGTTCAACCCTCATTAATAGGTTTAATGGATCTTCGGACAGGTTATAGGCTATAAAAATCATACAAATTGGGGATGAAAGGGGGTGAAAAGAGGGGTTGAACTTTGTATGAGAAGTCCTTCAATTCGTGACTTAAAGGCTTGAAAATTAGTAAGCATATAATTGGAAGCAAACTAAAAAGAATCCCATTCAAAAATTGTACAATAAACATCAGATAATATGTGAAAAAATGGGTGGAAAAGTGCTTAGGCGATTAATTTGACATCTGTTTAATTTGACTTCTCAATTAAAACGCCTCATTATTTTTCTACTAATACAAGGAAATCATGAACCACAGAGGTTGCAGAGGAGACTAAAGACTGCGCTGAAGTGGTGGACCACACGTGGAGCTGGTAGCGGGCCGGCCTGGCCGCCCTAAGCGATGTGCGCGCTGTAATCATCCGAGCCGACTCTTCTCGTTACGTTGTATCCGATTTGCGACATCTAAGTTTATTCAACACAGTCAGAAACATTTCAATAAAAACAATGCTTGCTTCAGCAGCAACTATATCGTATGATATGATATGATTTATTTGGGTCATACGCGGATTTAGGTTCGCGTCTTTTCTGTGGACATACCAAAAGTTAAGGGCTACAAAGCTTAATTTTGGGTTGGACCAGTAACCCGCATAAACAGTGTCTCCGTTTCTATAAATCCCTGTGACCTGTGTGTAAGCCGTTAACTATTGTCCACAGGAGGGCCGACATCTGTTTTTTCAACTAAGTATGACCCATTTATCTCACAATGTACAAATATCACTTAAAATTAAACATAGTCACTTTTTATGGAACTGAAATTGTGATCGTCAGTTATGTAACATTTTCAAATTGCATTAAAATTATCAATATTTTACAAGGAAGTATATAATTTGTCAACAAGTTACAAAATAAAGATTCAATACGTTAAAATGAAGATATATAAAAATACAAATATCCGGATCCAATTATGCGTTAAATACTGATTTATTAGTGATTAATTAATCCCTACACAATATTTTATTTATGATTTATATGAAAAACTTGAAGACAGTATAAGTACTAGACAGCATTAAAAAGCATGCCATGATGTACTTACTGCCTAGTCTAAATACTTCAGCCACAATAAAATTTAAGCTTAAGTAACCAAAAGTGTCATAAGTTATTGCAGAAACAACTGTACCCATCTGTACTGTGTATGTCCTTACGTCCACGTAATTTGTTTTATGTGAGTTTCGCACGTACTAATTATTCTAGACATACATTTTCCAAACGAGTACTAAAAAACTACAATGAGTATTTCTGTGACATCGATCCATTTATGCACTCCCTTGAAATAATAATAATAAACTGTAATATGATTGAATATAACTGGCATGTGAAACGATATCAACCTCTTTAACTGTAATATAATGTTACAGTAGCCACTCGGCAACACAGGCGCACCGGGCGCACCGGGCCCCTTCACATGATACACGGCCTTCCGCTGCCTTCGCCAGATTATAGTCATCAGGGCAACATGCACTAAGGAACCAGCTATTACATGTGCTTGTGGAGACCTGACTCCATTACAGCTATGGCATTTCCGTGTTAACTCTGATTGGTAGATTCTTTTAACCAAACAAATTAACTCCAAATATCTTTACAGTGGCCAATCGGCAACATAGGCGGACCGGGCGCACCGGGCCACTTCACATGATACACGGCCTTCAGCTGCCTTCGCCAGATTATAGTCATCAGGGCAACATGCACTAAGGAACCAGCTATTACATGTGCTTGTGGAGACCTGACTCCATTACAGCTATGGCATTTCCGTGTTAACTCTGATTGGTAGATTCTTTTAACCAAACAAATTAACTCCAAATATCTTTACAGTGGCCAATCGGCAACATAGGCGGACCGGGCGCACCGGGCCACTTCACATGATACACGGCCTTCAGCTGCCTTCGCCAGATTATAGTCATCAGGGCAACATGCACTAAGGAACCAGCTATTACATGTGCTTGTGGAGACCTGACTCCATTACAGCCATGACATTTCCGTGTTAACTCTGATCGGTAGCTTCTTTTAACCAAACAAATTAACTTCAAATATCTTTACAGTGGCCAATCGGCAACACAGGCGGACCGGGCGCATCGAGCCACTTCATATGATACACGGCCTTCCGCTGCCTTCGCCAGATTATAGTCATCAGGGCAACATGCACTAAGGAACCAGCTATTACATGTGCTTATGGAGACCTGACTCCATTACAGCTATGACATTTCCGTGTTAACTCTGATCGGTAGATTCTTTTATGTCACACCTGGCCATAAAGAGGCAATTACCGCACGCTCCGCGCGCGGAAAATCCCACTTCCTGGCTAGGGGGTGACATAAAATTTTGTACTTATCTCGGGCGGTAATTAAGAAAGCCTCAGATCGCATAATTATCGCCCTTTCCTTCGGCTCGGGCGTCAAATACCTGCGATCTGAGACATTCTTTGTTTTAGCGCCCTTGGTAAGTAATGTACTATTAATCAAACACATTAACTTCAAATATCTTTACAGTGGCCAATCGGCAACGCAAGCGCACCGTGAGGCGCTGATCAGGGAAACATGCTTTAGAGGAGCGAGTTATTATGTGCTTACGGTGAATTCATTGTACAGTCGCCATCAGATATATCGGAGCGAACAAGGTGCTCACAAATATCTGAACACGACTCTATTGTCAAGGCGTTAAAGTGCATGTTCAGATATTTTCGAGCACCCTGAAGAGTACAGATATATTTGATGGCGACCGTACCTATGAAATTCCGTGTCGTTTTTATCGTCTTTGACCAATGTAATGCAAAGAAAAGTGATTTTCACTTTTCATGTGAAAAACACTCACTCATGACGCAGACACTACATTTTATGAGAATTTTGAGACAACTTATCCTCCTAAGACCCCGCGTCCTATATAAAGGACAAAATATGGTCAACGGAAAATAAGTTAAATTTTGAAGTGATAGAGTTGCATTTGTTTTGGTTTGATTGATTTGACATAAAATAAAATTCGAATTTGTAATCGGAACTGTTAGGTTCAAACTCGATTGTATTTTTATTTGTATGGTGGGTCTCAGGAGGTTATAGAACGCCAAAATGAAGGTGTGTACGAGTTCCCAGTTTATTATCTCTGATTGACGATGGGGTCAAAGAGCACTATTTATTTATGCTCTTTTCTCGTCGTGATGCCCTGGTACGTTAAAGTTAATGATGTGAATAAAGCGATCATTTTTATGAATGAACGTGTTAAAAAGAGACGAGTTCTTTTCGTGCTCTTTCTATATTTATTAATATTAGGAGAACCAACAGCAGTAACAACAATGTAACAAAATGCATATTAATGGAAATAGTAGATTGTGTCTCAAGGGAGCAAAATGATATATTTACGGCGAGAGCGGTATATTGAATGCTGAGTGAAGCGAAAGAACCTACAATAGATTCTGAGCGTAGCGAGGGATTCTAAAGTAGAATCTTGAGCGTAGCGAGGGATCAAGTGTTTACGCCCAAGACGGAAATAATTGTGCTACCGTGTGACACATACTGCTTTTCACACCGTCTATGAGGCCCGCTGCTAAAATCATGAAATATCTTACAAATGATTTTACTAAAGAGTGTCACATACTGCTTTTCACACCTTCTATGAGGGAAAGAGCCATTGTTGCCCTCAAATGAGGGAAGAAAAGTATATCTTTGATCCCTCATTCGAAGCCAAAAATAACTCTTTTCTGAATAGCAGGTGTGAAAAGTTAATTACAGGATCTCACAGATAGCTTTATATGCAATCACTAAGTATGAAGATATATGCAATAACAAAGTAACTAAATGTTTAAAAATGCTAAACCCTAGTGTTCAAAACACAAGTACATGCAGTCGAATGCCACCATTGTGTACGTATTACATTATTAATTGTTACAGCTCAGCTCCTTCCGGGAATAGTAGTTTTTCACAAAAATGCATCAATCTCGCTTTCCGCCATTGAACTAATAAATGCACCGCTGCTGATTGAATAACAATGAAGGAAGCTGTCATCTCTTCTCTCCACTAATAGAAACCGCCCATTGTCTTGCTCCCAGACCTCTTGTTTTAATCTTCACGCGACTAATGGCATCAACAGCTAACTTCCACAAACTCTTACTACACGTCCATTTAAAACATAACCTCCCAAAATAAATAATAAAGTTCAATATGGAGTAGCATGACTTCGTAAGACAAAAAATTGAAGCAGTATCTTCGATGTTAAATTGGCTAAATTTGCCAAAATATCTTTTACGATACTGGAACGGGGAAGATATTGATTTAATTGAACGCTTATTTTAGCTTTATAATGTTTCCATTAGTAAACACTTACCTTTCGTTCGCCATCGTGATCTTATAGTTCTACACGTGTAGTGCAATTAGTCTTACCTGTAAACAAAAAATATATATTATAAACGAATACAATTTTAAGCCATAATTATACTTCTCGAGGCTCTAGCAGAAATATAAGCATCTCTAACTTGGGTCTCTAACTTGGGCTGATTTTACTCTTATAGATAACTAGCGACCCGCCCCGGCTTCGCACGGGTGCACTATTTAATGGATGTTATTATACATATAAACCTTCCTCTTCAATCACTCTATCTATTAAAAAAAAACCGCATCAAAATCAGTTGCGTAGTTTTAAAGATTTAAGCATATAAAAGGATATAGGGACATAGGGATATAGGGACAGAGAAAGCGACTTTGTTTTATACTATGTACTGAAGTATCAAAAGTTTTACCCATCAATGTCTTTATGGGAGTGACGCAAGATTTACGTGGCCAGAGGAAAAGGTTTTTTTACTACACCTGTAAATGACAGGAGAAAAATTAGAAAACAGACAAGTTTAACAGTGTGTTCATTCTCCATAGTTTTTGGTCCAAAAACAATTGAAAAGGAACTACATCGCCCCCGGACACTAAACACAAAGCAAACAAGACACGTGTCAGCCACCAATTATAAACAAATTAACAATTCGCCCGTCAAAAACAATCTTCATTATCCAAACTAGGATAGATCCTTCACAATTCCCGCGCAACTTAATATAAACTTTAAAACAACATTTACAAGATGGAGAATCGTATGCGGATAAAGGTCGTGAGCGAGTTGTATAGAGATGAGTACTGGGCCATACAAATTGCGGCGGACACTGGCCGCCTATACCTTATTGTTTTTTAATGGGCGCTCCGCCCCCGCCGCGCCCGCGCCATCCATCATACAGCCAAAGCAACCACTTTCAATTTTTTACTTTATTTTACGGAGCTTGTTCAAATAAAAAAAGAGGACCGGCCAGAATTCCCCGCGGCGTCTTGGGCATTCCTAAGAAAGTTTTAAAACCACATGTAAATAAATTAATAATCGAGTAGGGTTAATGCTCGGGAACACCTGAGCTAGCGAGTGTGTTCTTCGAAATACTCAAAAGAAAAAAAAAATGTTGTACGGCGCTGCACACCAGCAGGCCAGTATGATTCGGTAAGCTAAGCAAAGTCAAAATATCTATAAGTTAATCGCTTGTGTTAAGTAACATGCTATGTGGACCTAGTCTTTTGTGACTTTGATCCTGTGGGGCTAGCACAACTTGCTGACAAATCGTATCTTTTTTTTTTTTTTATTAAAAATGGGATCGCTCTTGGCCAGCATCTAGCAAGGGGGCAAAGATGAGGCCGACGATGAAGCGAGCTCACCCAGAAGGTGCCTATTCACTCGTGCCTTAAAAAGGTCTAGGTTATCTCGCGCGACTCAGCGATTCCTGTCTCGCTCGAACTGTGCGGGTTAGAAAGAGGAGAGTAGATTTATCTCTACTCGCGTCGCGTCGCAGCGGTAGTTGTGCTAGCCCCCCTGATCACTAATGGCACCCTATACATGTACCATTTATAAACGTGAATTCGCGTTTCAATTTTAATTGTCAGACTCTGTGGTTATTCAGACTAGTGACCAGATTTTTTAATGATTAAAAAACCTAGACAGAGATTAGTTATGACAGACGCAGACAGCTGAAGTCGCACCATAAGAACCCCACAAACTACCTAGACCTATACACATGTCAGTTTATTAGTGAACCCTTTCCGACCGGAACTGTTACCCTGTCAGCCTGCCATATGCTGCTCTGTGGCTGTTATTCACAGTGCAAACCACGGGCAAACCAGTATAAGCCATATGCGTTTTTACTACGAATACCGGCGTCATTATACCACGGCTGAGTGGTGAGGTGAGGAAGCAAGTTGTGAACATCTCTGCATAATGCAGGGCGCCTGGTGCGGCGACATGGTGCCGTGTTATGCTAATCCTCGTCGCTAATGAGATGCGATACGTCCTCAGCCTTGTTTACGAGGGGTAGCTGCTTCAGGTCTAATTTATAACAATGGGAGGGTCGTAATTGTACGTCGTTGAAAAAATTATCTCAACTTTTTTTAGAACGAGACAATTTTATTTTATATACACTAGATATGCCGTAGTTGGAATGAAATCACAGGTTTTGCTATTAGAAAAGTACCTACCCACGTAAGTGTGATTCGGCGATAGATACTTATAAATAAAACGCCAAATCTGTGAGACTATATCTCAGATAAAAACCATTTCTCAATTCAAAAAATAGACACGGTTTTTAGAATAGGGATGTTGACTCAAAATTTAATTATTGCATGTGACTGCTCCAAAAGAAAAAACGCAAAAAAAATATGCCAATGGTGAAAATCCTATTCAAATATCTCAAAAAAATACGGAACCTACAACCGTTTTAATGTTGGTGGTTAGAGAGAGAAAGCGCTACAGATCAGTGACGTCATTGCCCACGACGACGGCCATAGTAAATGTCGATCGTTCCAGTACAAAGGTGCGTTTTGCGAAAAAGGGATAGAGTATGCCTCTTCTTAAAACTTTGAAGACTTATAATTATGTAATTATTTATTGTTTTGAGTTACTTTTTGCCATTAGATTTAGAATTTAATCCTTTTTCGAGAAAATCCAAACTTACTGATTTTCTTATTTGCTGTCAACATCCCCATTGGATGGATTATTTCGCCTCGTTGACTTGATGAAACCTTTAAAATTAACTATACTTATTATTTATTATGAGCCTGTAGTGTCCCACAGCTGGGCAAAGGCGTCCCCCCACTTTTTCCAATCCGTCCGATTCTGAGCAATGTCTGGCCATTCTGTTAAAAAGGAGTCTAGCTCTTCGCGCCATCGCCGACGAGGTCAGCCGCGTCTCCGACTCAGGGATCGGATACCGGTATTTTCTCCATAGAAAAATACCGGTATTATTACGGTCACCGGTTCAATATTTCGTTTTTAATGGGACAATCTAATAATACGACGTTGTTACCTAAATACATGATTCAGCCCTACGTAAAGAGCAAAAAATAATCCAAAATATGGGATAATTCAGGGTTTTTTAAAAATACCGGTATCGGTCCCTGCTCCGACTCGAGCTGTCGGGCTGCCACTAAACTAAACTTAATACGGCAAGGCTATATTCCACTGCAAATGACCCCCTCTGCACACGCGTGAGTTTGCAATTAACCGTCCCGCTCTCTACGGAAGCTCTGCGTGTAATTTCGTAAATATTTAGCCTAGTTGGTAGTGACCCTGCCTTCAAAGCTGGAGGTCCCGGGTTCGAATCCCGGTCCGGCCCGTATTTGTGTGATGAACACGAATATTTGTTCTTGAGTCTTGGATGTTGTCTATGTATTTATCTATATAAGTATGTATATCGTCACTTGGTACCCATAGTACAAGCTTTGCTTAGTTTGGGACTAGGTTGATTTGTGTAAGATTGTCCAAAAATAATTTATTTATTTTATTTTATTAATTATTAGTACATTTTAATTGATTCTTGGAACACTGGATCACTTACGAAAATTCTCCGGTTATTTTGTTAGAACAATAAAAACGCTATCATTTTCAAAAAAAAAACATAATAAATCACTATCGTTGATAATTACGAAATCTGGCAGCATGAGAGTTTATTTTTGTTAAAGATGATATTTATGATTTTTTGACAGTGTCACCAAGGCATTTTTCAATATTTTGTTCGGTTATTGTTTCTTTTTCAGTCCAAAGTAATTTTTGTGTAGCCTCTAGCCGCCCACCATACAAGAAAAAATGGTAATGAAATTTTAATCTCCTGTAACAGGAAATAGAGTAGAGTTTAATTTGTTTTGAAATTGTTGAAGTAAAACAAAAGCAACTCTATTCCAATTTTGAAAGATACAAATTCCAATGAAGTGAATTTGTACTAGCATTAGGACTTTGAACCCCAAGAGGGTAGTGTAATTCTACATTACTTCTTCACACTGGAAGTTAAAACTTCAGTATTTCCGTCAGATCTCTGAATGGGTATTGCCTGAAAGTAATTAGCTAAACTCAAATACTCAATATTTACACACAATCGACTAGTTTCGACAGTCTTCTCGTCGTCTACCGGTCCCTGGGATGCCAGGGAGCATAACAAAAGTATGCTATTTTTTTTTTGCCTTTTTTTCAACTTTAATCCTTGGTATGTGATCACTCCTGTGCCACGAATAAATGTTTTTTCTTTCTTTCTTTCTATTAATTTTTTCGCCGGCAGACGACGGCTTAATATGAACGCACGACGACAACGGCGCACCGCAATGCAAGGTGTTCGCGTCCAGTCTGACAAATGTCTGTTTGTCCATTATCTGTAGAATTCTCCGATAATTTACAGTCGGTCTCGTCCGCTGCATACGAGTACGGCAGTTGCCGGATGATGAATGCTGCTTTAAGAAAACATATTCTGCAATTTTACGGAGCATTAAAACGACAAGGGAGCAATTAAATATGCATTTCTTTACAACCGTTATAATTTTTCAATATGTTCCGCTGCGGCAATTAAAATGTACATCAATTTGGTCTCCAATTGAATACTTGATATCGTAATTTTTAGTACCTACGACTTGGCGCGTCGTCAATCATTAGGACGATTCTTATAAATAACTTTATTGTTCATTATGTTAAAAAATACCCAGGTATTAAGATGATAGATGAATAGTTGTCTACCCGCACCAAACGTCGATTAAAAAGTGTACTTTTAAAACAGATGGTGAGTGAAAAAGTGTACGTTGGAAATTTCCTAGAGAATGCTTTTTGCATATCGTATAAGTGCGTTGCGGTTGTGGATATTAATATATTTGCTTTATTTTTATCAATCAACAATATGTACAACAGAGGCAGACAACAAAACGGTTTTATTCTAAATCAAGAATACAATTTATTGCTAGATTATGAATAGTCCTCTCGATTTTAGTGTTTAAACTCACACTCAGTCAATTGTATTCGGTTTAAAGATTATTTCTTCCTGGCTATCTAAACTTCCTAACATGACTGGCTCTAAAATCGTTGGTTTAAAACTTTATGCAATATTACAAGATAGTGACATATGAAATCAATCAATCCACCGATAGTAAGCGGTTTCGATACCAGGGAGGCATGTGTTCTGGTAGTAATCAGGCTAATCGGAGTTTAGGAGGGCGCTATTTGGGGAGCGAGGCGACTCACCTCACCTGCCAAGAGATAATATAAACACACGCGAAAGGAGGGCTTTGAAAGGTCGTGTCAAGATTAAACAACGATATTAAGGAATTATACGGGCAGGGGCGTATTTTGAAATTTGGCGCCCTGGGCCAATAAGTTTCGCCGTCACAGAGGTCAAGAAAAAAAGGATAAGTATAATTTAATAAATACAGAAAAAAAATATTAACGTCAAAATTTTTGCGGTGTGCAAATTTATTTTTAAAAAATCAGGGGGGGTATGCCGCCCCTGGCGGATTGGCGCCCCAGGCCATGGCTGGCCCTAGGGTAAATACGTCCCTGTATACGGGTAACTTAGTGGAGCTAGGACAGTTAGGTAATTAGGAAACTAACAAATATCATTGAACATCGTTTTCGCAGTTCCATAGTTTAAAAACATCACAAATATGAAACACCTAGGGCCGCAACTCTCGAGATCAGTTCGACTTCAACTAGTTAATAAGCTAAAGTTGAAGTACAACTAAGTTAATAATAGGTAAAGCCTCATCCACACGAATAATTTTCCACTATATAACAGTGAATTGTGTAATTGAAGGTTTGCCAGCGCGCTATGGAGCGCAGCATTTTGGGTGTCAAAAGGACGGATCGTGTCCGAAACACGACACTGCGCTCTAAAACACGCATTGCTGACGTAGGTAAAAAAACTGCCAGGCTCAAGTGGGACTGGGCCGGCCACGTCTGTCGCATGCATCCAGATAGGTGGGCTAATGTAGCCACCAAGTGGGTGCCACATGATGGACGACGCAGACGGGGCAGGCCCAGAAGGAGATGGCGGGATGATCTGGATGCATTTGCCAAGAATTGGGAGGAAGAAGCGCTCAATAGGGAGACCTGGAAAACATGGGGAGAGGCCTTTGCCCAGCAGTGGGACAGCCAATAGGCTATAAAGTAAGTAAGTAAGTATATAACAGTATCAACGAGCGAACTTGAACGCGTGTAAGTAATAATTGCGACAAGACAAAGCTACTTCTTGGAATTAATTAATTTTATTAAAGATTATTCTTCTTGGTTCCATTCAGTTTTTATTCTTGTTCGATTCATATATTAATATTCATATCTGACTCTCACAGATAACATCCAGATCGCTATTTAGAAAGCACGTTGATAAAGCGCTCATGTGAATGAAGGATAGAATAAGAATGGTTTAAAGTTTAAAGAATATACGTAAATAAATGTATACGTAAATAAAATGTTTTTAAATTTACATGTAACGTATTTTTATTACGAAATGAAGAATCTAATCTACGTAGGTCACTACATAAGTTTTGTCGAACACAAAATAAATGTAAGGTATTGTTTTTTTTGCTAATAAATGTTTTTTTTTTCATCAGTCAACTTTTTGTATTAGATATTAACTCTGTTGTAAAACAAATATTTTTTTGTGATATTGTTTAGATGAGGGTTGATATATAAAGGCAAACTAACATCAATAATAACAGTATAAGTTTTGTGATGTAAAGTAGCTCTGCAGATTTATTGCGATTTTTATAAATAAAATTATGACCGAGTTGCGACACTCGTATCACTACATAGTATAAAACAAAGTCGGTTTCTCTGTCCCTATATCCCTATGTATGCTTAAATCTTTAAAAATACGCAACGGATTTTGATGCGGTTTTTTTTAATAGGTAGAGTGATTGAAGAGGAAGGTTTATCAACATCCATTAAATAGTGCACCCGTGCGAAGCCGGGGCGGGTCGCTAGTATTTATATAATTTTCAGCGTGGCTTAACTAAGCAACAAAGTTTTCAAGAAAGGAGTGGTGCATTAGGACAAACATGGTTTATTCAGTTTAATGGCAGCAATTTTAATTTACGAGTAGAGGACGATTCAAAGTCGACTAGGCCAATAGAGGTAACTGCTGATAAAAACATTGTGGCAGTGCAAAAACTACTAAAAGAAGAACGGAATGTTTCTTATCGACAGATCGAGGAAACCCTAAATTTGAGTGCACCGATTGTTCAACGAATTCTTCACGACGATTTAAAAGTTAGGAAACTTTGTTCACTCTATGATAGACGATGACTGAAACTAAGGGAACAACGTATGAAGTGGTGTCATGAGATTAAAAAAAAAAAAAATGGCGGCTGATCTAAGTATACATCGATGGAATCGTTACATGTGACAAAACTTGGTTTAATTATTTTGATGTCCCAACTAAATCCCAGAGTAAACTGTGGGTATTTCAAGATGAAGATTAAAAAAATGATAATAAAAAGTACGACAAAATTTATGTAGTGACTACGTTATTTTTGTGACCCGTTAGGCTGGGTTTTATAAACATCCGTTAGACCAAATGTCAGATCAAATTTCAGTAACTCAGGGGGGCTAGCACAACTACCGCTGCGACGCGACGCGAGTATAGAAAAATCTACCCTCCTCTTTCTAACCCGCACAGTTCGAGCGAGACAGGAATCGCTGAGTCGCGCGAGATACGATTTGTCAGCAAGTTGTGCTAGCCCCACAGTACATTTTTTGACATAACAAACCGACATAAGGTCTAACGGATCTTTATAAAACCGAGCCTTAGTATATCAGTTAGTGCACGTTGACAAACCCGTAATAAAATCGAGACAGAGCCAGAGACACTAACGAGGTTCCCCAGGAGAGGTATATTTGACTTGACATATTAAACTGATACCTACCAACGACGCTCGCTTCCGTGCGCGTCAAGCTAAACATTCCAGAATTAAATAATAATATTTACGTTACACCTGGCCATAAAGTGGCAATTACCGCACGCTCCGCACGAGGACAATCCCACTTCCTGGCCAGGGGGTGACATAAAATTTTGTACTTACCTAGGGCGGTAATTAAGAAAGCCTCAGATCGCATATTTATCGTCAAACACCTGCGATCTGAGACATTCTTTGTTTTACCGCCCTTGGTAAGTAATGTACTATTACGTATAGTGGTCCACAGTCAACCGATATTTGAAGCCGAAAACTCAAATCGTAACATCTTGCTTTATCACATAGCACTTACGTCTAGTAATGGCCGATTTACATAGTGCAAGGACTAGCATGAGATTTAGATTACATGGCAGGGCGGCGGACAACAGGCAAGAAACTGAACAAAGTGTCAGTTTTTCCAAGATGGCGGAGAAAGATGGAGGGTCGAAAAATTTTGATTTTTTTTTGACGACCGCTTTAGCCTATTCATATTCATAATCATTTATTTTCATAATAATTCATATTACATGTCAACAGTTACATCACCTAGATGGTAGTGACCCTGCCTTCGAAGCTGGAGGTCCCGGGTTCGAATCCCGGTCAGGGCATTTATTTGTATTGAATTGATGTACACGAATATTTGTTCCTGAGTCTTGGATGTTTTCTATGTATTTAAATATCTATTTATCTATATAAGTATCGTCACTTGGTACCCATAGTAGCTTTGCTTAGTTTGGGACTAGGTTAATTTGTGTAAGATTGTCCAAAAATATTTATTTATTTGTTTTATTTTATTTTATTTTTTTGGGTTACTATGACTAATATTGTCTTTTACAACATATCAAAACCATAACAATCAGACCTCTTTTTGAGTACCGGAGCAACGATTTACTAAATGTACGACGATATGTTTTCTACGAACGGTACCTTTTCTGGGATAATTCCGTTCTCCCACTTGGGAAATAGTGGGAACTTTCTCCACATCATCTAATTCTATTCGATATCTCTAAGGATGTCCGAACATATTGATGTACAAATTATTTAGTAACAATTGACTTCTAGGATCAATGTCTAAAATTCCTGAACTATAAGTAGCAGTAGGTATAATCAATCGCCGGCCGTCAATGTGTCGCTGTCACCCGCGTTTATGCTAGTGTATCGTCAACTCAGACCGAGGCGGGAGAGCTGAGTTTAGCGGAAGCGGGCAGAACGAGTGCGTAAAGCCAATGTCACACCAATTCAAATTCAAATAAAAAAAAAATCAAAAAAAAATCAAACATTTATTCTGAAAATAGGCCACAAGGGCACTTTTACATGTCAAAATATTAATTTACAATTCAAGAAGGAATAATAATTTCGAGTTTACAATTATAACAAAATTAATGTCATACAGTGAAGATAAACTTGCAAAGTTATCTATTACAAATATTACAACATCAGTGAAGTTAGAGATGTATAAGTTCTCAAGATTAAACAAGGAGTATAATGACATTAATATAATATCCCAGAGATGTACATGGTCTCTGAGCGTCAAAATTAAAATTAATTTAATATTGTTAGAGATGTATATGGTCTCTAAGTCACTGATAATAAAAACGAATCCACAACAGGATGATGTCTCTCGTCAATCCCCTATAAAAGACAAGTATAAACGTAGTCACTATGTCCTAGCAAGCATGAACAGACCGGTCCAATATGACATCAATACGTCGAGTGAAACCTACCTCTAGTTTTATGCCGCCAATAACCGGCGCCTATCGGCGTTTTACGGCCGCCCGTGTGAATGCTCGGACGATTTACAGCTCCACCAATTACCGAATAACAATTAGTGATACTGATATATGGGGTCGACAGTAAAAATTCAATTTGCAGGGATATATATGTGCAGCCAGCCGGCCGCCGAGACAGAACGAGTAACTAACAAATCAAAAAGACGATCAAGTGTAAAATAATTGAAATGTTTATCGCATCGCAGTAAGGATTAGGTTTGCGTGAAAACATCAGTAGAAATACATATAGACGGAACTTGAAGCAGTAGTCCAGTAGATCGGTCAGTGTTATGAATATAATACACTTTTCCTTTCTTTTAGGGCGAAAATCGTGTACCTAACATATCTTTAACATCGACTGTAGATTTCGCATCAGAAGGTGGTAGCTCTACATATGAAGAATTCGAAAATATAAAAGAATTTTGATCTCTTCATATGCGTAGCTGATGCAGAATCTATAGTCGATGTTAAGGAAATGTTAAGTACACGATTATCGCCCTAAAAGAAAGGAAAAGTGTAAACATATTCGTAACTGTTCCGTATATATATATCTCTACTGATGTTGTCAAGTAAACTAAGTTCTTACTGCGGTGCGATAAATATTTCAATTCTTATGAGACATGTATACAATACTTATAGTGCTTCTCGCTCTTAAACATTTGATAGCGTTCTGCTAATGAATGCAATTTGTCTGCTTTGCCCAGGGGTTGACTGGCAGCAAATGCCTCTTGAATGATTAGATAAGTAAAACATATTACTTATCTAATCATTCAAGAGGCATAAAAATTAAATAAATAAATTTATATTATTCGGTATTTCAATTCACGTCAATTTTAATGGTACGAGAATATACAGCTATAAAACACACTCAGATATCAGTATCTGCCGATGCATCCGCATAGCATAGTTTTCCCGATTTGTATGAAAAGTGAAAACACAGTTTTGTTTTCTTGTGTAACTAAACATTGTAAATACCTATTGTTATTTTTTCCTCGTTTTTCTTTCAATTCTCTTTTGTTTTTTACCACTTATATTTACTTAAGTAGGTTAAGTAAGTAGTATCATTGTAATAAGCATATTTTGGAGAAAATGACTGACTGTCGAGTTTCTTTCGACGTTTCTTCTCGGCAGTGGTCTCATGAGAAACACTAGTAGTTTTGACTTGTAAAAGTGCCTTTGCAGCCTACTTGCAGAATAAAGTTCATTTATTTCATTTATTTCACTTACAGCTAATGGAAAAGTAGCCTTACTGCCTTACTCATAGTGAGTTAACTAGGACGCTATAACGCAAACAACCAATGAAATTATAGAATCGGCAGATCAGCAGTCGAAGTGGTGCTCACGTTCAAAATACAGTAGTAGGTAGTCGATTTATTATTTATTTGTACGATTAATCGCGAGTGATTGACGCGCCGCCCGCGCACCGTTTTACATATAAATTACCAATTACAAGGCGCGATGACACACGGACAGACAGAAGTGGCATGGGCCTTATCTATGTTTTTTGCGTGAACGTTTTGACGTAAGCGTCCAAAGTTGACAAGTTTGTTTTAACATTACACTGTACAGGCATAAATATATACGACATTTTGAAAGTGACACAATTGCGCCATTCTACTTTTTCATGTACATAATTTTAGGACACTTTTTTTAAATGCAGATTTTAGAATACTTTGCATCACTTCATATTTCTGTATTGCTATTTAGAAAGAGGTTCAATTGCAGTATCACTTCCGATAGTTTTGGTGATTAACGAACCACAGCTAATATCCATAAATCGAGTAACTCAGTGGTACCTGGATGTCTCACCATTTGTATGAATAAATAGTTTTTACCACTGTGTTACCCACCTTTTACAGCAATATGTTAATATTTAAGTATTTTTACCTATAAATTCATTTTATTAGGTTCAAGTAATATTTCGAAATCCTATTTTTGTACACTAATTCAATACATATCATAGATTTTTTTTGTTATAGAAAACTGGTTATGAAAAAGTAGAATGACCCAATTATCTTTGCGCTTTCACGCCCTTGCCATTAATGTCATATTCGCGTATTTTGTCACTTAGTGTGTATAGATATTTTCGATGAAGTCTGTAAGTATAATTATGATTATCTTGCATTCATCGATCACTATTTAAGGTTCATGCTACCACTAGACATAGAAATTCTTCAAGACTTTGTATTAGCACACACCTATTTGACCTTACTTACCGGAATTTGGACTCTAAGCTGGACTGACACCTAATATAGTTGCTAGAATAGCCGCGTCAATTGTATACATAGCATAATTATTAGTATATTTAAATAAAACGTATTTGTTCACACGGCTACTGTTATTTTATAACGTCTTTCAACGGTTTTCTTATTGTTATATCGACAAGGGCAGCGGCATTTACAACCATTTATATCAGCCTAATAAGGAATACGGAAAATACTATAAATACATTTGTCGTTTAACCGTCAATAAAGTATTTATTCGCCGTAAGTATTGCGAAGACGGAGCAGGAATCCTACACTAAGCAGGATTTTATAGCCAACCTCCCCCTCCGCCCCACAGTTTTTGTTTTTGTCCATCATTGCCGTCGTCTGTTTGTACATTTTCTATATTTTTGTTATATATTTTACGGGAAAAATATAATTATAGCTCTATTTTATTTGTGTGTCTCAAGTATTTTGTAGCTTAGAACATCATTTAGATTAGACATTAAGTTTATGTTATTGTCTCCCGATAAGATACTATTTACATTAATGAGCCAAAACAACGAATTTATTGACGATTAATATAAAGTATTTGAATGTAAAAAAATATAATTACGCGATTATACTTAAGTGTAAATGCGGAGTCATTTTTCATATAAAATGAGCTAGTTTTTTGATATGAAGTAAATGCTAAACGTCGAAACGACAAAACATCAGGCAAAACTACTCCGAAATTCGATCTTCGTATCGTGCCGTCCCTTTTACTCATATAGTGTATAACACGAGGGTGAAAGGGACGGTGACGGACGATACGAAGTTCAGATTACGAAGTTCGGAGTACAGGTTTATATTTGGTTTCATAACACTAAGCTTTCGTAAGCCTATCTATTCTGTGCCTTCCAAACTCGATCTATCGGTAACGGTAGCTGCTTTTAATAATAAGTAATGAGTTAGAAAGAATGCAGGATAACGTCCGACTGCGTAATAGATGAGCACGTTCTGTGAGTAGCCGGTGCCCGCCTGCTCCGACCGAGATAGCTCTCATTAAGTGATTGATTCGTGGCCTGACCAATACGGTAGTCATTTAGTTCATTTCCAAACGCATTTCGGTATTGTATCAATTCAATTATCCGTGTATACGTAACCCTTAATAAGGCCCCAGTTATACAGATATGCTACGTAAAAGTTTAATATATTCTCATGTTTGTAGAGCCCTGTGGTGAATACATTTAGAGCAAAATGAAACTAAAAATTAAAAAAAAAACATATGGTCATTATAGCTCTGCCTGTTAGAGGCACGTGAATTACAGGAAAAATGACAGATAACAGTACTAAAAACTTGATTCGCTTGACAGGCGCAGTGCATATATTGACCACATACTTTGATTCATTAATTACACTAAAATTGAATAATAATCGAAAAAGTAAGAATGAGGAAAGAAAGCGTGATATGTCATCTGTATAATACTGTTAACATTAAATAAAAAAGGTGACGGTCTTTACCGTAAATGTTTAATTACCAAGTGGTTTCTAAATCGCCTCTGCCTTATTAAGGGTTACTAGTAAAATAAATGTCTGATCTGACAATTCCTTACAACTGTGTATGTTCGCATATCTAATCTATCATCGTCTTGTTGACACGAATCTAGCATTTCCCTCAAATGCTCCAAACGACTAACAAATCATTCCCAGGACTGCATGCGCTGTCAGGAGGTATGTTAGCGGTGCCGGGCCACCCGCTGCGCGCCCCGAGGCACACACGAACTGTCCAAGACCTGCCCGCGGCCTGCGTGGCGAAATTGCCTTCTCAAGACGTAACGATGACTTCTGAAATGCTATGCGATCTTAGTCTTTCTTATTTTAATCGTAATGGATCAAGCTATCTCAAGCGGATCTTATATGAAATGAAATGAAATCATTTATTCTTCAATTTAGGCATATTTAAATGCACTTATGAAAGTCAAATAACTAACTACCACTGGTTCATAAAATAAACCTCTGCCTCGAGAAGAACCGGCGTAAGAAACTCAGTGAAGTGTCATTTTTTCAAAACAATATACAATGTATATAAAATAACAGTATCATAATACTACAGAATTCAAATGCTACAATATAAACATTCATACATATTTTTTAATATTAAGGACAAAATATTTCTGTGTTAGATTACTTGTGCGGGACGCTATCACTGCCAAACATCCCTATCCATGATATAATCGTTTATCTTATAATATGCTTTTAAAATAAGTGTCTGTTTCATGACTGATTTATTTAGAATCCGTAAGTTCAGTAATGAATCTTGGAATTTTATTGTAGAATTATATACAATTTCCTAAGAACGACTTTTTCGCCTTCACTAGTCTATAAAAAGTTATTTTGAGTTCCCCAGTGTTTCTGATAGTAATTAACTTATCAGTGTTCGTTGGGAAATTATATAAATTCTGCCTAACATACATGATTATTTCAAATATCTACAGCGAAAGCAAGATTAGGATATCTATTTCCTTAAAGTTATAAATTGCTCGTATAGCCCTTTTTTGCAATATAAACACAGCTTCCATATCTGCAGCTGATCGCCATAAGATAAGAGCATAACTAATTATACTATTAAAATAAGCGAAGTAAACTAACCGAGTCGTTGCCACATTGGTAAGCTGTCTCATTCTCCTGACTGTAAAAGCAGCAGAGCTCAACCTACTTCCTATAGCGGTTATATGGGAACCCCACTGCAATTTTGAGTCCAGTGTAATACCTAAGAATATCGTTGTCTTAACAAATTCTAAAGTTGTAACACCTAAGAATATCGTTGTCTTAACAAATTCTAAAGTTTCACCATTAAGTTTTATATTCGAATCTACATTGATATTTATAGAGGCGTGATAGGCGATTCACGCTTGACTAGATGCAAATACAGTTCTAAGTATTGAATTATAAGTACTTGACTTGCAGTTGGTGTACAAATGTCAAATTGTAAAAGCAAATACTGTGAGAAATTCAAGAGGGGATATCTCACACGAATAATTCCGCTGTTTCGAAAAGCGATTCCGAGAACATTTAGCATATTTCGTTGGTGGCGTGGCGTTCGGAGCCTTATCACGCGTGAGATGACTTTATTTTGATATTGCGTGCGGTTGTTTATCACCCATTGTTCCACGATACGTGCCGCTATGTCGGCGCCACGTTAAAAATGTACACCTTTAATGTGCGTCTAAATGCATCAATATTCGGTGGCGGTGGCGGCTAACTGCGAGGCGGCATAGCTCTTGCCTTCCGTCAAGCGCCGTGTCGCTATATGCATAATCGCTGGTATAACATAGGATGTTTATATTTAATGGTATCCTTTGTAAACTACCCCCCAGGATGCTCCTACGAATGTAATTGACAGAATATTGAACAATTGTGACACACTGAACCACACAAATCTAACTTTACAGGGATCTATCATCCAATTAACTTTCAAGCTTTGTTCAACCACGTGTGTTAAAATTTTGAAAGAATTACAATACAATACAATACAAATTATTGCACGCCTCAATTAAAGGACAGTATACGTAGTAAGGACGTAATAGTAGGGAAGAATTATACTCGTAACTCCATCTAGGATTCCAGTCGAGACTCGAGTCGATAGGTATTCATCAAATCACCATCACCATCGTCATATCAGCTGAAAGACGTCCACTGCTGGACATAGGCCTCCCCCAAAGAGTGCCACAATGGCCCCCGGTCCTGCGCACCCGCATAGTAGGTACTCTAAATTACACATAAACCTGATGTAGTAGCTTGTTGTTGAGTAGTTAATGACTTTGCATAAATAATTGTAAACTCGAAATTATTATTCCTCTCGAACTGTAAATTAATATTTTGACATGAAAAATGTATTACTTATTCAAAAGTCAAAAAAAGTCAAAAACATTTATTTGTAAACATAGGTACATAGGTCTTAGAATTATTAATATTACTGTCTCTCTATGTTTTGCCATAAGGCATACAAATATTTTGAGTCGAGATGGAGCATGCTTAAACAGTTACAATTCTATTATAGTCAGACTTTCTTAAATTGTAAATTAATATTTTGACATGTAAAAGTGCCCTTGTGGCCTATTTGCAGAATAAATGTTTGATTTTGATTTTTGATTTTGAATCACACCAATCTAAATTTACAGGGATCTATCATCCAATTAAGTTTCAAGCTTTATTCAACCACGTGTCTTAATTTTGAAAGAATTACAATACAATACAATACAAATGATTGCACACCTCAATTAAAGGACATAGTATACGTAGTAAGTAAGGACGTAATAGTAGGGAAGAATTATAATCGTAACTTCCTCTAGGATTCCAGTCGAGACTCTAATCGATAGGTATTCATCAAATCACCATCACCATCGTCATATCAGCTGAAAGACGTCCACTGCTGGACATAGGCCTCCCCCAAAGAGTGTCACAACGGCCCCCGGTCCTGCGCACCCGCATAGTGATAGGTACCCTAAATTATACATAAACCTGATGTAGTAGCTTGCTGTTGAGTAGTTAATGATTTTGTAAAATAGCATATCAAGCAGTTATGAAAAGCTACTAATAATAATAACGAATTTTGCTAGATAACTCAGAAGTCTGTAATAACCAATTTTGCTAGATAACCCAGAAGTTTGTAATAACCAATTTTGCTAGATAACCCAGAAGTTGTAATAACCAATTTTGCTAGATAACCCAGAAGTTTGTAATAACCAATTTTGCTAGATAACCCAGAAGTTGTAATAACCAATTTTGCTAGATAACCCAGAAGTTTGTAATAACCAATTTTGCTAGATAACCGAGAAGTTTGTAATAACCAATTTTGCTAGATAACCCAGAAGTTGTAATAACCAATTTTGCTAGATAACCCAGAAGTTTGTAATAACCAATTTTGCTAGATAACCCAGAAGTTCGTAATAACCAATTTTGCTAGATAACCCAGAAGTTTGTAATAACCAATTTTGCTAGATAACCCAGAAGTTTGTAATAACCAATTTTGCTGTAAACCCAAAATTTTAAGTCAGGTCATCATGGGCTGAACGGTTCTGACACTTCAAGTTGTATTGTCTCCGTGACCCTGTCTTCTGTTTTTTTTTTCCATAAAATCAATCAAATCCTGTATAAAATGAAACTTCTAACTTGTGATAACAAAATTATATAGATACAAATCATATTTAAGAGCCGTCTCGTTAAGTTCTCTCTTCATTTTAATTGTTAAACTGTAGGCTTACCTGCTGGCTAGCGTGTGCGGGGCATATAATAAACGTATCACATTTCGCGGAACGAGGCAAGTTGCTCGCGTGAGCCAGTCTGCGGTCGGGACGAGTCGGTTTGTTTATGTTTAGATCCCGCAGATCGATAGAAAAGTTTTAACGTTAATGTTAAGGTCAAATGTTTAAACAGGAAATAATCTATAAAACTTTTTCGGCTACTGACACGCAAAATTGCAACTTTGAAAGTCTGACATTGGGTTAACATGATGACAAGAGTTTGAAAGTATGCCGGAAATTGATATATGGTGCTGTTTTAAATTCTCACACTAATTTCGTCTAACGAGCTGATTGATCTATACCTACTTATTCTGAATTATCTCAACCAAAATCAAACCACCACACCATACCAGTTTATCCTGTTTTGCGGTAGTCTCATTCATATATATAACACCTATGATTTTATTCATTATATGTATACCTTTCCTATATGTATAGTATACCTATTGCGTTCCGTTTTCCTATACGTATTGCGTTCCGTGGATCACATACGGTGCTGTCTGAAAACCAGCGCTGCAGGTGTCTAACACCTCGGCATAATGCTGAAACAGCGACCGATGCCGCGAAGACGCACTTTTTAACTGTATGTTCATGTACTGAGTATATTATATTTGTAACGGTGTGTCTTTTGGTGCAGTGAATAAATGCTTTCTTTCTTTCTTTCTTTCTTTAAATCGAGTTAATAGCATAGACCAACAGGTGTCGCAAAAAATAATATCTCACACGCCATTTGTATCCGCATCTCAAGAGAGAGCGCTTCCTTCCTCGTCTAACCAGGACCACATGACTTGTTCCCCGACGGAGCAATTAGGCGGTTCCGCCCGTCATTAAGATCCCCCGGGAGCTGCTTGTTTGACAACCTCTCGCTGCGGTATGCGACCCTGGTAATTATGTCTAACTGCGATATTCGGTCTATTGCGTGTGGCGACTAATTAAGAAGGTATTTTTGTGATATATTGGCGATAAAAAATGACAGAACTTATAAATGAGAAGAGAGAGCCAAAGCATTAGGGCCTAAAGAGGAGAGTCCGCCTACACGTTAGATATCTATACAGAAATACGTGTGTGTATGATACTGTAGTATCATAGATATACCATACATGAGTCGATTTCAGGTAAGTTTTGTTAGTTTTCAATGAACCGCAACAACGTAGTGATAATTTAGTAACTAATATTAGTAGTTAATAAAACAAACCACACCACTAATGAAATCAGAACCCATTTAAGTTAAACAACATAAAACTTATTTATTGACAAGACCATTCTATACACTAAGGGAATATTTTGAAAACATGCTTGATTGACTAGATACCTACTTTTTTCTTTTTCTTTTTATGTATATCCAAAGTGCAATTTAAATGTGAATGTAAATTTTATCGATAAGTGAATTATTGTAATTATTTTAATCTCAATAATTTTGCATGCCAGCCGTGGCGGAACATGCATTCATGAAAATGTAATACCACTGACATGACTACTATACCATCTGTGTATGTTTTTGCAAAATAAATGATTATGATTATGATTATGAAAAGACAGGAAATAAAACAAGCTTTAGTATTGAACATGTCGTAATCGTAACTATAACGAACTATAACGAGCGACCGTTTTCCCTAGTTAAGTTTAACAAACGCGATAAAAATCTGCATGAGGGAACAAAAAGTGAACGACACATCGATATCTGGGTGCGGGAACTGATGCCTATCGGCGCAGCGGGCGTTATCCGCATCTGGCGCCTACATACCTGTGCCGTCTCCAGCGCCATCCCCTGAGGGGCTACCGCGAACCACAAACGAAGTTCTCGCTCTCCGTCGCACTTGCACGTTCGGACGTAAGTGCGACAGAGAGGGAAAACTTCGTTTGCTGTTCGCGCCTACATACCTATGCCGTCTCCAGCGCCATGCCCTGAGGGGCTACCTCGAACCACAAACGAAGATTTCGCTCTCTGTCGCACTTGCACGTTCGGACGTAAGTGCGACAGAGAGGGAAAACTTCGTTTGCTGTTCGCGGTAGCGCCCCTGTGCGCGACGCGAGTACACAACACTACCGCAAGTTTAAAACTAGTGTCATCAAATAAAATAATGTATGTGCTTCGCACAAAACTAGATGGGATCGAAATATTTAAGAGTCCTTATTAGTTAAAAAACGCTCATCTATTTAGGCCGATTTCTGTTTGAATTGACACGTATCTTGACATTTTCTCGATGTTACTATCTAGAACAGGACTATCGCGACCTTATGACATAAACTTTTAATGTATTTTTTGGATTTTTCATTAGGAAATATCGTTACAAACATCACTACAAATCGACTAATTTCGAGCTAACAACTAGTTTTTTCCGCTTAAACTCTACTACACACAATAAAATCAAAAAATAGCTACAATACAAAATTATTTAATAAAATCATCGTAGCCTTTAATCACTTTATTGGCATTATCAGTAATTTTGTCATAATTTCAAATCATTCCAAAACTTATAAGGCCTCTTAACTAGGTTGCCCTGTTAGTACCCACCTATATCTGAACTCATACTCATACACTCATACTATTTATTGATAATATTGTCACATTGAAATATTGTATATATCGTATATGTATTAAGGGGATGCCTCGATTCGGTCAGCTACGCCCCCCATGAAAGAGACACGCTTATGTCTTTCGCGCACGACAAAACGGGATGCAACTCTCTTCGGGAATGCCTTTTTTTGACAAATATCGTTAAATGTCTGTCTCTGTGCAGTTTTATTAAATTTCCTCTTGACAGACTTTAGACGATGTAAAATACCATCATTTTAACTTAATTGTGCCGTTTAATAATGCGTTGTTTTAGTAGGCTGAGTAAAAAAAGGAAAGTAAAGACTCAACTTTGGTTTTTTTTTCTATCGAGAAAATTTCAAGTAATCATGTTTCGCTATTGTCAGAAACACAGTCATATAGTCAAGAATCATATATCTGAAAATCAATCCTTATTGGTTCCTCGTCTGGGTAGAACAGCGTTTGAAAGAACGCGATATTTTTCGTTGCTTGGCCTTAAAAGGGTAACATGTATGTGGGGAATAAATCTTGCAAGTGACTTTTAGATCAGTAATCCTCAACCGATTAGCTGAAACTGGCCTATTTTGATAGGCACATTGTTCGGCGACAATGCAATATTATGATATATGGTACAGTCGCCATCAGATATATCGGAGCGAACAAGGTGCTCACAAATATCTGAACAAGACTCTATTGTCAGGGCGTTAAAGTGCATGTTCAGATATTTTTGAGCACCCTGAAGAGTACAGATATATTTGATGGCGACTGTACAAACGAGCTGTTGTGGTGCAAAATTGGAATCGTCTCAACGAATAGTTTGACTATGGAAAAAAGTACAGTCGACAATAAAAGCTTCCATCAAAAACTTATTATTTCATCGTTTTTGTTTTTATACAGATAAAATAATAAAATTTCTTTTCTCTGTCAGTATTTATGACATTAACATTTTCACTTGGCCGATGGAAAGGCTTGTTCACTTTACCCGTACGCATGTTTGTATGCTTGGTATTGCAGCTCTTACTTATCACATGTAAATAAAAACAAAAATGCATATTTAAAAGGGAATTACTGATTATTGGTATTGTTTTAATATTCTATACGCAGTTAACCATGACAATTAATATTAAATATACTCAATTAAACACAATTGTGTAAATTTTGTATAGAATAAAAATATTAGGTACGAGTCGGATAGGCTTGTTATTTATGCCTGAGCATTTATGAATGTCATAATTAATGCTAAGACGGTCAGCCATGCAGAGCAATCAGTGTATCTACATTTTATTGACTTTAATTATTACATACCGGGTGATTATTTCACAAAAAGCTCACTTTTTACAAAACATTCTAGGATAATTGTTGACATGGAGAATAATATATGGTTTTAGGTATGTAGTAATGCTAAATAACGTCATCGAAGAAACCCTTTTTTTTTTGAACCTGACTGTGGCTTTATAGGCCGGGCCCAATAAAGCGATAGGAGTGCGCGGTTGGAGAGTAGCCTGGGGAAAATCCAGGGGAAAACCTCCGGCACGACCACGCGTGTGGTTAAGAACACTGGAATACTCTAAGAGTTTGCGCTCCACTGAGATTGGTTGAGCGGTTTCAACCGAATCTGAGGTGTGAGTGGAATCGAGCTACTGGGAGTTTTGTCGCTGGTTCACTAAACCTAGTCTAGCTGAGAAGAGTCCAGCAAGAAACTCAGCTAGGCCCGACCTGGGTCGGACTGACTCTACCCGGTGTGCGGCGGTACCGGGACGAATAGGGACTATATCGAAGAAACCCCATGATATCCATGTCTACATTTAGAAATGAGAAATCTAAATCAAAACAATACTTATCGCCACACGAGATCTAACGTGAAATAGAATGCAGAAACCACAGGTAGGCACCTATTGAGCCCGAAACAAACAACGGATAACTAGAAAATATCAATCCAAATTAAACCTTATAACTAAACGTAGACGTTTGAGATTGACTTATTTAAATTATTGAGAAATTATAAATCGTATGTCATGTCGTGACACGTGTCAGGTATCCGGGAGTCAATGTGGTGTAATGTGTTTATTTATAAGGCCACCTCTCCCGAGTCCGCGTGAGAACAATGATTGGCGATGCTTTTCGAAGCTATGATATCCTAGTCACTCGATGGTACTGGTAACAAGTAATCCTAATAATATTATAAACGTGAAAGTTTGTCCGGATGGATGTACGTTCCTCTTCATGCCATGAACCCGCCTACCTGCGCTCTACTCGTAGACGAGTAGCCACTTTTTTTTTTGAACCTGACTGTGGCTTTATAGGCCGGGCGCAATAAAGCGATAGGAGTGCACGGTTGGAGCCTGGGGAAAATCCAGGGGAAAACCTCCGGCACGACCACGCGTGTGGTTTGGAACACTGGAATACTCTAACAGTTTGCGCTTCAGTGACATTGGTTGAGCGGTTTCAACCGAATCTGAGGTGTGAGTGGAATCGAGCTACTGGGAGTTTTGTCGCTGGTTCACTAAACCTAGCCTAGCTGAGAAGAGTATAGCAAGAAACTCAGCTAGGCCCGGCCTGGGTCGGACGAGTAGCACCGTATGTATGATATGTATGGACGATTGTGTTAAATAAGGCATTTAGTTTAGATCATTAAGACAGGAAACGCCTTCAGCGCATCTTCTCGAACAAATATTTCGCCAAATTTTGGAGGGACGAGGTAACACACATATAAATAAACTACGCACACTTGCAAAACATTCTCCCATCACTACACACCTACACTAAAACAATCACGCACGCACACTCAAAACACTAATTTTGAGCAATAAAATTCGTCCTTACAAGCTTTTAGATTAGGTCAATTATCGCATGGCTAAAATTACCAATATTACCAAGGATAACGTTTCATATAAATTATCATAGATAGTAGTCCTTACGGTCGGAAATACGGTGTCGTAAAATGTCAAAATAGCGGCCAAGTGTGAAGCGTCGAGTACGAATGTTTTTAAATCGACTTCGTAATCGATGCTCTATTTACGATTTTAATTAAAACTTTAGTTGTGCAGAAAATTATAATTAAAGCGAAAAAATACGTGCAAATGAAATGATAATTCATCTTTTCGTAAATTTGATAAATTAAAATGATTTTGCTCCCGAAAACAGTACGTAAAGGCATTTTGACGGAGCTCTTTACACGCCACGAACGATTAAGAGACTGACGTATAATCGATTATCGATTAATGAAGTAGTTTTTAATACGTGGCAGATTTTCCTCCTATACCTTTGGCAGAGGAGTAATTATATCAATTGAGTCTCCAGTCTTAAATACTCTAGGTATTTAGTTTATTAATGACTATAAAGTTTATATAAGAGTATTCATACATACATATGTATGAATACCATCAACCAGCCCTTATGTTGATCGTTACATGTAGTGAGTACATATACCGACTAGTTTGTGTCTATGACAGTAGGCAGCTTTTTTTTAAAAAAAGTAAAACAAAACAAGGGGCGTGTCGCGTTTTTGGTTGTCAAAAAGGGATACAATACAATACAATACAAATATTCTTTATTGCTCACCAAACGAAGTACATTCAAAGAACAACAGAAATTAAAATACATGTAACAGTGGTAGACAACAGGCGGTCTTATCGCTAACAAGCGATCTCTTCCAGACAACCTTTGGGTAGTAGAAACTAAGTAAAAAAATTATACTAATAATTGTATTTTGGTGTGACTGTTTACGGTGATTAAAGCAAGTTAATATTGGAAAAGGACTTTAATTCAATGAACATTTGGACAGACGTTACATGACGTGGTTAGTATAGTATAGTAGTTCCGAGCCTCTCACTGTAGACCTCCAAAAGCTTCTCGGGGGTGCACACCCCCTATACCTGCCCCTGACAAAATACCCACGCTAAATAAGAGAACAACGGTTGAAACTCACTTGGAAAGTCACTATTTGCGACATGTTTCGGACTACAATTGGAGTCCGTCATCAAGTTGAGGTCAGGGTGTTGTGCGGTCGGTTGCCTTGATAACACTCAACCTGATGAAGTACTCCAATTGTAGTCCGAAACATGTCGCAAATAGTGACTTTCCAAGTGAGTTTCAACAGTTGTTCTCTTATTAAGTGTAAATATGTCTCACATTAGTGTAAATTTACGTACCCACGCTAAATTCGTGAGCTCTTATTAGAACAGTCTTCGGTGAGGGTAAGATCATTTATTTTGGCATAAGGATGTGTAGGAGCAAGCGAGAGAGAAATACCGAGCCAAAGATAGTTTTAAGTGATCATGAACACATTTAAACGTATAACGTATAGAATCGACACAAATTATGTATTAATATCTATAAATGCTTGAAATCCAGTAACATTTAATACCAGTTCAAACCTACGTAATTAAGCGGGTATATTTATATTAATACCAGATGCTATCTACAACGTAAAGTATCCATGATAACTGCTAATTGAACGTCCGGGTGTTCGGAAAGTTTGTAATACTTTTAATTAGTAGTCACAAACTAAATACCAGGCTATCATAATATCACAGACATGTAGAATGAAGACGACGCATGTACCGTGGATTGTATGAAAACCAAATACCGACGTACACGCAATACCTTAAGCTGGAGGTTTTATACATCGACGGTGGCAAACAAGCATACGGCCGCCTGATGGTACGACACCCTAGCCTATAGACCCTTTACTCATTTGACGATTTGTTGTGTTAACAGCTAGAGAGATTATATAAGATTTCAAGCTTACATGGTCATTTACATTAGAATTACGATTTGAAACGGGATATTTACCATGTATATTTGTATTTTTGAGTTCCCGCTACAGTGCCGAAATATCGGGAACTCAAAAATACAAATATACATGGTAAATATCCCGTTTCAAATCGTAATTCTAATGTAAATGACCATGTAAGCTTGAAATCAAATAAGCCTAGTTCTAGGCGTCAACAATTTTCACTGAGATATATTCATCAGCGTATATTCGTCCCGTTACTGGGTACAGGCCTCCTCTCATAGACGAGAGGCAACGGGCTAGTCCCCAAGCTGTACGTGTTGGGGCCTCACCCACACCTTTGTGTCTCTTCGCAGATGTGTGCTTAAGCTACAGTAGCCTAGTGAAAGCAGCGGTCGTGAGTTCCAATCCACTGGGTTTTTCGAACTTATGTGCGGGATGTCATTTGATATTTACCGCTAGTTTTTCGTGAAGGAAAACATAGAAATATAGTTATGAAAAGTTATAGCGAGGGTAATTCATCGACAAGCAATATATTCTGTCCTGTCATTATTCTGTCCTGTCATCTGTGTAAATGTCATGTGTTTGTCGCGAATAAATGTTTCTTTCTTTCTTTCTTTCAATATCGACTCTAGCCGCATCCTTGCTGACAGCTCGGCTTATTATCCCATCAAAACGTTCCTTTGGAACGTTTTTTATTTTATTTTATTTATTTATTTATTTATTTTATTTATTCTAGTGGATAGCCATAGCCTAACTCTTTCGACTCCAGAGGAGTGTCACAAGCGCGTTGCAGTCCTTTACTGATTGCGTTTGCGTGGTCTACCTAGGTGTACGTCTGTGCAAAACAAGTTTATTACATGCTTGGGCCGCCAGGTTTGCATGTATTTATTACGTGTGGTCATTCCGCAGCATCCTCCGCAGTGGTCGGCGGGTAAATCAGACAGTTATAGTACAGTCACCAGGTGTAATGGGCTAGACTGTGTTGTGGTTAGTAGATAATAATGAGGTGCAGGATCACGTTAAGGAGTGTACAGACGATTTGAAAGATTAAGTATGCATTATTTGCCTTATCCCACAGGAATAAGATGCAAAGAACATAACAAACAAATATCTGTGACGTAGAATTTACATGTTTACGTTAAGATTATTGAGGCAGGTCAATGATTTAACTCCTTATTCATAAAAATTAACAAACCTCTGCTAACTAAAATGCCATTTTGTCCTTTTCCCGCAAACACAAATATCAAAGTGACAGATAAGGACAAACGATTATTAACGGCATTGTAGCTAATGTAGGTTTGATGAACGTTTATGAATGAGGGGATTAGTCTTTAGCGTAGGTATATGAGACTTACATATTTTTATTTACAAAGTCAGGTAATGTACGTAATTGTCTAATTAGTAATTACCTACATGTATTTCTTATGCGGGACTTTATTTGAAGGCAACCATTAGTTGAGTTATATTAAATTACGTTTGTAAAAGATATACGTGGCTCCGTTTTATAAAGATCCGTTAGCTCTGTTATTCATGAAATAAAAAAAACACAGGTAGGTACTGAGTTTCCAAAAGAGCGTAGCCGTGTTTTAATATAAAATCGGCCCTTTCACGAAAAGGTTTCTGTATTTTTTTCAATAAGAACTCTCATGACAAATATTGTTTTCTGTAAGTTTCAGCAACTAAATCATCTGGTATGGGTATATCTCATCCTTTATTTTTGTAGTTTCTGATATGAAGTACTAACTGGATTATTTTGAAAAAAATATATATGGTAGACCTTTATATAAGCAATTACCTAATGAAGAATTGTTGGTGTCGCTCTTCTAGAAAGCAAGAAAAAAAAGTCTGAAGTTTTATTTTCTACATTTATGCAATATTTCTTTTGGCAGTATTCAATATTATTTTAGTAATACGTGAGTCATTATATGTTTATTACTGTTACAAAAATTCACGTGAATAGCATTAGCCTATGACGCAAAATCTGGTTATTTTTGGAAATTTTCAAAAAATCATATTTCCGATAATAACAAAGATAGGAAGCTGAAACTTACAGAAAACAATATTTGTCATGAGAGTTCTTATTGAAAAAAATGCAGAAACCATTTCGTGAAAGGGCCGATTTTATATGAAAACACGGCTACGCTCTTTGGTCAAACATTTGGTTTAACGGATCTTAAACCTACAGTTACGTTTGTAAGAGGTTAATCTTTCGACTTTTAACACAACACGCAGCTCGACAGCTGTTAAACTGAAATTGATTATGTCCTCGTGTTAACACATCTTCTCCAACGACCTAGATCCAGGCACGTATCCAGACTTTTGGTTCGGGGGGGGGGGACAAACATTGAAACAACCATGTGAACTGTGTAAAAATCGCTGTAATCACTGTAAACAGACGGCTAAAAATGTTTTCGGGGGGGGGATAAATCCCAACTTTCCCCCCCTCTGCATACGTGCCTGCCTACATCCTATGTAGGCTTATAGACTTATTAAATTATATATTCAAAAACTTAGTACAGGTACAAAACGGAAATAAAAATTGGCATTTATGGTAATAATGTTTTGTGAAACAACTTTTACGTAATTAAAAACAAAGTCAAAACACGCATGCCACCCAGAGAAATAAAAAAAAACCTCGACCTCAAGAAAAACTAACAAAACATATTTCAAAGTCCTAATTATGATATATGTCCCAATAAATCGACGGGCCCGCGACACGGGAATGTGTTTTTGTCTCTCTCCGCCGCGAGCACGACACGGTTAATTAAAACGGGACATTAGCATAAACAAATAAAATAGCCCATTACGAATTCAATTTACAATCGTTGATATCGGTTGAATTAGTCGCAGTAAATAATATCTCGGACGCGGCTCGATATCGACGCGGAGCGAGTCGCGCGCGCAGGCTGCTGAGAGCCTGGTACAGGAGAGGGAAGACCGCAGAGTAGACTAAGACACGGTCTACTCTGCAACATCAACATCAACATCAAACATTTATTCTGTAAGTAGGCCTCACTCAAGGGCTCTTTTACAAGTCAAAAACATAGTTAGTACCTATAGTGAAAGCACACAGCAATAAGTGAACAATACATCAAACGAATAACCTGGGCACGCGTTTGCAGAGAGATGTATAGAGTCTCAGGGTCTATAATAACTTTTTATAGTATAAACTTAACCTATAACTAAGAGATGTAAAGAGTCTCGGGTGTCAAATTAAAATATGATTACAAAAGAAAATAAAAGGATATGTCAAAAGTCTCCATGGTCAAAACTTCAGAAGAAAATTAATTAAGAGATGTATAAGGTCTCTTTGGTCAAAATGAAGAAGTTAAAGTTTTGGAGATGTATAAGGTCTCTAAGTAAAAATAAAATAAAAAAATAAACGGAACCTATATTCACGTCAAGAGATGCTGCGGTCTTCCCTCTGCTGTAGACTCATAGACGAGAGGCAACGGGCAGTAGTCCTCAAGCTGTACGTGTTGGGGACCTCACCCACACCTTTTGTGTTTCTTCGCAGATGTGTGCTTAAGCTACAGTAGCCTAGTGCCTTATGTACGAGTCGCGCGCGCAGGCTGCTGAGAGCCTGGTACAGCAGAGGGTAGACCGCAGAGCAGACCTTGTCTTAACATGTCGTCTACCGGTCCCGGGGATCCCCGGGATCATTACAAAGAATGCTATTGTTTGTTTTGCCGGGAGACCACGGCTTGGGGCTCCCAGCTCCCAAGGATCTTCGATTTGTAACTCTCCGTTTTCTCGTGTTATTTATGGTTTACCGAAATAGTATACCATATCACTACATCACTACTATTCTTGTAATTTATGTTATGTTTTACTCATGTACAATAAAGAATTTTACATACATACATACATACATAGTATAAAACAAAGTCGCTTTCTCTGTCCCTATAAATACAAATACAAAAATACAAAATACAAACATTTATTCTGCAAATAGGCCACAAGGGCACTTTTACATGTCAAAATATTAATTTATAATTTAAGAAAGTCTGACTATAATAAGTAATACATTTTTCATGTCAAAATATTAATTTACAGTTCAAGAAGGAATAATAATTTCGAGTTTAACAGTTATAACAAAATTAATGTCGTACAGTGAAGATAAACTTGCAAAGTTATCTATTACAAATATTAAGTTAGAGATGTATAAGGTCTCAAGATTAAACAAGGAGTGAAATTAATATATTATCCCAGAGATGTACATGGTCTCTGAGCGTCAAAATTAAAATTAATTTAATATTGTTAGAGATGTATATGGTCTCTAAGTCACTGATAATAAAAACGAATCCACAACAGGATGATGTCTCTCGTCAATCCCTTATAAAAGACACTAGTATTAACGTAGTCACTATGTCCTAGCAAGCATGAACAGACCGGACTCCACAAACAGCACCCGATCACGAGTATGACGCGTATCTCAGCCATCGCTCGTATATATCGTATATATCCCTATGTATGCTTAAATCTTTAAAACTACGCAACGGATTTTGATGCGGTTTTTTTTTAATAGATAGAGTGATTGAAGAGGAAGGTTTATATGTATAATACATGCATCAGCATTGCACCCGTGCGAAGCCGGGGCGGGTCGCCAGTTTACATATATGTACGAGTTTCATTAATCATTACATAGTGGGTTACCGAGGTACAGTGAGTTCAATCTGAAACCGCTGACGCTTGTTGCTTGCGGCACGAAACTGCTTTCCTGATGATGGATTAATTTCCTCATTTAGCAAAGCCATATTTTGACGACCGGTTTAGCCTAGTGGGTAGTGCACCTGCCTGTGAAGCTGACGGTCCTGGGTTCGAATCCCGGTCAGGGCAAATATTTGTGTGATGAGCATAAATATTTGTTTCTGAGTCTTGCATGTTTTCTATGTATTTAAGTATTTATATCTATTAAATATATCGTCGTCTAGTACCCATACCACAAGCCCTCTTGAGCTTACTGTGGGGCTAGTTCGATTTGTGTAAGATTGTCCTCTAATATTTATTTATTTATTTTATTTATTTATATGTACTTATTTGAAATGCTCCAAATATGATTCTCGACATTGGGGGAAAACGAGTAGGTATCAAGATGAATAAAAAAAAATCCAGAGGTCAATGCTAAGGTAAATATATTTTGATTATATTTTTATATTATCTACTGACATCGAGTAATCTGATTTGATATCCGTTCCGATTTATGCTAAGGTTGTCTGGAAGAAATCGCTCGTTAGCGATAAGATCGCCAGTTGTTTCTTCTACTTATTGTGATTTTGTATTGTACTGTCCTTTAAGAGTCCTTATCAGTTGCAAACGCTCATCCATTTAGGCCATTTTCTATTTGAATTGACACTTATCTTGACATTTTCTCACTGTTACTATCTAGAACAGGCCTACTGCGACCTTATGACATAAACATTTAATGTATTTTTTTGGATTTTTCATTATGAAAAATCGTTTCAAACATGACTCCAAATCAACCATTATCAAGCTAAAAACTTCTTTTTTCCGCTTAAATTCCACTACACACAATAAAATCAAAAAATGGCTATGTTACCATCTAAAACTTTAATGAAATCATCGTATCCTTTAATCACTTTATTGGTATTATCAATACTTTTGTCATAATTTGAAATCGAGACATTTTAAAACTTATTAGACCTCTTAAAGCCACTGTTGTGTAAAAAAAAATTAAAAAAAACAGTGTTGAGTGTTTTTGGGGGAGCAGTCGCAGACGCAGATTTTAGATCACCGGAGTGAGGCTTTAAGTTTATTCGAAACAAAACACAAACGAACGCGTTTACGTTTAGTCTACATTACAAGACAATACAATACAAATACTCTTTATTGCACACCTCAATCAAAGGATACAGTACAGTACAAAAACACAATGAGAAGAGGCAAACAACAGGCGGTCTTATCGCTAAAGAGCGATTTCTTCCAGACAACCTTAGGGTAGGGTAAATCTAATCAGAACGATTCATAGCAGGTGGTGCAGAGTTAATACATATGAAGCCTACTAATAATTACAACAATAACATTTAATTAAGCATAAATAAACTTACATAAATATAGTATAAAAATATACGTACATAAACATATACAAATATATAGTCAGCCACATAGTCTAAAGGAGCTAAGACTTAAGTGTGTCATGAGAGAGACAAATAGTGATCTTTAAGCTGTTTTACAATGTGTTAGTTATAAGATAACCACAGTTATATTATTTAAACGAACTTCAAATGTTATTGAATGATGTCACTTGGCGACGGTGTTGCCATACTTAAATTATTTCAAAAGTGTGAAACAGTCCTTAAACAGTCTTTTCGTCTGTGCAAACACCGCGTTAGTGACATCATTCGATCGTTCGTTCAGTAAATAGTTCAATCACGAATGTTATAAAAGTAGAGGGACCGTTAAAATGGCTCTCTTTCCTTTGGTAAATTTGGATGAATAAACAACTACTTCTACTCAGAATATTATTTAAGAGCGCTTTAATAAAATGTAACAGGTCCACTAGCGCCACTCGTAAATAATTGTAATTATTTCAATTTAATGATATATAACTAAAAAAGGGGGCCGCTACGTACTGTAGTTTATATGTAAATACTTTTTGAATCCATCAAACTAATTTTTACGTAGCTAGATTGGTCTCTCTATGAGCTCAAAAATAAAACGGCCGTTTTAACTTTGGACGCATAGATTGACTAATCCAGCAACGTAATAACTAGTTTGATGGATTCAAAACGTACCTAAATACAAAATACAGTATGTAGCGGCCCCCTTTTTTAGATATCTATCGTTAAATTTAAACAATCACAATTATTTACGAGTGGCGCTAGTGGAGCTGTTACATTTCATTAAAGCGCTCTTAATATTTCACCTTTAATAATTGGTATAGCAACGCGAGCAGCGCCTCTGGTGGCCTTTGGTAGTAACTATTTTTGCATTCCAAATTGAGACTAAACGCAAACTCGTTCGATTGTTTTGTTTCGAAGAAACGTTTACTAGAGGTCTACTACTGGTCCTTTGAAATTTCGATTAAGCCATCGTCTCCCGGCGAAAAAAAAACAATAGCATTCCTTTGTTATGATCCCGGGGATCCCAGGGACCGGTAGACGATGGGTTTAGAACATCCCATACCAGAAAGAAGTATTTAGGCTCGCTTTTATAAAGATCCGTTAGACCTTATGTCGGTTTGTTATGTCAAAAAATGTACTGAGTTACTGATATTTGATCTGACATTTGGTCTAACGGATCTTTATAAAACCCGGCCTTAGTATTCACTCGTAAACAGCTCGTAACACCCCCGCCCCGTACACGAGTTTACATCGTATTAACAAAACCCACACAATAAATATTATATTTTATAGCTTTATATAAAAAACTATAATGTTCCCGTGGCTATTAAACAAATATTATAAATTACAACAGAATCAGAGACAATCGCATGACAAAACAGCCTTCGGATAAGGCGCGACGCGCGGCTTTGTCTGGTAATTTATTAACTCTCGTGTATTCAAGGAGTACTAAAATTGAAAATTATGATAGCTCACTCCACGCCAAAATATCACAACCACCATCAATACCCATTCCCAAAAACTACCCTTATTTCCTTACGCATACGCTCCAAATTCGAATGTAGTGCGGTTGTGTTATAGGGTTGTCTCGTGGTGCGCTGGATGCGTATCGATACGTATAGCGCGAGGCGGGTAACCGAATATGAGGCACTTAGGATTCGAACAATACGGCCCCGCGGCGAGGCGCCACGCCAGTGCGGCGTGCGCGTGCTATCGATGTTTATTTTTATTTTTTCTGGCATTTCTGGAGATTAACGCTCCCATTTTAATCTTTGATTGAATATAGTAAGTCATCATCCTTGTAGCGTTTTCCCGATTGTGTCCTGAACGAATCCGCTTTGTCATTTGGCGAAGGCACTAGTTTTACAATAGTGAGTGATATATCTAAATATATAAAAGAAGAAACTGACTGACTGACTGACTGACTGACATATCAACGCACAGCCCAAACCGCTGGTTCTAGAGATTCCAAATTTGGCACGTAGGTTCCTTATAAGGTCTAGGGGTGCACTAAGAAAGGATTTTTCAAAATTCACCCCCTAAAGGGATGAATCGGGGGTCCAAAGTTTGTATGAAAAACCGTATTTATTAAAGTGAGAGACATGAAACTTTGTATATAGAGTCTGTGTTTAAATATATTAATGGCGTATTTCAGCGTTTTTCTAAATTGCTCCACTAAAGGGGTGAAAAGGGGGTTCAAAGTTTGTACGGGGAGAAAATCTTTTTTAAAGTGAGATATTTGAAACTTCGTAAATAGACTCTCTGTTTAAATACAACAAAACATATATAAGCGTCTTTCGAAATTGCTCCCATAAAAGGGTGAAAAGGGGGTTTCAAGTATGTACGGGGAGCAAATCTTTTTTGAAGTGAGAGATTTAAAACTTCGCACATAGACTCTATGTTTAAATACAACAAAACTTATTTAAGCGTTTTTCGAAATTGCTCCCCTAAAGGGGTCAAAAGGGGGTTCAAGTTTGTACGGAGAGCAAATCTTTTTTGAAGTGAGAGATTTAAAACTTCGTACATAGACTCCATGTTTAAATACAACAAAACATATTTAAGCGCTTTTTAAAATTGCTCCCCTAAAGGGTTCAAAAGGGGGTTCCAAGTTTGTACGGAGAGCAAATCTTTTTTGAAGTGAGAGATTTAAAACTTCGTATATAGACTCTTTGTTTAAATACAACAAAACATGTTTCAGCGTTTTTCGGAATTGCTCCCTTTAAGGGGTGAAAAAAGGGTTCCAAGTTTGAGCGGGGAGCAAATTTTTCCTTTTCTTAAAAATCGATATGGGTGTCATTTTCGAGCTTCCTCGGGGTGCCGATTACGAAAATGACATTCATTTTCAAATTAAAGATGGCGCACATTTATTTTTCTTAAAAATCAATATGGGTGTCATTTTCGAGGTTCCTCTGGGTGCCGATTACGAAAATGACACTCATTTTCAGATCAAAGATGGCGGATATTTATTTTTACAAAAATCGATATGGGTGTCGTCGTCGAGGTTCCTCGTGGTGCCGATTACGAAAATAGCATGCATTTTCAAATCAAAAATGGCGGAGATTTATTTTTCTTAAAAATCAATATGGGTGTCATCTTCGAGGTTCCTCGGGGTGCAGATTACAAAAATGACATCCATTTTCAAATCCAAGATGGTGGACATTTATTTTTCTTAAAAATCGAAATGGGTTTCATCTTTGTGGTTCCTCGGGGTGCCGATTACGAAAATGACATTCAATACATATCTGCATGCAGGTCAAACTGAGAACCTCCTTTTTTGTAGACGGTTAAAAATTACTCTTAGTACGCGGGCGAAGCCGCGGGAAAAAGCGTTGAAACTTTGTATAAAGACTCTCTCTTTAAATACATTAATGGCGTATTTCAGCGTTTTTCTAAATTACTCCCCTAAAGGGATGAAAAGGGGGTTCAAAGTTTGTACGGGGAGCGAATCTTTTTTGAAGTGAGAGATTTGAAACTTCGTAAATAGAATCTTTGTTTAAATACAACAGAACATATTTCAGCGTGTTTCTAAATTGCTCCCCTAAAGGGGTGAAAAGGGGGTTCCAAGTTTGTACGGGGAGCAAATCTTTTTTGAAGGGAGAGATTTAAAACTTCGTATATAGACTTTCTGTTTAAATACAACAAAAAATTACTCGGCATTTTTCGAAATTACTCCCCTAAACGTATGAAAAGGTGGTTCCATGTGGTGTTTGTACGGGGAGCACATCTTTTTTGAAGTGAGAGATTTAAAACTTCGTATATAGTATAGACTCTGTTAAAATAGAACAAACCATATTTCAGCGTTTTTTGAAATTTCTTCCCTAAAGCGGTGAAAAGGGGGTCCAAATTTGTACGGGAAGCAAATCTTTTTGAAATGAGAGATTTAAAACTTCGAATATGGACTCTGTTTAAATACAACAAAACACGTTTCAGCGTTTTTCGGAATTGCTCCCCTAAAGGGGTGAAAAAGGGGTTTCAAGTTTGTGCGGGGAGCAGTAATATGGGTGTCATATTCGAGGTTCCTCGGGGTGCGGATTACGAAAATAACATGCATTTTCAAATCCAAGATGGCGGACATGTATTTTTCTTATAAATCGATATGGTTGTCATCTTCGAGGTTCCTCGGGGTGCCAACTATGAAAATGACATCCATTTTCAAATCCAAGATGGCGGAAATTAATTTATCTTAAAAAATTATATAGGTGTCGTCTTTATTGTTCCACGGGGTGCCGATTACGGAAATGACATCCATACGTATCTACATACATACATACAAACATACGGACCAAACTGAGAACCTCCTTTTTTGTAGACGGTTAAAAATTACTTTTATTACGCGGGCGAAGCCGCGGGTAAAAGCTAGTATGTATATATAATATATCTAAACCAGAGGGGAACCTTTTTGGTATTAGACTGATTTCCACACGATGTTTTCCTTCGTCGAAAACTCCCGTTAAATATTAAATGATATTACTTACTAATACTACTTTTATTACCCATCCAGATTGAAAGTAGCGTGCATTTGCTCGGTTACAGTGCTTTTTAAATTTATTAGGCCGGCTAGATTGTCTAGGTCAAACCAGAAGAGGCTAGCTTGACCTGGCCAATATAGCCGGTTGAATATGGCGCAGGTCCAGATTAAATATGATTATCGATTAGTTGTCGACATAGCCTGCGTCCCTCCCTAACTAGCCGGTGTGTGGGGCATCTCCGCTGGCCGGCGGAGAATGGCGCCCCGCCGCGCGCCTCCCCCGCGGAGCCCGACGGTTCAATCTCGACAACTAGCCTGTGTCCTACTGCTGATACCCTGGTATGCTTAATTGGGTTATAACATACTTTGTGATACTAAAGTTGCTTATTTCCTGGTATGCACTATTGATTTAGTAGACTCTACGAAGTCGCTTATTCCCTAGTAGGCGTAATGTCAGTAGCTTGCAATTGTGTAAAGAAAATCCAGTAATCCAATTGCTTCTTTTCTCCCTGGTATATCAATTTTATCTAGGGAAAGAAATTCTCCCTAGGTGCTTATACCCTGGTCTGCACATTAATGCTACTGTGTGCCTGATATTTAATTCATTTCCGTATTGTTTACGTTCCGGTAAGCACGAGTACTAAGTATCAGAACCGTCTAATATGTGTGTTATCACAGTTAGGTTAGTAATATGGTATAATAAAATCCATTAGTTAATGTTAATACCAAGGTATCAATTGATGTAATTGGTACCATACCAATAATTATGGTAGGTGCGGTATGTACTTCATCGTGTGTTTAGCTGAGCCAATTACAAAAAGTAATACCTAATAGTGGCTAGGTATTTGTCTAAAATAGCTGATCAGTAATATGAATAAATACTGAATATATGTTTATCTGTTATATTATGTTATGAGTTTCTTGAAAGTACTAAAATAGACCCTTCTTCTTCAGTAGAAATTTAATTTTTTTGCCAAGTAGTAAATTTCTCACAAAAAATAGTTACGCAAACAGCCTACAGGTGTCGCTACATTGGATATGACAAACAGGCGACACCTAACGGCATTCAGAAGAACTTCGACTCTCGCTCAAAGCTCCGCAACTTCAAACGATAACACGACTTTGTGATGTCGATAAGCTTAAGTAGATGGCGCTGCTAGTCATTGCCATATGGTTTAGGAACTAGATGGCGTTGTTTAATGAAAACATTTGTTTTAACTAAAAATTAAATATTCTAAAGTAATGAAGTGCGTTTCCTTACCTCGGGGTCAATCTTCTTATATTCCGGGTCCTCCTCATCGACCTCGAAGTACAGCTCCGTCGAGGTGAGCGAAACTGTGCCTGGAGCAACTAAGCCGGGCGCCACTAATCTCGCCTTCGTACTTATGTTCACCGGACCTGCCAACAACTCCATGGTTATCATGGTGTCTTGGTTGGTGTCATACAATATTTTCAATTCAAAAATGAAAAGATTTTACTATTTTCGTCTTGTTTGTGTCGTTGTACAATTGTTTACACCGATAGCAATGATTTACAAGTTGGTCAGCTGAGCTACCAACAACTCCTTATTTATGATGTCCTGGTTGATGTCACAATAATTATGTGTTTATTTCTGCGAAAACTTATAATCACGTTCAATTGGAAGCATTTGGCAAGAAGTAGTTAAATAGATACAATACATAATACCAAATATTTCTAATACATTGGCAGGCTTTTATAACGATCAGCGAACGAAATTAACGATCATAAACTTCGTGAGAGTTGTAATGGTTTACAACTTATCTCCATTTCCGTTATGTTTTCCTGGTTAAAAGATTCACATATTGCTTATTTATTTTAATCAGAATGGTTCTCTCTCCCTCTTTCATATCTTGTTTATAATTGTTTTGCAACATTGGACACTTGCCCTTGTTTATTTGTTAGAGGCACTTATGTTTGTTTATTTTGCAAAACAAATACGTGTCATTGTAAACTTTGATGAAAAAGCCCTTTTACTTTCAAAGGTTGTTCACATTGTACTTATACAATATTGTATTGTAAATTGTAGAAATATAACCTGTCAAAAGCTCTGTCCCTATCTTGAAGTGGCACGTACAGTTTTTTTGCATAAATAATGTTTCGTTTTTATCGCAAGCATCGTTGAAATGAGAATGCTCTCTTCATAATAAATAATTGTTGATGTTGATTGGAAAATATTCTTGTTCCAAATGTGTTAAGGTTTTATTTTGATATAGATTAATTATCTTACCGGTAAGATCGGCATCGATTTCTCTATCGTCTACCAGGAGCTCAGCGTCATCCAGGAGCTCTGCAGCTGCCGGTGTCGGTAACTGAGCGCCCCGGCCGGCGCCACCCGCCGCGATGCGGGCGTGCAGTTCTTCCGTGGCCTAAAACATTGTTCATACATAAATCATAATGCAGGTAAAAGATTTTGTAAACAATATTCAATGAGCTCGTCCTCTATTGGACGAATTCGTAGGTTGTTGATAATCAATCCAAGAATTTTCTTTCCCAATTCGAAAAATCATAAAATAGACAAATATGTAAGTACCTACGTTGCACATAAAGGGTTAAATTATGATCCACTTTGGTACTAGAATACGATACCATATAGCACACTTGGAATGTCATACGTTATACCTACTTTGTGCACAGGCACTATTACTTTATGTGCAGGTAGAGACAGAGAGAACATGGAGATCGATATTCGACCTCCCTCTACTTAGCCGATCCCTGTTCCACCTGATCAAAAAAACAGAGGAATATCAAAAAAATAATCTGGTTTGTTAACATTATGTGCAAATTTTTTGGACGCTTAACGGGTTAAATATTGATCCATATTTGTACCAGGACTCCATAATATATCTGCAATGAGAAGGACACGCCCGCTACAATCTGTGCTGAGGCAACCATAGAAATAGGATAATAGGAGATACATGACCAACTGTGGCCTTAAACGCGAGCCCGAAAAGGACTTAGTGTTCCAGTCCCTGTCTATATAATATACGTGTTTTTAAATAAGGCAATGAGTGGGAGAGGGGCACGCTAAGACAAACCGAGTCTCCTTCGGGCTCATCTATGATTTTAAAAAAAGGTCTTGTGACTTACTACATACAGTTCAATTTTATTTGTAGTTAATAGTATTTGTATAGTCTTTGAGAGCAACCTATTTGGAATTATCTCGTGCACTTAGCGAACTTCCATCGAGTGTGGGATAAAATGGGTTAAACTGAGCTAGATCGGTACCAGGATTTCATAACGCACCTGCAGATAAGTGCACACTAAGTGTATTTTTTTTTTAAATATGGCAACGAGTGGGAGGGACGCGCTAACAATTGTCTTTTTTGGGCTCGGTTTTTATCTCATCTATGATTAACTTAAAAACAGCCCTTGTGACTTACATCATAAAGTTCAATTTTATTTGTAACGTCTTTGGGGCTACGGTTATTTGTAAGGAGTAAGGGTTTACTTCAAATATCATAGGAAAAAAGCATGAATCTCCATGTGAACTCTGCGAACTACGTCGAGCGTGGGATAAAACGGGTTAAATTGAGGTAGATTGGTACCAGGAGTTCATAACGCATCTGCAGTATAGCGTCATGAGGCGGCGCGGCGGGCACGACGCACGCGCGCGTCCGGCTCCAGCCTCCGTCCTCCCACCAGTCTAACATCGGTACCAGGAGTACATGACGCACCTGCAGTATGGCGTCGTGCGGCGGCGGCGCGGCGGGCGCGCGCGCCAGCGCGGCGGCGGCGTGGCGCTGCCCGCGCGCGTCCGGCACCAGCCGCCGCCGCCGCCGCGCGTCGTCCTCCCACGAGTCTAGCCTCCAGAATTGAGTTGCGCTCCTGGAAATTATATACAATTTAATAATATAGAAGCAGAGACAAATCGTAAGGCTTCAGTGCCAATGAACATAGGTAGTGAAAGATGGTAAAATATATTCTTATCGTACGATTTACAGTTACGAGCACAAGTAAGGTTAAAAAAACATAAAGAAAGCGGTTGGCGGGAATGTAACGGTGCGTGTTTTTGTTTTGTTTAATGTAAATTTTTATCTGTTTGTTTCCTCTATAACTTGTTAATTTCCTTCATTGTTATATTGCTGTTTCAACTTTTTTTTTACTTTTATTTATGTAAAATATATCTGTCGTTGGCATCTGTGTCGCCACTTATCTTAGTTTTTAAGATAGGTCCCCATTGAAAATCAGCGCCTCAGCTTGCTGTGTCTCGCCGTACCTTCATGCTGAGTGGGGATCCTTTTTAACGACTTCTTTTTCTTTTCAATTAATTTGTTTCGTTTTTTAAATTTGTAATTTGGGACGTTAAATAAAAATATTTTCTTTCTTTCAATGATCATTCGTTAACAGGAATTCATCTCACAGCAGATTTTCTACAAAAGCCCGCTGTCTTTATAAGACACGTTATCGTGTGTGTGACGTCAACACCGGTGTCGCTACCTATATATGGTCGGTAGGAGGGTTTTACGGCCTGTTAACGCGGGGGCGAGGCGCAGCTTGTCGAGCAGGCGCGCGGTCTCGATGAGGCGCTCGCCGTGCGCTCCTCCTAGCGACCCTACGTTAAGTTAGTGAGGGGCGCACGTACCCGGCGGCGGCGGGGGTGGCGGGGGCGGCGGCGGCGGCGGCGGGCGCGGCGCGCAGCTTGTCGAGCAGGCGCGCGGCGGCGGCGTGGTCGCGGCGGCGCGCGGCCGCGATGAGGCGCTCGCCGTGTGCTCCCGCTAGCGAGCCTGCGTGAGGTTAGTTACCCGGCGGGGGCGGCGGCGGCGGCGGGCGCGGCGCGCAGCTTGTCGAGCAGGCGCGCGGCGGCGGCGTGGTCGCGGCGGCGCGCGGCCGCGATGAGGCGCTCGCCGTGTGCTCCCGCTAGCGAGCCTGCGTGAGGTTAGTTACCCGGCGGGGGCGGCGGCGGCGGCGGCGGCGGGCGCGGCGCGCAGCTTGTCGAGCAGGCGCGCGGCGGCGGCGTGGTCGCGGCGGCGCGCGGCCGCGATGAGGCGCTCGCCGTGTGCTCCCGCTAGCGAGCCTGCGTGAGGTTAGTTACCCGGCGGGGGCGGCGGCGGCGGCGGGCGCGGCGCGCAGCTTGTCGAGCAGGCGCGCGGCGGCGGCGTGGTCGCGGCGGCGCGCGGCCGCGATGAGGCGCTCGCACGTGCGCTCCTCGTCGCCGCGCTCGCTGCTCGTGCGCGCGCACAGCGACTGGAAATGCACACACAATCCGCTATTCGACTGTTTTTATATGGTGCCATTCGAACCAGTTTTTAGAGACGATCAAATGTCAAACACAAACGACGAAAATAAGTGGCGAGTACATTGTAGATAATACTGAAAACACTCCATACCGATTTCCAGCTACATGTGCGGTGACAAACTCAAACTCAAAATATTATTTATTCAAATAGGCCTAGCAACAAGCACTTTTGAATAGTCAGTTATATATTACATAAATTGAATCTAATTATTCAGAGCAATTTATTGATGCATATCAAATTAAAAAAAAGACATGAATTACTGTAATGTATGTCAAAAGAGAGTATAATAAATTCACAAAAAGATCGTCAATATGTAAAATAAAAACATAAAAAATAGTATAATCTAGACAGTTTCTAGAATAAAATCTGAACGTCACACTTCGGACTATAAAAAACAAACGAGAATCTCCCGCTTTGGTCATGAAATATTGCCCTTATGGACATAGACATGAGAATTCTGTTGATAAATTTCAATTTATATTTGGACTATTTTTGTCGAATTATTTATTGTGATAATTTGTGATAATCCACATCGAAAGCGATCTTATGGCGGCAGGCGCTTACGTTACACCTGTTCACTATTGTATTGGAACAGCGGCAATAAAGGCGTAAGTGCCGGCCGCCATAAGGTTCCTTTCAATATGGATTATCGCTAAATGATTATTATTGAAGCTCCTAGTTATTTATGATTACCTAGTACTTGCATCAATGTGACCACTTTTGTATTGGAACAGCGGCAATAAAGGCGTAAGTGCCGGCCGCCATAAGGTTCCTTAAGGATTATCACAAATGATTATTATTGAAGCTCCTAGTTATTTATGATTACCTAGTACTTGCATCAATGTGACCACTTTTTGTATTGGAACAGCGGCAATAAAGGCGTAAGTGCCGGCCGCCATAAGGTCCCTTTCAATATGGATTATCACAAATGATTATTATTGAAGCTCCTAGTTATTTATGATTGCCTAGTACTCGCATCAGTGTGACCTTCAGGCTTCACCCGTCACCCGTCACCCGTCACCCGTCGCCCTTGACCCTCGCGGACCCACCTCGAAGTCGGCGTGCTTGAGCACGTCGTCGGCCCTCATCCTGTTGAGGATGAACTCGGCCTCGTTGGCGACGCGCACGATGTGGTCGCGCATGGCGTGCGACAGCAGCCGGCCCTCGTTGATGAGCTCGATGAACGCGAGCCCCGCGTGCTTCTGCAGCGAGTTCTGCCACTCCTGCGAGCACAGCAGCATCACCAGCTCCACCACCGATGTGCTCGACTTGAACGTTTGAAGACCTGTAATACGAGATACGAGCGTTACCATGCGGTTCGTGTACACTAGCTCGGAAAGCCACTTTTTATTCTTTAAAAACCGATAGCAAAACTGCATTTTATCCACAAGAGTGCAAAGAATATTTGAAATCCGAACGTGCAATTTGTAACTTTTTAAATAATAACATGTAAAGGTCAGTCCAAACAGTTCAGCACCTATAATTCGTTTAGGTTCATTTCGTCCACAGTCCCATTTCGTTCACATTCCTACTTCGTCCAAAATCCCACTTAGTCAACATTGCCATTTCGTCCATATTCCCACTTTGTCCTCTTCCCACTTCGTCCACATTCCCACTTCGTCCACATTCTCACTTCGTCAATACTCCCATTTCGTCCATATTCCTACTTCGTCAACATTCCCATTTCGTCTTCTTCCCACTTCGTCCACATTCTCACTTCGTCAATACTACCATTTCGTCCATATTCCTACTTCGTCAACATTCCCATTTCGTTCATATTCCCATTTCCTCCATATTTCCACTTCGTCCATATTTCCACTTCGTCCATATTCCCACTTCGTCAACATTTCTAGCCAATGCGGTTTTCGCTCACCACCACCCTCGAGGACTTTTAGTATGTTCATTCTGGACACTACAATGTTGAATACATCTTACTCTTTGTAGTCGACTGTACAAACAAGAATTGGAATGGGGATATTTTATGTAGTGATTAGATTATGTTTTCTTTGGTCTCGATTGTTTTGGCTACTTATTTAATACTCAAGTGAAGTACCTGCCTGACAAAATTCTGAATCAAGGGTGGTCTCCTGGGGGACTAATATTGTTGCCCACGGTCATTATTGCACCTTTATAATAAAACCGACCTAACTGCATAATAAATTGTTTGAATGTTAGGGTCGTTTTTATTCGAAATGAGAATTTTGTTGGTGAATGAACTTATTTATTTTATTACTTATTCATGGTTACTTAGTTTACATTATGTCAATAAGAATATACAGGGTGGGCACCGCAACTGGAGCAAACTTTTAAAAATAATCAATTGAATTGTATTTTTTTTAATGTTGTGGGTGTGGGTGTCTTGGGAATGTGGACGAAATGGGAATGCGGACGAACTGGGAATGTGGACCAAATGAGAATGCAGACGAATTGGGAATGTGGACGAAATGGGAATATGGACGAAATGGGAATGTTGACAAAATGGGAAGTGGACGAATTGGGAATTGGTTGCGGACGAAATGGAATTTTGGACGAAGTAGGAATATGGACGTAATGGGAATCTTGACAATATGGGAAGTGGACGAATTGAGAATGCTGACAAAATGGGAAGTGGACGATTTGGGAATTGATTGCGGACGAAGTGGGATTTTGGACGAAGTAGGAATGTGAACGAAATGGGAATGTGGACCAAGTGAACCTAAACGCTATAATTGTATATTGTACTGTTGTGTTTAAAAAACTGGTACAGTCGCCATCAAATATATCTGTACTCTTCAGGGTGCTCAAAAATATCTGAACATTCACTTTAACGCCTTGACAATAGAATCGTGTTCAGATATTTGTGAACATCTTGTTCGCTCCTATATATCTGATGGCGACTGTACCTACGCCAAATCTTGGGATTAGGTAGTGGACGCCGCCGGGCATCCAAATATATTAACGATGCAATTGTACTGAAAAAAACATTTTTTTCCTCGCTAGTGAGGTGAAAAGATTTGTGTTATACACGGCTGCAAAGTTATTGTTGCAAAACTCGCTACGCTTAGGATTCTATTTATGAACCACTCGCTCCGCTCAGGACTCTATTTTCGAACCACACGCTTCGCTCGCGGTTCAACCATAAACTCGTGTTTCAATTCCATACTTGCGGTTAAAATATAACTTTGCACCCTTGTATAACAAATAACTATTATATAAAAGACCGGTGGCCTTTTTCGTTGTTTGGCAGGAAAATATTTAGCAAAACATAGCCTTTGATTGATAGGCGAAACTGTAAGCGTTTATTGCCGAAAAAAGGAGCTAATTATAAATAAACTTCCCCAAGCCTGCATATTAACAGTAGGTACGACCTCTAACTTTTAAGCCAAAATTTAAGCAGTCACTAGAAATAAGAGCACATGTCTGTTTATGAAGCCAACACAGGAGTAGAAACACCATGAATTAAAAATAGAATTGTAGTGCAGTGAAGCACCAATCTACCATGCTTAAGAGCGCTTTAATAAAATGTAGTGGGTCCACTAGCGCCACTCGTAAATAATTGTAATTATTTAAATTTAACGATATATAACTAAAAAAGGGGGCCGCTATGTACTGTAGTTTGTATTTAAGTACTTTTTAAATCCATCAAACTAGTTTTTACGTTGCTGGATTCGTCAATCTATGCGTCCAAAGTTAAAACGGCCGTTTTATAGTACGTAGCGGCCCCCTTTTTTGGTTATATATCGTTAAATTTAAATAATTACAATTATTTACGAGTGGCGCTAGTGGACCCACTACATTTTATTAAAGCGCTCTTAATACCATACCCTCACCTTCCACAGACATCCGAAGAACTACATACTTCCTTCCATATATGTACCTTTTACACTTCTACAACCAGTTTTTATTTATTTATTTATTAAATAGGCACACAAACAAGTATCAATCATTAATACAACCATACAGCAATATTTTTTATAAAAACTAGACTGATGCTCTAAACTACGTGTACACAGCCAGATTGAAATTTATACATTAGTTGAGGGACATTATAGTCGTGTAGTTAAGTTAGGGGCTACCAGCACCAACTAGGGTCTTCGAAGCAGAATATAAGGAGCATTTTAAATAGGCAACAACTATAAATCCTCCTCCTTCCAACATTATTTAAAAAAGTGTCTGAAGTGTTCAATAAAGAAACCTACCGGTCTCAGAATCTTTGCTCAGTATTTTCTGGCACTGCCCTTATGCGGAAAAGCCTGTTCTGTTCTACCAGCAAAATTTACAATAAATTACCAACTACATTAAGAAGGACGCCAGTACATGTGTTTAAAATGAACCTCACTAAACTATTGACTTGCAAATGTTATTATTCTTTAGCGGATTATTTTTTTAGTTCAAGTTATATTAATTTTTTATTTAATAATTTATTGTAACGTTGACTATTTTTATTTTATTAATTATAAGTAATTTGATTTTATTTTTGTTTTTGATGTTATGTAATACTAATTCAATAATTGACATGTTTATCTTTAATATTATGTAATTTAAAAATGAATTTGTATGCCTAAAGGCGAAACATAGATCACATATTTTGTACCTACCGCCATATATTGTATTACCTATGTTTACAAATAAATCACTTTGACTTTGACTTTGACTTTGACTTCTATTCCGCTACTTAATTACCAGGATAGCAGAAGCACCAAAGAGCTACCATGCTTATAACCGTATACCTTTACCCTCCATTAGCAGTTCCTGTCCGTGGCTGCCGACCAACGTCTTCGAGAGGAAGGGCGCGAAGTCCAGCATGATCTCCCTCAGCAGGGGGCAGACCGGGCCCAGTGCGGTTTCCAGTTTGTGCGTGAGCGAGGCCTCGCGGGACACGCCGTCCGCGGACATCGTGGCGTTCATCGCGTTCAGACCCGCTAACGTCTCATTGTCCTACAATTGTGATCATATTTAAATAAATAAATAAAATAAATAGATATTAGAGGACAATCTTACACAAATCGAACTAGCCCCACACTTATTATTGTTAGTTGGCCCACAACTTTTTTTGCCGCCTCACTTAAAAGAATACGCCAAAACCAAACACCAAGATGAGTGGAGGCTTGATGCGGGCTTGAGGCACTCAAAGCTCTTCATGGAAGGAGTGGACCCAGGCTGGACCAAACAGATTTGGAAGTACAGCAGAAAGCAGCTCAGGATCATAACTGGGGTGTTCACGGGTCACTTCGGGGTCAAAGGACTACTGGCCAAGATGGGACTATCGGAAAACACAGAATGTAGAATGTGTGGCGAGGATGACGAGACAATGGAACACCTACTGTGTGAATATCACGCCCTTGCCAGACAGAGAATGAATGACTTTGGAATCGGCTACCCCGAGCCAAAGGAATTCAGAGTACTCCCGCTGAACTCAATCATCCGGTTTATGGAAATGGTGGAGAACAGCTTGGAGTAGACATAAAGGAGGGGGCAATTGCACAAAAGATCCCAATGGGTCGAAGTGCATCCGCAAGAGCCCTCATCTAGACAAGATAAGATAAGATAAGCCCCACAGTAGGCTCAAGAAGGCTTGTGTCATGGGTACTAGACGACGATATATTTAATAGATATAAATACTTAGATACATAGAAAACATCCAAGACTCGGAAACAAATATTCATGCTCATCACACAAATATTTGCCCTGACCGGGATTCGAACCCAGTACCGTCAGCTTCACAGGCAGGTGCATTACCCACTAGGCTAAACTGGTCGTCAACATATCATATTTATTTGTTATACGTGGTTTTTTACACCAGCAGCAAAGTAACATAAAAAAGACAAATGCAACTAAAGTAGAATCCGTTTATAATGACATCGAAGGGAATTGACAAACACGTCATACTAAGCGGACGTCATACAAAGCATTTTTGTGAAAAAAGAAACAACCTTCTATTTTTTAGTTAATAGAGAAACAGCATATTAAATCAAAATAAAAATTGCATGTAAGACATATATGCATATTTTTCCTTTTTTATGTACTTAAGAAATCTGTAAATTTTGTCTGCTTTTGTTTTTTATTTTTATTGTAATAACAGTCTCTAATACTATTGTGTATAGAAACCATTATTATGGTCAAATTATCATTTTCAATATTGCTATGAACATAGGATATCACTAAAAATAAATCCGTGACGTTCAACTGTCAATTATTCACTGAGATTCAAAACAAAAACCAGCCACGTGCCGAACTTCGTCGGGAATCAACGAAGATGACCGAAGGTAGGTGTAAAGAATCATGTCGGTCACTATATAAATGGACAAAATTTATTAAAAATGGGTCATAATAAGCGATATGTCACTGTAAGCGATTACATATAGTCCCTATTCGTCCCGGTACCGCCGCACACCGGGTAGAGTCAGTCCGACCCAGGTCGGGCCTAGCTGAGTTTCTTGCTGGACTCTTCTCAGCTAGGCTAGGTTTAGTGAACCAGCGACAAAACTCCCAGTAGCTCGATTCCACTCACACCTCAGATTTGGATTTGGATTATTGGGCCCGGCCTATAAAGTCACAGTCAGGTTCACAAAAAAAAAACTGTAAGCGTAGTCATTATATCCGACTTTGTGTGTGACAAAGATTTTTATGTGAAAACCAAACTTCGTTGTGTAATTGCGTCATAATAGGCGGTTGGTCAATAGAGGCGGAGTCATAATAAACGAATTCCACTGTATTTGGGGACAATATTAGATATATCGACTTGGGGTCAAAAGGAGTGATAGATACTTGGTAATGATAAAGAATTATTTAACCTCCTGGGGTTCAAAGTGATAATACTAGGACAAAATCAGTTTGCAGTGAAAGCCCAAGTATTTTAACAGGGAGTTGGAGCAATGACCCACTGTGATAGTACTAGAAGAAAATATACGGTTAACCAGATATGAACAATTTTTGGTCCGGGCGTTCAGTACTTTATTAATTAGTTCTAATATTAGGACATTGGGTCTTCCTCGGAAGTACCGTCTTCGAAATTGGGTCGTAGGAGGTTAAATAGGTTTACCGGGTGTAGATGCCTCTGCGCTACTTGCAGACTCCTATTTTGATGCCTCTGCAGATGGTGGTGGTCGGTGTTCCGCGCGTGAAGGGATTTCTCCATGTCTGGAACATATGCGTTTGACATATGGGCATTGTAATTAACAAACTAATGGTAATTAGAAGAAGAACTCCGATATTTTGCGAGAGTGATTTAATGATTGACAGTAATGATATCATTATCATTAGCAGTTTTATTACAGCGACACCCTTAATAGTATTTTATGCAATAGTTGTATAAGAGGGTTCAAAAAAGGTGAGTGGCGTGTGTCACAATTTGAGGCGAAGCGGAAAATTATTAATAAAGACGCCATGAGCCTTTTTTGACCTACTTATACAACGTTGCATACATTACTTTTTCTACGACTAGGGATTAAATAATAAAACACAAAATTAAACAGCAATACAGCATAAGAAAGAGCGGTAAGTTGGATAGTGACAAATGACAGTCCACAGAACGTAATCATAGACACGGTAAATTTTTTTCAACTGTCATTTACTGACTTGCGTTTTTCCTTATATTGGCAGTAATTATTTTAGTTTTGTTATAAATAAAATAATAAATAAATAAATATTAGAGGACAATCTAACACAAATCGAACTAGCCCCACAGTAAGCTCAAGAAGGCTTGTGTTATGGGTACTAGACGACGATATATTTAATAGATATAAATACTTAAATACATAGAAAACATCCAAGACTCAGAAACAAATATTTATGCTCATCACACAAATATTTGCCCTGACCGGGATTCGAACCCAGGACCGTCAGCTTCACAGGCAGGTGCACTACCGACTAGGCTAAACCGGTCGTCAAAATTGTTTCAAACATAATAAAATATGACATAATAATATAATAAACGTGTTATTGTTTCAAACATAATAACCCTAGGGTCTTTATAAACAATAGACTAGATAAACTTTTTTGAAATTGCATAAGACATGCTTTTATATTCGTTTGCGGGACCATATAATTGACAGATAAAAGTACCGGAGTAGAAAAAATACATTCCGAGAAACTCATAAGTACCTGTACTCTGTGGTAAATTTTATTACACTCCCCCATTGTACAAAGTTGTGTTTTCCTCCATTGGTAAGTGCACCTTAAATGCATTTACATAAGCTCCAAATAGTCAGCTAACTGCTGCCGAGCAGTGTTGTCATATTATAATCGAAGTGAAGGTAGGGATAGTTTTTTAGCAGGCCAACGGGTAGGCCGTTGCCGCCCGGCAAAAAAAAACAAAACCATTGTTTTTTTGTGACAGCTTAAAAATTATCCTTCTCTTCAACGGAATTTAAATCTTTCGTAATTGGAACAGAGTTACTTTTCTTTTGTTCCTTTCGATTTTAAAACAACACAAACTGTCTACTATCTGAAAATGAAATGAAATGAAAATAATTCATTCGTGACATAGATACTAAAAGATAATACATTTTTAACTATTAACTAATAAAATTGCCACGAAATGGTCCAGCCTCAGCATAATGCTGACTCACAAGCCAGCGCTGGTCTTCCGGCGAGACCATTTTTTGTGGATCACGTTGCTCCGCTGTCCGAGGCGGCCGCATCCTTTACGCTTGCGTCAGACAGCGCCATCTGGCAGGCTGCTAATTGACTAATTGTCAATAGGAAAGGCCGCATGTCAACATGGCTGCAAGTTATATTAATAATTCCTTTTCCATCTATTACAGTAAAAATAAAAACATATGTATATTTGCGACACAATACTAACAATAACAGAGTGTAATATAGTACACCGCAGACTACCAGGTATGCATAAGCAGTCAAGAGTATGCTGCTTTACCTTCATGTATGTTGCCTTCGTGGTCTCTCGTCCTACCAGTGATGGTGGCAGGGCCCCTCTCTCCATCTTCGTTCAGGTTAACGTCTGTCCATGACTCGTCATTACTGACCTGCAATATTTATGTAGGTTGTGATTTATGATGATCTTTAGATTCAATAGGAATAACCAATTATCATGTGACGGTGGACTAGGAACATATGAATTAGTAAGAAGTGACATACTTTTAAGTAGTTAGGAGGCCATTCTAAGAAAAGGGCCTACTTGAGCACAAAAAAGGTTGGGAGCAAAAAGTTTACGAAGCATGCATATTGTTAAATTTAAAGTGCAAATCGTTGCTGCAATCGAAAGCTAGAGACATTCATCTGTCTCTTTCTTACTATTTTTGGCACACCCATTGGTTGGTCAAAGTCTTTTGTACCCAAGTTTTTTGTACCCAGCATCTTTTGCACTCGGGTGGGGACCCATCTAATAATGCAGATGCCATTATTGTGTCCTTGAAATAGGAGCATATGACCAGGATATGAGAATAGTCGAAGAGGTAATTAGTAAGCCTATATTAGGCGTCATACTCGTGAACAGGTACTGTTTGTGGGGTCCGGTCTGTTCATGTTTGCAAGGAGTAGTGACTTCGTACTAGTGTTCAGTGGAATTGACATGATGAGACTTCGCTCTGTTCTCGTTTGATTTTATTTTTAGACTGACGCTCGGAGACGTTATACCTCTCTGAGGATATTTATTTATTAGATTTTATTATTTTCATGTTGACGCTTAGAGATACAGTCATGTCACAATAATTATTTTATTATGATTAGTGTACCTCAGGGATCGGATACCGGTATTTTCTCCATAGAAAAATACCGGTATTATTACGGTCACCGGTTCATTATTTCGTTTTTAATGGGACAATCTAATAATACGACGTTGTTACCTAAATACATGATTCAACCCTACGTAAAGAGCAAAAAATAATCCAAAATATTGGGCTAATTCAGGGTTTTTTAAATACCGGTATCGGTCCCTGGTGTACCTACCTTATTACCTTTTATCTTGACGCTTAGAGACCTTATACATCTCTAAAAAATCTCGATTGTTATTAGTTTCTTAGTCTTATTTTTGTCATGTAACACTACATTTAATTAATGATACTTTGATTACTGTATTATATTTATTTGATATGGATAGATTTTGACTTGTAAAAGTGCCCTTGAGGCCTATTTGCAGAATAAATGTTTTGATTTTGATTTTACAATTTTCACCTGGCATTGGAAACCTGAACGATCATTTAATAATAAATAAATAAATAATAAATATTAGAGAACAATCTTACACAAATCGAACTAGCCCCACAGTAAGCTCAAGAAGGCTGTGTTATGGGTACTAGACGACGATATATTTAATAGATATAAATACTTAAATACATAGAAAACATCCAAGACTCAGAAACAAATATTCATGCTCATCACACAAATATTTGCCCTGACCGGGATTCGAATCCAGGACCGTCGGCTTCACAGGCAGGTGCACTACCCACTAGGCTAAACCGGTCGTTAGGTATTTCAAATAAGTACCTAAATGTTTTTGTTGGTCCTTACCGGGTGTTTGTTGTCGTCCAAAGCGATCTCGCTGCACGACTCGGGGTCGTTGTTGGTGGTCTCGGTGGAGTTGAGGTGGAACGAGCCGGCGTCCTCGATGGAGTCCACACTCTGTCGACATACATACAATTAAGATTTACATTTCAAAAATAAGACAAAATAATTTCTTCGATAGTTTAATCTTAAGCCAATGGTAGAATATAAAGTTACAGTCAACATCTCAGTTTAAGAATAAAGTAAATGGAATCTTGGAATAAATATTTTGAATTGTTGTAGGCTGTTACGTCCTTACCACGAATATTGAGATTTAGGGTCGGTTGGACCAATATACGATCACAGGCCGGTTATCGTCAAATATGGCGCCGGCAGCTGTCATCTCATAGAAACTTGTCAAACATTCCATAAAATCAGATTTTAACGAACACCGCTTACGAATGCAGACTGTTTGGTGCAACCCACGCTTAGAAAGCTTATTGTATTAGTTCTTGCGTACTCTTTTACGTCATAGTAGCTAAATACGTGTGAGAGAGAGCGCTGGTAGCAATATACGAATGAGGGCATCAGATTTCAATGAAGATTGAAATATACCTCATGCCTTTGCAATAAGGTCTACGTAATGGATTACTTTAAAATTAAGTGACAGCGGAATAAACATCTTCATTTACTTACTTACCTTTTGCGGTTTATTATAATATTAGGTAATGTAACAAATATGTTTGCACACATTAAATTTGAGCTAGGGCATTTCACTCTTGAAACGTGGGTGAAAAGTGCAATATATCAGAATCAAAATGTACTAAAAGTGAAATTCAAAACAAGATCATGCAGACAGTTCAGGTGAAAAAGCGAGCGAAGCACACATGCATTTAAGTTAAGTCACATTTTATATGAAATAATTACCATATTACATATTTAATATTAATTATACTTGTGTCAGAAGAAATATTTACTTACATTAATCCATAATTTCTCCGCAAGGTTTAATCTCTCAGAATTGTTACTAGTGTATTAACTCATAGACATTTGAGCCTTTACATTTCTTTATAATTCAATGTATATGTATGACATCTAAATGGAAATAAAAGCTACTGATAAACACTCTGGATTATACGTATGTAACTAGCGTGTATATAATGTTATATTTGTATACAAAAATGTTGTGCGGGTGCTGTGTGCTTTATGTACCTCTACAAGTACTTATAGTTAGTTCTGGTGTTTCGTATCAGTATATTACATAGGTACGAACGAGTATAGTATCTAATATACAATATAGGAGTCATACCTTATGGTGAGCATTTAGCGACAACCTTATGTTCTGTGTTGTAACATGTGACACACGTATACATATGTGACAAGCTTGTGTTTTGTTATTTGTGGTTTTACTAACTGGAAATAAAAAGCCTGGCTTCGACAGTATATTTAAACAACAACATTTTATAACCAAATGATCGTAAAATACCAGGCTTGCATAACCAGTCAGCAGGTTTGCACTAAAAGGAGTGTCCATAATAATGTGTACAAACCAAATTGACCACTGACACCGTAATCCCGGATAATGTTTTGGACCTTGCGGTTGGAGGCTTACAACAGGACAATAACATTCATTTAGTTTAAGGAATTATCAACCTAAACACCAAGAAGTTAAGAGTTCGTTTCAGACTGAGAATAAAATCATAGGTTAGAGACTAAAGTAGGATCTCAAAAACAGACGTTTAAAACCAGCGCCCACTCGGGACGAGGCACGGCAGCAGGATTTATAGAAGGAAAGTAAAACATATTATGAAGTCACAGTTGCAATTTTAGCTGCGACGTTAGTTGAAATTACATCTGTGCCTTTACTAATTACGTTTATTATTCTTTGCCTCCTAAAAATCTCCTACCACAAGTAGACGCCGGTCATACTTTGTAGTTAATAAACAGACCAGGATTCGGTACGTTCATAATGTTTAGAATTCTACACAAAATCAACACGTTTTCATTGTCGTCCTGCACTTGATCCTACTTTAGTAAGTTAAAGAGCTTTCAGAAGTGATCCAGGCGACCATCACACTTAGGAGACGCAAATTCTAATAGGAGGGAACAACGACTCGCCCAGTCCGGGCACTAGTCCAACTAACCTTTGGCTTGAGTTGCTGTTTCACCCGAAGGCTGGACTTAAATAGGGGTTCTTCCTTGTCGGAACTTGGGGAGGCTTGGGAAGCCCCGGGGGTAGCAGGGGCCGCGAGGGTCGCGGGGGGCGAGGGGTCGGCCATCTTGCCCCCCTGCGGCTTAAGCTCGTCCGTGCTCGTTTCAATTTTCGCAACTCCTTCGGACTCTTCCGTGCCCTCCACCTTTTATATTTATTGCAACAGCAAAACAAAACCAATGTAAGAAGCGTTCAAAAATGACACACAAGACGTCCACACGTTACTCTGTAGCGACATCAAACACGATTTCATCAACAGCAAACAAATCGCCAAAAACAACATGAATGGGTAAAACAAAAATAATATTGTCGTATGGATTACGAGTAGTTATACTTAGTAACTGGATACGGAGTCATGCACCGAACTACTGAGTAGGTACTGGGTAATCGTACGACTAGGCAAGGGCGATGACCATGACACGCTAACATGCTACGATACATACTTTAAAATCAAAACTAGGTCTTCGGAAATAACATACCTATAGATATATCCTGGGGAACATGCTAAGGGAACACTTATCTACGAGATTCAAATTGCTAACTATTTAGTTAGAGAATATTATCGTTTAAAAATCTTAAGCATCTATCCTACAGACGAGAAAAAAATGTGCGATGATATAATATATGATCTTTTCGAATTCTACCTTTTAGTAATCACCATAAAAAATAAAAACTTAACGACGTACGTCACGAGCGGATTGTCAAGTGAAAAGCGACCTTACCTTCATCGAGGGAGAGTCCAACTCGTTCATAGTGGAGTTGTTCTCGTCGACCACTATCATAGCGTACTCGACGTCGTCGCCGTTGTGTTCTGCGGGAGAGACGACCGTCAGTACCAGGATCCCATGAGTCTGGCAGCACAACACTGATAAAGCTTGCTTTAAGAAAGCGGATAGGTTGGTAACGTACGAATCGTATCAACTATATCGTACACTGGGTTTAAAATACTAACATCTTTGGAATTCTGTCCACTCCAGTATTGTCAATGTTACTAGTCGTGTGAGAAGTAAGTATTTGAGTTTACCGTGTACAGAATTCCTCTCTACAAATAGTTAATTAAAGTATTTAAATAATGGAACAGTAAACGCATGCATTAGGAAATCACTTCATGAATGTTATCTACTCTACATGATGAGGCAAATCAAAGGAAAGAAATAAAATCCAAAGCAGTGCCATAGCGGTGCTTAACCTATAGACACTGTTTTATTTTGTATTGTATTGACTGATCCTTTTTGTAGATATCCATTGTTAATAACTTAAAATAAAGCATAAGTATTAAACAAAATAAAACAATGTTCCCATACATCGATCGGATAAGTACATTAAATATGTTTGTGTTCAAAACCAAAATTGCCAAAAAGGAACACTTAAAGAATCAACAATTCGGTGTGTTTTATGTTCAGATTATATTTTAAAGTACATAATAAATTTACAATGGACAAACTTGCTTATACTCGTAGTCGTAGATTCAAGATAAAATTTGCGGAGTTTTTCCATTGTCATTTAGAACTAATTTCTTATACCTATTTCTGATGACCACCATCATTGTTTTTATGAATGAAACCTTTGATTATGATTACTTCTGCTGTATCAACTGTTGTTCAGAAGGAGATTTTAATTATAGTCAGTATTGTAGTTCTCTGTAACGTTTTGAGGTAGCCATTATAAAAAATTCGATGCATTGGGAGATTTTTTTTTGTGTGGCAACTCTGTCGTTAGAATCGCTGCAGTGATGCGAACGCCACCTAACGTGGGGTTCGTTACCTGCGTGCGGGCGGTGGTAGCTACCGATGCGTGCGTGCGCGTGATTGTTAACGTGTTGGCTGCAGTCGAGCTTGCAGTGCGCGTGCGCGTGCGCGAGCGCGTGCGGGGGGTGGCGGTGGGCGGGGTGCGCACCCGGCAGGAACTGCGGGTACACGTGGTGCGACCACTGCGGGAACAGCGGCCGGGCCCCTACACCGCCGAACGCCCACGGACGCGCACGCGAAAGTACCAGGAGACAAGGAGCGGGGAGGAGTATGTGTGAACGTTGAGACGAAATTCGAGTGCATCATGTATGTGCGATAAGTAAACAGAGATTAGGAAACAAAAAAAAGTCATTAATAATAGATTCCGTGACGCATTATCACGCCCCGATATACCAGGAGAAAAGAAGTGGTGAAGAAATGAAGTGTTTAAGGGCGAAGTTATAAAAATGGGTCCCACCCAAACCAAACACGAACAGTTGGTAAATGGAAACAGGTTTTGGATCAATGCGTGAGAGAGAAGGAAGAAAAGGGGACGAGCAATATTTAAATGGATGAATATGAGACGGGAGAAATGAACCAGGATGTTAGAAATGAAGAGAGAAAATTTAAAATAGTGTAAGGAAAGACGGGCGGGATACAAAGTGAGATCGACCGAACGCGTTTGCAGAAGAACAAAATGCGTTAAATTACAATTGGACAGATCACAATAAGTAGAATATTGCCACAAACAACCAAGCAGAAATTACAAAAACAAACGTTATTTGAAACAATCGTAAAAACGGGTTTGTGAGTCGCGGAGAGCGCGAGTGTGTTCCGTAGACAATTTTACCAGTGTCCCCAATCGTGACGCGATATCAAGCGGCGTGAAAAAAAGGAGAAACGACACACTTGAGATACACAGTCTGAACAACCTTCTAGCGTGCCGCCGCGATCAATGAAGGCAATCCACCAATGGGAGGGCGCGCTGCGAGCGTTACGTTATGAAAATCTCTAGCCAATCAGAGGTGTGCAGTCAAGAAACGTAATAGCTCAATCAACCAATCAGAAACGTTATTACCAAAATCGAAAATCGAAGATTGTATAATTCGATCTCTATTGAACTTGTAAATTGGGGTGTTAGAGATTGAGCTATACGAATTACTTATTTCGATTCTGTAGTGTTTCTGTAATACCTTAGATTCTTGAATGATTAGGCGGTAGAATAAAACATTGCGAGGCCTGCATCCGTTTTGACGGCGACTGCACGAGGTATTGACTGAATAACATTACTAATTCGAATTTACACAAATACCAATGTAATTTTTCTTATAGTAGTGCGATAAAGCAAATGAAAAGTAAAAGGCGAAACAAATAGCGAAATATAGTTACTAAACAAACCGGAACTATGGATGATAAAGGAATATATTAGAAATGAATGAATAATATTGTGTAGATATATTTGAAGGAACTATAACTACTACGTAACAGGATGCCTTACATAGAGTGCACGACATTACGGGTCTAACTGTAACGTTCAAATTAATAGAAATATGTACATGTAGTTGAAATACAGTATTTAAATAATGCGGTAGATCGAAAGGGCAAGGTTTACGGGACTATAGTATAGTAAAATAAAATACTTCTAAGTTTCGATAAGTCATGCGCAAAGGTATTGTAGTTCCTAAAATCCAGATTTATTGGAATTTAGATTTTTGGTTATTGGACACAGGCGTCTGACAGTCATCTGGCCTGATGGCGAGCGACGACACGCACGCTTACTTACGCTAATTTACTCAAAAATACTGCTAGTTTGTATAACATTCCAAATTTTATTATAAAATTTAATGTATTTTCAATATATGGTGGCTGTTTCTCATTTGCCTAGCCAAAATCTCCTAACACGAAACGAAAGTTTGTATGGCGTAGATAAATAATATCCAAATGCTCAATCGTTAATTAGGAACATTTAGTCAACTATCATATTCCGATAGAACTGCGTGAACATATACAATTATTGTAGAAAATAAATACACTTAAAATATAATATTTCCTGCAGTTTTATCGCATGATAAATATGTACATGATAAAGCATTCGTCTGTTTATGATGCCACAAATACGGATTGTGATCACTTCACTTTCCTTTAACAGAAACAAAACGCCTCATCTTGTTTTCAACATCTCATACTTGACTAAAATGTATTCCTGGGACTTAGCAAGACTTGTTGTACAGCAAATTATAAAGAGGTTCGTTTTTTTATCCTTAAATATAAAAAAGTTCGATTTTCTCGATTCGGTTCAGTTGTGCTAGCCCCGCTGCTGAAGTGAGTAACACAAACTACGACAGCGACTAATCTCCTGTAAACTCCTGAGTTCCTGGTCATACCGTGGTGCTCGTGCGCGTGGTGCGGGCGGCGCGCGCAGTCCGTCTGCGCGTGCGCGGGCGGCTCCAGGATGTCCCGGTACTTGGACACCATCAGGACGGAGATGAAGTACACGATGGCCAGGGAGAGGAACTGAGCTTGTTTCGTCTCCTCCTGGAAATGTTGGTGTGTGATGTTTAGTCGCAGTTCGCTGTCAAAAGTTGCTACGGAATATCATTGGACATTGTAATTAGGTATCTTGATGGATCTCATCCAAGATCATCTCCGACTCGGGGTTCAGGAAAACATCTGCTAACTGACTAGACTTACTATGTACGATTAGACCCACGATCTTCGTTATAAATGGGGCTGCATATCGGCGCCGTAGAGCGAAAAGTCACCAAATCACAAAATGGCCAAATTTTACTTATATATTTCACCAAAATCGCATTTTTTTTTCTCCAAATTTCAGTCTTATTGCGGTAGCAATAGCGATCATATAAATCCATTTCGAGCCCAAAGAATAGCAGTTTCCAATGAATAAACACACATAAAACCACAATTTTATCTTAAGATAATTTCAGTAAAAAAAAATTAATTAATATTTTTTTAAACCCTCATAACTCAAAATGACCAATCAACGATTTGGTGACTTTTTGTTCTACGGCGACGATATATCTATATTAATAATTCCGTCGAGGGGTACGGTAGACCCGAACGAAACCTATCTCAAATTATAAAGCCTAAAAAAATAAGAGTTTTCAATCGACAACATATATCGGCAAAATTCGGATTGTCGCGTATTTCGTGTTTGAATAAGGGAAAATAATGACAAAAACGATCTGCCATATTTATTAGTTGCCATTGACTGATTGAAGGATGCGTTCAGAAACTTATTTTTTTGTGACCACAGTGCTGTGACTACAAGTGATTTTGTTTGTTTGACATAGACGACGAGTGCGTTCAGAAACTGTGAATGCGAAAAAACATCTCAAAGGTATCAGAGGGACTACTCCGAACTTCGAAAACCGAACTCACCATATTCAACAAATATAACATCATTTCATTTCATTTCTTCGTATCGTGCCGTTTCTTTCTCTCATATAGTGTATAACATGAGAGTGAAAGGGACGGCACGATACAAAGGTCGGATTTCGAAGTTCGGAGTAGGCCCTCTGAGCCTGTACTCATCATCATTTTTTTCGTAACAAACTATTATTTACTTCATTACCTGTTGGTTATTTTTATTTTTAATATTTCCTCACATTGTTTGAGAAAAGCACTATACAATCCTCGGCCGGAACAGGGATTGCAGGACTCATTTTATCCGGCTACGTCTACGACTCGGCCGTCTACCCCAAACTCGTCCAGCAATCCCTTAGTGCATAGCCTCTGCAGCAATGTACTATTCTTGCTAAATTAAGCGATAAAGTTAGACCAGGAAAAAAGAAATGGGGAAGACGTAAAAATACGTGGAAGATGGGACATGAAGGCTCCTTCGTAACACGAAGAAAACAAACGAAAAATATTGGATCCATTAGTGAATGATTTATTGATTTGGTCATTGAACTGGATCATAGGACCAGGGCGCAAGAAATGCAGAGAAGGAATATTTTGAAGAATTTTATGTCTACTATCTTTTTCTCATAGATACTACAAAATGGCGGCCGGGCAATCCGTTCCTCGCACTATCCAATAACATTCACTTTCGCTAACTTACTTTTTTTCCCGTGAAAAACCCCCGTCTCTAACCCCGTGGTTATATTGGATTCTAGAGGTAACAACGTCACGTGCTGTCAAAAATTAAACTAAGCACATTATAACACGTATTATCGTGTCACGTTAGACCAGGGAATAAGAAGCAAGAAAAAGCTAGACACAAAGACCGTGAAAAAAGTGGGAGGAGCCACTCAAATAAAGGAGCATGGGGCAAAAACAGATAAGATGAGTAAACGAACAAAAAAGGGTACAGATAATATTTAAATTTATATTCAAAAGAGTATATCACCAGGGTAGAAGAACCGTTCAGTAGGTAAGTTAAGAAAATCGAGATCTCATCTTACCGAGTTTTACATGTGTATGTATGTACAGTGGCATAATGATAACGTGGCACTTTTTAACCTTATTAATATTGAAATAGAGTCGAAATTGGGGAAATTAAGTGTTTAGAACTTACCACGTCTCTGTAGATGACAGCCCGCAGCCTGTTGACGTCCATGTCTTGGAGTAGTCTCTCGGGGTCCTTGACTGGACTCGAGGTGTCGGCGAGGCTCGCCACCACACTCTACAATCACCGACACGTTAGGTCTCAGTATGAGGAAAAAATTAACATTTCGAGGGGTGCGTGATCAACCCGATAAACCGAGATAGTTACTTTTTGAAATAACAACTCAACATCCATTACGCATAGTTCTATTTTCAAAAAACCTTTTAGGCGACTTATCGGGTGTGACCACGCAACCCTCGATTTGGTCTAGTTACTTTTATTCCCATTTATGAACTATATATATATGTATATAGGGTGTTTTCAAGTGAATCCTTTACCGTTACGTAATTATTCGAGGTGAGATTTCAATTATTGAAGTCAAAAACAAATGAGCAAAAGTAGGTGATTGGTCTTACATTTACAGAACAAACGATTGACTTTTCTAGTAACAAAGTACGAGTAAAGTAATTAATTTAAACAGATATTTCATGCATTGAACATAAGTCTAAATTGTGTCTCGGAACAATGGTGGTTATAACAAGCATAGATAGATGATAGAATAGACTTGGAACACCATGCAAAGTGCAGCGTGTGTTGTGTTCATTGCAAAAACCATTGATGCCTCTTCACTACTTAAAACTGCATCGTATCGAAAAGAGTTTTGTGCCAGGTGACTACAGTGAACCACATTATTCGAATCTTAAAAAAGAGCTCGAACGATTTATCGCCTTCGTTAATGGTGCCCCCCACAGATAGTCGGAATTAGCCCAAAATCAATTAGTGAACCCGAAAGTACCAGGTCGACATGAAATGGTAGAAGTTATTTGATTCCCGAAGCGATGTAAAAAATTAAGAACTACCCCGGTCTTCGAGTCGCGTTCTCATTGGCGGAGCCCCACCCCCACTACCCTTGAGAGAGCCGTGAAGAAGATAAAGCCCGTACAGATAACCCACTTGGCTGTATGTTGGTAGTTGGCGCCAACGGTGGCTCGCCAACTAAATGATGTCGGTTTTTTGTGCGTATATAAAAGGATCTAGGCGCGCTTCGTTAACTGTGTTCACACATTGACCGCCAATATCATGTGCCAGTAATAATTCATTTCCTACAGAAAATTTAATGCGTTTTATTTTTTAAATAAAATTCTTTCACAAAAGGATCGGTAAAAGACACCTAATAACATCAAAGAATTCTTATTTGTAACTCTATTTTGGTGCACACAGATAAAAATTGAAGGTACAATTTAAATAGCTGCGGCCGCATATGATTCGACGCCGTCCAACTTTGTCAAAGCGCCAATGCAGAATAATCAGTGCACCAATGTGTGAAAAGCGACATTTGGGTTTGGCCCAAGTGCTGGCCCAGTCTACTGTGGGCATCGGAGGTTCAGTAGCAGTGATTTACCTTGGGCTCGGGCGAGTCCTGCGGGCGCGCGGCACGAGCGGCCGCGTACCGCTGCCGCTCCTTGCACTCGAGGCAATTGCGCACCGCACACGTGCACACCTACGCAATACGCATACACACACGCGGCTAGCCAGCTATACCGCCGCTAGTCTAACGCTATACGAGTATCGGACAACTAGAAGTAGTATAAGGAAGAATGCCAAAATCAATATGATTCACGAGGGCTACCAAAAATTACATAGCAATGAATCGTTTGCGATTCGAAAGTGACAGCTTTACCAATAACAAAAATAAGAGGGTTAGGAGCGCATTGGATTTTGAGTTTGGCATTCAAAGAAAATCTAAAAATAAAACATTTGAAGTATAGATATAGACTACTACGATAACTTGCTCTAGAATATAACTATTGATATAATACTAAGAACTCGTCTATTTACAGATAGAGAAGTAAATGGATCTCGCTAAACTATTTATGACATAGTCGGTAAACTTTTAGAAAACTGAAATGGGGAAAATTTAAATAAATGCTTGTCAGCTGTGGCCTATAAAATCAAAAATGTCATTAAAAATGTTCAATCTGTTACAGCATAAATGTGATAGTCCACATTGAAAGGGACCTTACGGCGGCAGGCGCTTACGCTGCGAATCGGTGCAATTGTACTCGAACAACGGCAATAAAGGCGTAAGTGCCGGCCGCTATAAGGTCCCTTTTGATATGGACTACCACAAATATTTCAGAGTACTAGGGGTAGCTAAGGAGTACTTTACGAGTGAGCGGACTCACCAGCCTAAGGCACTGGCGGAGTATCCCGCCGCTGGACATGTTCTTCTCGGCCTCCAACTCGGCGAAGTTGAGAGCGCTCGCGAATATCAACACGTCGGCCATGCTGACCAGCCGTTGTAGGAATGTGACCGCCACCTCCACCGGCATGCCCTGCGTGGGCTCGATCACGTCTAATTCATTCTGTCGGGGGAATACATATCAATGAAGATCTAGCATGTGTCGAGTACGATAAAACTGTCAATTGACCAAGAAATTCTCAAACAACGCAAAAGACAACTTAAGATCACTGGACCCGTCGTCTACCGGTCCCTCGGATCCCCGGGATCATAACAAAAGAATGCTATTGTTTATTTTTTTCGCCGGGAGACGACGGCTTAATCAAGCAAAAAGTCAAGAGCTACGGCAGCTTGTTGGCTGCCTGGTTCGACACAAGACAGCTCTAACCCGAAGTGTCTGTGTGTCTGTGTGTGTCTGTGTGTGTCTGTGCGTGTCTGTGTGTCTGTGCGTGTCTGTGTGTGAACGTGTCAGTGTGTGTGTGTGTGTGTGCGTGCCTGTGTGAGTGCGCGTGTCTATGTGTGTGTGTGTGTGTGTGTGTGTGTGTGTGTGTGTGTGTGTGTGTGTGTGTGTGTGTGTGCGTGCCTGTGTGTGTGTGCGTGCGCGTGCGCGTGTGCGTGTGCGTGTGTGTGTGCGTGTCTTGTGTGTGTGTGTGTGTGTGTGTGTGTGTGTGTGTGTGTGTGTGTGTGTGTGTGTGTGTGTGTGTGTGTGTGTCCGCGCGCGCTCACGGTGGGCGAGGTGGCGGCGGCCAGCAGCGGCAGCAGGCCGCCGCACGCGATGATGAGGTTGTGTGTGTGTGTGTGTGTGTGTGTGTGTGTGTGTGTGTGTGTGTGTCCGCGCGCGCTCACGGTGGGCGAGGTGGCGGCGGCTAGCAGCGGCAGCAGGCCGCCGCACGCCATGATGAGGTTGTGTGTGTGTGTGTGTGTGTGTGTGTGTGTGTGTGTGTGTGTGTGTGTGTGTGTGTGTCCGCGCGCGCTCACGGTGGGCGAGGTGGCGGCGGCTAGCAGCGGCAGCAGGCCGCCGCACGCCATGATGAGGTTGTGTGTGTGTGTGTGTGTGTGTGTGTGTGTGTGTGTGTGTGTGTGTGTGTGTGTGTGTGTGTGTCCGCGCGCGCTCACGGTGGGCGAGGTGGCGGCGGCCAGCAGCGGCAGCAGGCCGCCGCACGCGATGATGAGGTTGTGTGTGTGTGTGTGTGTGTGTGTGTGTGTGTGTGTGTGTGTGTGTGTGTCCGCGCGCGCTCACGGTGGGCGAGGTGGCGGCGGCTAGCAGCGGCAGCAGGCCGCCGCACGCCATGATGAGGTTGTGTGTGTGTGTGTGTGTGTGTGTGTGTGTGTGTGTGTGTGTGTGTGTGTGTGTGTGTCCGCGCGCGCTCACGGTGGGCGAGGTGGCGGCGGCTAGCAGCGGCAGCAGGCCGCCGCACGCCATGATGAGGTTGTGTGTGTGTGTGTGTGTGTGTGTGTGTGTGTGTGTGTGTGTGTGTGTGTGTGTGTGTGTCCGCGCGCGCTCACGGTGGGCGAGGTGGCGGCGGCTAGCAGCGGCAGCAGGCCGCCGCACGCCATGATGAGGTTGTGTGTGTGTGTGTGTGTGTGTGTGTGTGTGTGTGTGTGTGTGTGTGTGTGTGTGTGTCCGCGCGCGCTCACGGTGGGCGAGGTGGCGGCGGCCAGCAGCGGCAGCAGGCCGCCGCACGCCATGATGAGGTTGTGTGTGTGTGTGTGTGTGTGTGTGTGTGTGTGTGTGTGTGTGTGTGTGTGTGTGTCCGCGCGCGCTCACGGTGGGCGAGGTGGCGGCGGCTAGCAGCGGCAGCAGGCCGCCGCACGCCATGATGAGGTTGTGTGTGTGTGTGTGTGTGTGTGTGTGTGTGTGTGTGTGTGTGTGTGTGTGTGTGTCCGCGCGCGCTCACGGTGGGCGAGGTGGCGGCGGCCAGCAGCGGCAGCAGGCCGCCGCACGCCATGATGAGGTTGTGTGTGTGTGTGTGTGTGTGTGTGTGTGTGTGTGTGTGTGTGTGTGTGTGTGTGTCCGCGCGCGCTCACGGTGGGCGAGGTGGCGGCGGCTAGCAGCGGCAGCAGGCCGCCGCACGCCATGATGAGGTTGTGTGTGTGTGTGTGTGTGTGTGTGTGTGTGTGTGTGTGTGTGTGTGTGTGTCCGCGCGCGCTCACGGTGGGCGAGGTGGCGGCGGCCAGCAGCGGCAGCAGGCCGCCGCACGCGATGATGAGGTTGTCGGCGAGCTGGCTGATCAGGTGTACGGTGTTCACCACGAAGATGGCGTTCTCGCTGCTGTTCACGAACTCGATCACCGACTTGGTGGAGTGACTCCGCCACACCTGAAACGAAAACATTCTATAATATCACTGCACAGATTGAATACGTTTCATAAATGTCGGTGTAGTACAGTCATATGGCTAATAGTGGTCACTAAACTCTTATTGACACACGTTCGAGACTCGCATGCGACTTTCATTATATTGCGGATTAATCATCATCAAAACTTAAGAGCTTCGCTCTCGTCGGTGGAGTAACCGCCACTCTTCTCTATTCATTGCCAGTTTCTTGACTTCCCCATACGACTCGGCAACTTCCTCCCTCACTTGGTTAAAGTAAGCCAGTCTAGGTCTTCCTCTTCCTCTCCTGTCTTCAATTTTGCCCTCTAAGATGTTTAAGAAGAAGCTGTCGTGCCGTATCAGGTGTCCCGATGCCGGTGGGGATATTGCGGATTACCCAGGTAGAATAAATAATTACTTCAATGGATCTATCAAATCTCGAAATGTAATAAACATGCGATTCCCGTACGTGTGTAGAATAGAATAGAATAGAAAAAGCTTTATTTCGCATTTTACACATAATACATAGTACATTTACACTTACATTAAAATTAAGGCTTAATGCGAAAAAGGAGTCCACTCAGCATGATGTCGATCCACTGAAGGTGAAACGACGCTGATATTCTGTGGATCCTCATGTGGTGCACCACAGAACTGCACGTTTCATAATTGCTATTTTTAGTGCTCCGTGTTAACTACTTATATAATTCTAAACAATAGTAAAGTATCAAATAGAAACAAAGTCACTGGCTCGAACTGGAAGGCTATGCTGGATTCACTTGTTTATCAAGTAGATATGCTTTCAGACATTTTTTGAATAATTTAACAGTGTACATACAAAGGCCTTTAACCTACAACAAACGATGTAGCAATGTAAATGTCGAGTTTCCTGTAACAAACCGGATATCGTTACGTCAAATCGAATCCGGATTTACCTGTATATCAGTCTCCAGCGAGAACAGGACGTCAGAGAGAAGGCGCTGGTGTATGTACGACCAGCGGAACTCGGGGATGCGGAAGGGCGGGCGCGTGGGGCCCGGCGAGAACATCGGCCGCGAGCACTTGGACGGACGCTTCGTTTCTGAAACCACCACTTAGCAATCACAACATTGACGACCGGTTTAGCCTAGTGGGTAGTGCACCTGCCTGTGAAGCTGACGGTCCTGGGTCCGAATCCCGGTCAGGGCAAATATTTGTGTGATGAGCATGAATATTTGTTTCTGAGTCTTGGATGTTTTCTATGTATTTAAGTATTTATATCTATTAAATATATCGTCGTCTAGTACCCATAACACAAGCCTTCTTGAGCTTACTGTGGGGCTAGTTCGATTTGTGTAAGATTGTCCTCTAGTATTTATTTATTTATTTTTATTTATCATAAGCAAAGACTATTCTGCTTTCTCTGCTAAGTTCTACTAAAATACCTACGGTAGTTATCAGTAACAATCCATACTAATATAAGAAATGCGAAAGGTTGTCTGTCTTTCTGTTTGTCTGTTTGTTACCTCTTCATGCTTAAACCGCTGATCCGATTGAGATGAAATTTGGTATGAAGGTAGTTTGAAGCCCGGGGAAGGACGTATTTAAGATACTTTTTATCATGTAAAGCATCCCTTAAGGGGGATAACTAGGTAAGCGCCTGATATAAAAGAATTGCAATAAAATTCTGACGAATGAACGAGTTCTATGTGGGCGGAGTTGCAGGCAAAAGCTGTAAATTATAAAGAACTAAAAAAAACGCTGATTGACCGTAGAAAAAGTGTCCTATAACAAACACTACCTACTGTTGGGGTGCGCCCCTAAATTTGCATTTGACAACTTACCAAAATGATTAGAATCTACTTGAGTACTGGTTGAAGCACTTCGTGGCCTCTTCGGTGACGTTGACGTGTTCGTTCCTTGCGAGGACATACCCTCGTTTTTATTGCTATCTTGCTTCATCTCGTTATCACCGGGTAAGCTCACTCTTCGCTTATCTCTTTCGCTCGCTTCGCGATTTCTCTCCTCCTCCTTTTCTTGTTCCGTCTTATTAACAAGAGAGATGTTCTCACTAATCGTCGAGATCGGTGGGATTTCCGGAGTCTTATGTTCCTCTGGGTCGTTGGTTTCCATTCTTTGGCTTTCGTTTTTTGCGTTTTCTTTCGTGACTTCATCTACTTCTTCGGGTTCGATTCTCTCCGGTGGTTCCTTTCTCGGGGAGTCGACTAGGAATTCTCCGTCTAACGGCAGAACGTTTCCTTCGTGTGGATGGTCGGACGGTATCACCCTGTGGTGACTGTTATCTTCCTCTTCGACTAATTCACTTTGTTTCTGTTCACTCCTCGTGACTACCGAGGACAGTATGTCCGTGATAACTTCGTTAGCGATCATCTCAGCTGTTCGCTTCTCGTCTATGATTTCTTCGATTTCTTGTTCGAAATCTTCCCGGCCATTGGGCGTGTTGCCTTCCGAGTGCAATCCGCCCGAAATAGCACCAGAATCCGTGTCATCATCGGCTTTTAACCGCACAGTCTCTAGCGCTATCGACAACACGTCGTTAACAATGTTTATCGCGATGTCCTTCGGGTCATCGCTGTCAATATCGTCAGGAATGATCGAGTCAGTCTTATCTTGAGTTTTCTTAGGACTAGTCGCTTCGCTGGGAGTTAAGTACAATTCGGACGGATCTGATAGTTCAGATTCTCTCTCGTTCGATAAATTTAAGGGATCGGCGACGCGCTCCGGGCTCGCCGTCTCGCTCGCCGATAAACTAGAAGGAATGCCTTCACTCTTATCCGTGTTATCGTCTTTGAGTACGTTTTCGCCAACGTCTCGCACGGGAATGTAATCGAGGCTCCCCTGCCTCGACAGGGGCTTGTCAGTTTTCTCCAAATCCGCCTCTATCGTCCCGAGGCCGGACTCGGAACTTTCCAGAAGCATATTTTCATTTATGATGGGGCTCGCGAGCTCGCCGGCGGCGACCTTTCCATCACCCGCGGCGTCAATATCAGTACATTTAACACTATCACAACCGTCGACGCAGGGCACTTCGGTATTTACACTTTTAACAGGAGTATGGGCTTTACACACTTGACTGTAGACGGGTTCCGTAGTCCGCGGTTCACTTTCACTGTCGGGCTTGGCGCAGCTGCAGGCCTCCACGTCGCGCAGCGAGAGCCCCGCGCCGATCTCGGTCTGCGCCGCGTGGTGGCTGCGCTCGCGCTCGGGCCGCTCCCAGCCCGAGATGGTGGAGATGGGGCGCTGCTGGCGCTCCGCCGGGTCCGTGATGTTGTCCGCGCGCCGCTGCTCGTAGTGCTCGTACATTTGGGCGAACTGCAGTTTGAACTCTTCGTACGACACCTGGAACAGATCGTCGGAACATGTAATCAGTTTTTCAACACAAGACGTAATATCTAGCCCATGGTTACCTACACGACATAAGGAATAGACATCAAAGTGAAATATAAAAGTTTAGAATGGTAGGTATGTTTCTGGCTTAATCAGTAAATGCGTATAGTTTTGGAGGCAAATTAAGGAGAGATTGACGAAGATTACCACATTTAATTAAAGGTTGAACTGTTCTTAGTTTCCACGGGAGCGAAACATTAAACTAATGAAATCTGTTCTTTGATTGAATTATTACTAATAAGATCAAGCAAGATACGATCCTATTCAGCGTTGTTTCTTTTGAGTTTAATAACATTACTAAATGTATTTCTTCTTCTTCATTTGTTCCAAAATACTGGTTATTTATTAATTTAACATAACATTATTAAATGCATTTCTTCTTCTTCATCATTTGTTCCAAAATACTGGTTATTTATTTATTTGGAGAACGAACAAACATAGATGTACATATCACAAGTTGAAAACCTAGATTACATATAAACATGCATCCCACTAAAACATGTAAGTAACAAAAAAAATAGTTACGGGCTAAATTAATACGGGTTATGTTCATAATGTTACCAACCTTGGAATGGACAATAGCCAACGTGTCGACCCACACCCGCCAGCCTCCGTACTCATGCTTTATCGCATGATGCAGCAGCATCCTGAACAGACTGTACACCATGTCAGATATCTTCTGCTCCTCCGCGTTCTTCGGATGGATGTAGGCCAGCGCTATGAGCCACTCCTGCCACACGGACATCTGCAGCACGGTGCGCCGGTTCTCCCGGTTGTTGCTGCAGAGGAGCGTCATGTCCGACAGGAACAGCTTCTTCACCTCCAGGAGCTGTTCCGTCTGCTTGGACTGCCGGATCAGGGTGGCGACCACTTTTAGGATCACTGTGGAGACGAATGTCACAGGTTAGACGGGCTTAGGTGAACGAACTACTTGTAAAAGCTACGTTGGCAATAGTATGCTATAGTATGTGTGTGTATGTATGGTATAGTATGGTTGTCTGGAAGAAATCGCTCTTTAGCGATAAGACCGCCTGTTGTTTGCCACTTCTCATTGTGTTTTTTGCACTGTACTGTATCCTTTGATTGAGGTGTGCAATAAAGAGTATTTGTATTGTATTGTATTGTATTGTATGCTATGATTATTCACCCATCATGAAATTGCTGCAGAACTACCTGCCGTACAGTACAGTGATATCGAAGAAAAAGAATCAGGTTTTATAGTGGCTGCTACACATGGCTTGTGGATTTCGTTTGCCATGTTCGTAAAATACATATTTTTTTTAATACAACGCCGGTGGCAAACAAGCGTACGGTCGACCTGATGATAAGCGGCCACCGCAGCCTATAGACGTCCGCAACTCCAAAGGAGTCACGTACGCGTTGCCGACCCGTTATGAAATACTAAATATGACCATGGGCAAAAGTAAACACACAATTACTGCTCACCATTAGGCGGGCAGAGAAAAGGAACACGCTTTGAACTCAAACTATCAAAAAAGAACTGCCTGTGACTAACGGACAGACACAGAATGATCACATATATACTCCGTTGGAGCATTAAGGTACGTAACAAGCAAGAAATCCGACTTTTTTATGATAAGTCTAGGTCAGTTATAATGTTTTGTGATAGGCAAACATATACACGTATGTGTATATCATGAGATCAGAATAATTAAAACAGATAAATGCCTGTCCACCCGAGAAGGGATTTCCTTTAGGAGTAGGTAAGTTAGCAATATATAATAACTGCAGTATATAAATGGAACAGAAAGGTTGGAGTTATACAGAGGTTTGACATAAACCATGTTGCAGCACCACTATGTCTCTTTAGTACCCTCTCATCCTCTTGACGCTACGCATGCTATTACCAACATACGATTTTTAGACATTGAGGATATAATAGAAACTCTATGACATTAATGTTAAAGTAGGATATCCAATGGGGTACCGCACACTTCCCCTCATACCGCACAAACTCGCCAAGTCAGGAAAACTTGCTCACATCATGGGTCGCAAAGTTTACAATCATCTCCCAAATCAAATAGTTGCCGCTCAAACTGCGTCGTTATTTAATACGAAACTGAAAAAATGGCTTATCGAGCAGGCGTTTTATGATCATAAGGAGTTATTTTGTATTACGCGAGGATAAAGACTATGTATTTTTAATATAAAATATATTAAAAATACCATAGCTACCTACATTAATGTATGATATATTAAGATGAATTGACATGTAATTCGATATTACCAATAAATATGATTATGATTATGATAAGAGCATATGTGATAATCCATATTGAAAGGGACCTTATGGCGGCCGGCACTTACGCCTTTATTGCCGCTGTTCCAATGCAATAGTGAATAGGTGCAACGTAAGCGCCTGCCGCCATGAGGTCCCTTTCGATGTGGATTATCACATATGTCAGTGTGAAACACAAAATAATCATATTGTACTATGAAACCGTCACTCACTAGGATTCTCCAGGCGGAAGTGCGGCTGCGGCTCCGGATGGCTGGTGTACAGGATCTGCTGGCCGACATGCTCGGTGAGCAGCTCGTACAGCGCGTTGTACGCCGGCAGCGCCAGCGCCTCGCCGCCCCCGCCCGCGCCCCCGCCCCCGCCCGCGCCTCCGCCGCCCGCCAGCCGCGTCGCGAGCAACGTGTACAGGTTGTGAGGGGACATCACGTCGTATTTCCGTCTGTGAGCGCAACAAGATAACCTATAGTGAGAATATGGGACACGGGAAATACTGCATGACACACATGAAAACAGCAGTGGGGTCATTGTCAGATTTAGGTTCGCGTCTTTTCGGTGGACATATCAAAAGTTAAGGGCCACAAAGCTTAATTTTGGATTGGTCTAGTAACCCGCATAAACGGTGTTTCCATAACTATAAATCCATGTTATAAAAACATAACTTACATGTACATAAGCCGTTAACTATTGACCACCGGGTGGACAACTTTTGTTTTTGACACGCCCAGGCCGACGATACTAACGCAGGACACAGTTAAAAATAATATCCCCCACATCCCGCCACCCTTGATTCAACATTATAATCTGCACCTAGACACACCCTTCATCGATGAGCTGCTTGTCAATTTTTCTCATTTGGATCAACACCAATTATCTCAAATTTTTGAACAAAAAGTTAGCTCCAACTGCCAGCCAGGCCGGAGATCACAAAATAATGTTATTGTTTATTTTTTTCGCAGGGAGAAAACTAAATAACTAACTAACTAAATAGGTATGAGAGGCCAACCGGTCTGCGATATTTGACTAACAAAAAAACATACATTTTACCTAATAATATTAGTAATGTATATATATGGCAGGAGAGTATGGACCTACTACCTACCTCATACACTAAATGGTTTCCCCATACATGTTATCAATAAAATAGAAGACAATCCAAAGCAAACTAAAAATATCATAAACAGAACAATATTGTATAGCCCAATCTAAACGAAAGAAGACCATATATTAAATATAAAATAAAATATAAGCTTAGCATCACAATCTTAAAATGTAAAGATTTAGCTAAGTAATTAACATGAAATGTAATTAATTTTCTTTTTTTAAATAAACAATTTAATTTTTTTTTTAACCAAGTTGATAATGGTACGATACTTAATTACGTATCTTCATAAGTTATGTTTAAGCTGAATTTTGCGCTGTCACCCGTGAAACTTACTTGTGTGTGCTGCGACTTAGGAAGAAGCCGAGCAGCTTGAGCGCCTGTAGCCTGATTAATTGGCTCTCAGAAGACAGCAACTTAAATATCGTCCGCACTCCGCCCTGCAAGTTAGTCCACATTGTTAAATAGCGCGTTAAAGATACCTACTGTGTACTTAAGGCTTAAATACGTGGCCAACTATGAGGGTTAAATGAAATAAATGAACTTTATTCTGCAAGTAGGCCGCAAAGGCACTTTTACAAGTCAAAAACTACTAGCGTTTCTCATGAGACCACTGCCGAGAAGAAACGCCGAAAGAAACTCAACAGTCAGTCATTTTCTCCAAAATATGCTTATTACAATGATACTACTTAACCTACTTAAGTAAATGTAAGTGGTAAACAACAAAAGAGAATTGAAAGAAAAACTTGTGTAGTTACACAAGAAAACAAAACATGTCGAATCGTTTGATATGCTTTCCTGCAAGAAATGTGTCAACTAGATACAATGAAAATATTAGACTCTTTACGCTATTTAGGTATTTGGTTTGGGCCATGCATTTCTGTCTGTTAGATAGTCCTCAACCCTATAATAAGCCTTTGACATCAATGTTGGTGGGTTGCACCCAAACATTTGATAGTTCAGATTTAGATTCAGATTCTTTATTGAAAAAAATATTATTACAATTCATTATTTACAGTGGAGAAAATTTAACGCTATACAAATGGCTATCACAAAAATATCAAGAGTAATAAATTAAATTTCACAAATATTCGTTGTACATATGCAATAGTCAAATTCGATGTCCTGTAAGAATTATACACACTAAGATTATAAACAAAAAACACATAAATTTAATATTACAATGTCAGTTATAATTCGAAATGAATGATCACTACATAGTATAAAACAAAGTCGCTTTCTCTGTCCCTATATCCCTATATCCTTATGTATGCTTAAATGTTTAAAACTTCGCAACGGATTATGATCCGTTTTTTTTAATAGATAGAGTGATTGAAGAGGAAGGTTTATATGTATAATAACATCCATTAAATAGTGCACCCGTGCGAAGCTGGGGCGGGTCGCTAGTGTGATATAAATAACTGTAGTTTAAGTGTAGTTAATTATTGTAGTGCTGTTTTTGTCAGTAGTTTCGAATGAAAATTACGCAGCAATAATAACTGGCATAAAACGGCAGTACAAGAACGACATTTCCGAGACAATCTAAATTTATTCGAGAACTCCGTAAATTGAGTAAAAAAGTTGCAAACCGTTGTTATGAGGTAATGTTCGGACACAATTATTAACTTCCAAAGTTTTAATTCCATAATTCGCTAATTGAATTTCAATTGTCATGTCGCTCGAATTGCGGATAGAATTGTCTTTTAAAAGGAAAGGTTTGTAACAATGATTGTTAATGATGTATTAAGCGGTACCGCTGCTAACGAGAAATATTACAAATTTAGTATAATAGGCTTTTTTTTAATTTAGGCACCGAGCAGGATTTGAATCTGCTACCTCTCGGCACTCGTGCTTTTGCCAGATTAGAGTCAAGTGTATTGGGGCCGGGTGCCAGTTGCACCTATAGCTCAGTTGGCTAGCCTCCTGAGACCCACCATACAAATAAAAATACAATCGAATTTGAACCTAACAGTTCCGATTACAAATTTGAATTTTATTTTATGTCAAATCAATAAAACCAAAACAAATGCAACTCTGTCACTTCAAAATTTAACTTATTTTCCGTTGACCATATTTTGTCCTTTATATAGGACGCGGGGTCTTAGGAGGCTAGAGCGACTGGCCGCGAGTGCCGGGAGGGAGGTCGCAGGTTCAAATCCTGCTTCGGTGCCCATATATTTAAATTTTTCCTTTACTTCTAAATTAATGGTCGTTACTTACTTTGGCGTCGAAAGCCGGCACCATCGAACTGGGATGCTCTGACATCAGTGAAATTAGCATTTGTAGAACATCGTGTAGATTTTCATCCTGAAAAACATAGGATAATAAGAAGCCTGATTCAAACAGCGTTTTTCGTCTGCCGTCAAACACTCGTACTATGAAAATTTATTTATTTATTTAAATATATTTACACAGCATTACAGATTAAGTCTAATACACTGTGAAACGAAACATCAACTTAAAGGAACAAAACAATGATACTAATTATCTACGTAGGTACACTAGAAAGCCTATCATCCTTCATCTCACAGAACTTCAGACACTCCCTACACACAGCCGTCCATCGCCACGCGAGCAGATCACACTCGGGTGCTGACACCAACAGGGCATTCAGCAGCGTCAGGGCGCGGAGGTGCGGCGAGTTCCTGTGAGACACAGTGCGAGCCGGAGGCACTGCTAAAAGCGGGCGCGTACGAGGTCTAAGATCCATTCGTGGGACTCCTGGAACGTGCAACCTCACAAATTGCCTCACTAGTTCAAGGCAATCTGACTCTCCCCGTAATACACGGCAAACAAAGGAGAGTAGGCTGAAGTTGCGCCTCACTTCCAAAGAGTGGAAAGTCAGAGTTCCAAGTAGAAACTTTGTGGGATAAAGGAATGGATAATATCCATACATTTTTTTATATAGAAATCTTAGAAATGTTTTTTGAACCTTTTCCAAGAGTATTTACCTCGTGCATGGTAGTTAGGTAGTTCAGAATGGACTGAAGTTCGTCCTCTTTAACGCCATTCCCGATCATGATGAGCTGCTTCAAAAACAGCAGAATGTATGCTCTGATCGTGAGGATGTCTTTGTGTGCCGGCCGTGGACCATCTAAAATATAAGTTACTTTATTTAAAAAAATAGGGACAGACTCCTTAACAAAATTAGCATGATACATTAATTTATAACTTTAAATAGAATTCATGAACATCTCAAGAGTAGGTTTTAAATCCCTTATTCATAAACGTTCATCAAACCTATATTAGCTAAAATGCCGTTAATATTCGTTTGTCTTCATCTGTCACTTTGACATTTCTGTTTGTGAGTAAGAGACAAAACACATTTTAGTTATCAGAGGTTTGTTAATTTTTATGAATAAGGGGGTAAATCTTTGACGACACTTTGTGCGTTAACATTAAATTTTATCTTAAGTTTGTACATAAAAAGAACTTTGATGCGAAAACCAAATAAGTTTCATCCAAAAAGGTGTAATTTATTCGCAAACTTTATTTATCGGCTGTCGTAAAATATTTACCGATCAATATTTAGATTTACTTCGGACAACACAACAAAGAATCAGCAACTTGCCTAATCCTTTAGGCGTGATGCCGCTCTTCGCTCTGGGATTAACGACCCAGTAGTAAAACTTGAGTGTGTGGACGGTCTGCAGGACCGTGCTGACGCGGCGCACGCTGCCGTAGATGTGTGCGTCGGCCAGGAAGTCCGTGGCCAGGTAGCAGTAGAGGCGGGCCTGGACCGCCGCCGGCGTGTGCACCCACAGCGCGGGGTTGAACAGCACGTGGTCCAGCAGCTGCCAAGTCAAGAACGATTGGCAGAAAGACTGCGATCAGCACTGATTTACACTGTCCGATGGTTGGTAGCGTTGCTCTCTTGCCTTGGAATCTAACATTTAGAGTCGAGTGTGTAAAGTACTCCACCGCGCGATCGCGACATCACTAACACATATAGTCCCGGTACCGCCGCACACCGGGTAGAGTCAGTCAGACCCAGGTCGAGCCTAGCTGAGTTTCTTGCTGGACTCTTCTCAGCTAGGCTAGGTTTAGTGAACCAGTGACAAAACTCCCAGTAGCTCGATTCCACTCACACCTCAGATTCGGTTGAAACCGCTCAACCAATCTCACTGGAGCGCAAACTCTTAGAGTATTCCAGTGATCCAAACCACACGCGTGGTCATGCCGGAGGTTTTCCCCAGGCTACTCTCCAACCGCGCACTCCTATCGCTTATTGGGCCCGGCCTATAAAGCCACAGTCAGGTTCAAAAAAAAAAGTGTAAAGTACATACTAGGAGTTAAGAAGGACGTATGAATTCGCAAGAATAGGAGTTCAAATTGAAATAAAGGGGAACTTACGTACAAACTACAACAACAAAGAATGTCGGTACCAGGAATATCGAAGATGTTTTGCATCGCGCCGGTTTGCCGGTACGGATAAGCCGGTAAGCCCCGGTGCAGTCCGCTACACGATGCGGTGAGCAACTGGTCCTTCGTACAACTAGGTGTTGTCAAGCTATGTGTCTGTTCAGATCAGTGTCCGGTGTACAAATAACACAGTATCTGTGGAGTGTTGGGAGCTAGACGCTGCGTTAATTCACAAACCTCATTGTAATGTAAATTCATGAAATTAATCTAAATATCGTCAGAGCTCACGGAGCGAATTATATTAAAGTTTGTGAATTATCAATCAGTTTAAATTAAACGAACTTTGTTAATTGCAAATCGTTGAATAATTCAGAAGTCTAATGTGCAAAATAAGATTTATATGTCTTGTCTCTAGAGACTAGGCAATCATGGCTCACTATACGAGTAACTAGGTCATAATATCAGATTATCTTTGAGTTTGAGATCCATATCGTAAGTCCCTAGACGCGGAGTTAATAACGTGTTAAGGTCGTAATTCTAACTAATTCGCAATATCTGCTGGATTCGGTAACTAATACAATTTAACATGTTCATAATTGCGTATATTAACACCAGTTTCATCATCTTTATTAGCCTTAGTCTCATGTTTGAAATTATTAATTTTTTGCAAGAAAGAGGTATCAAAGTTCGTTTAATATATATTTAAGTGAGAGTGCAGTGTTCGGAGGGCGGACGGCAAGTCGTGAGCAAGCAAGAGGAGCATGCGCTAACAACCATCGACATACGATACGGCACCGGCACGTCACACACGTCAATGTTCCGACACGACACAACTTACTACAACCAACAGCAGCCCGGCTAGCTCGATACGTTTTATGGCAATGTTTAAACTGACATTCTAGCAGATTTCGGCCGTAAAACGTGACCATAAAACCTATCGTGCCAGCATGCTATTTATCATGTTCAATAGATAGTTTTGCCATACAGAAGATTACTAAAGAAGTCAATGTGTTGACAATAAAAATAGAGGTTACAATTGTAGTTCGTGTAAATTGTATCTTATTGGAGTAGAGACAAAACGTAAATGTAGAGACAAAAGGTGTTCATATTTTAAAAACATGTACAAATGCAATAAGAGGGAACCATTTTACAAAAGCTTGCAGGGAATTCATGCGGATTTTTTTTTAAATTGTAACTTGAAAAGTCACAAGCATTTGTGAAACTGGTTCCAAGTAATCATTAAGTATAATGTGAGTTCTAAGGCTCGGTTTTATAAAGATCCGTTAGACCTTATATCGGTTAGTTATGTCAAAAAATGTACTGAGTTACTGAAATTTGACCTGACATTTGGTCTAACGGATCTTTATAAAACCCGGCCTTAATGTTGCACTTCCTTTACACAGATTCAAATAATGTAGTTAGAGTACCTAACTATAACTACACAAACATTCCGTTTTCAACGCAAAACTTCCGAATGTACATATATTTCCAAGCTAAAACACTGTATTCATATTCATAATTCAGGTCAGAAACAACGAGTAAATGCTAAAGTTATTTAAACCAAATTCTCTTAACAGTATTGACTAATGTACTTTCATGTTTTTGTTGCAAGACATATTTCTTTTCTATTCTATTCTACATGGCCACAATAAGAAAACATTGAAGTATTATTACAGATTTAACATTTTAACCAACGTTTTTAAAATCTCTTACCTACTCGTATAATAATGTAACGCGTTCCACGAATTCATCTAAACATTCATTCGTAATTAATAAATGGATTTAGCAAAGGCTTAAATTGACGTATCGTTTGATGATGCATCAGTGATTCCTTTGACACGCGCCAACCGCGTTTGTCCACTAATTGATTGCTCTGTTAATCCGATCACGCCACTCACCACTCGCCGCAAATCATCCACGATTTAACAGCTATTGTTATACACATACTAAAAACATTCCGCAGCCTAGGCAATCTGGTAATCATTAGTCTGGTAATTTCCCACTAACCTTCTACTTATATAAAAAATGTGAAATTTTAACAGTCCCACAATTATTTATACTAAACACAGTTTTGAAACAGCATGCCGGAATCCCTTACAACCCTGACCATGCTAGTAAAAGACGAAAAGATATTGTTTGCCCTAAAAATATTAATAACAGGCACGCGTTCTCTTGCAGATTTTTCAACTTCTTAGGTCCTCTTGTTTACAACAGGCTTAATGCGCGGCTAGATTTATATTCACTGAACTACATGAGATGTAAATCTACGCTATGAGAAGCCCTAAAAAAGTTGTCATATGATGACACAGAGAAATTATTAATTGTTTTAAAATAATTTTGCATCGTAGCATATGTTTTATTTTGCATGTGAATATTTCTAAGTAATTGTAAGTCCTTCTTTGCCTGAAACACAGGGTTTCCTAGCTCAGGCACGTGTTATTTACTACCATATATTTGTAAACTCCTAGCCTATTATAGTTCTCATTCTTAATTTTGTATATACATTCAATTACACATTTGGCCAGGACTGTGCGTTGTAAGCAAAGGCCCGTGGTAAATTTATTTATGAACGCAATTTCCTTGCATGTTTATGGGAGGTCCTGTAAACCCTCTCGACAGCAGACTTTAGGGTGAATTGTGATTTAATGGCTAAAGTATAAGCAACCCTATGCCGCTAATGTGCAAATCATTTACCCAATTCACTTAGAGAAGGCTAATAAAAATGTACCTGTTTCAAAAGTAGGTCAGAATTAGGAGAGCAGCAAGTCACAAGATGTTTTGTGAGGTGTAGGAAGGAGGCCAGGGTTTCTGGCGTGAGGTGGTCTCGGCTACACCGCTGCAACATGTGGGAGATGACCAGGAATCCCCGGCACTGTAGCATGTGCTGTTGCACTGTCGCACACGACTCCACTAGCGAACACACGAATCCTAGGAGTTTTGAACTGAGGGAATAAAATATACACAGTTGTATTATTTATCTGGGTTGAAAAAATAAAGATTAGCTACAGCGAAAATCTACTTTCTCAATCATGGACGAATTTTGTTTGACAAACCGCTTCACATCCCTTTTCAAGAAAATCAAACGAAGCTCGCAAGTGAGGCAGTCTCCTAACATCACAGATGCTGGTGTGCATAAGTTTAATCCCGCATTACCTTTGAAGCGAGTTCGTTTAGATCAAACCCATCCAACTGTGAAACGGGTCGCCAACTGTGTTGACAGACAAGAAACGTTTTTACTGAACATACCATTTCACGTTATCAATAAAAAGCTTTTTAGGTTAGTATGGAATTATGAATTTCTGAACGGCAACTAACCTATATTATTAAGCGCGAAATTAACCACTATTTAATAACGACTCGAAACCCCCATGCAAATGCGTCCGCGCTAAATATCCGCCATAAATCTAGCCGGTTAACCGGAGTCGACACCAGGCAATTAGGGATAGCTTGAGATGCTCCCTCAGTTTCAGAAGCGATTGAGGTCGGGACAGTGAAAGTGCATTTAGCCGAGTAATGCGATCGAAGCTACTTGGAATATTAATGAACTGCTTTGCGGCAGTCGGACTCGGGCGGGAGTCGCAAATTCGCAGTAATCCCAACAATATACCGGTGGTGATTCAGTTAAGGAACCCGTGGGAAGTTTAGTTCTGAACTAACACAACTCTACGGTTAGCAAATCGTTATACCGAAACTAAGCTCAAACCGAATCGGAACTTCAATTCAAACCGGTTTCCACATGTTAGATAAGTTTTAAGTTGAAGTGAACAAGTTGGAGAAGTACATCGTGGTCGTACGAGAAATGCATTAACGTATGCTAAAAAGTCACTGGTACCAGGATAACATACCATAGCATGGGGTCGCGTTTGGGGTCTGTAGCCGGTGCATCGTGCGGCAAGTCAAGCTGAGCAAAAAGCGGGAACAGAACCTGCACCCCGCCGATTGAATTCAGTGCGCTGTGTATTGAATGCGTTACAACTGCTTTCACTTCCTGTACAAACAACAAAGAAGCTGAATAATATATTCTCCTGTAATTCATATTCATCCACTTTATACGGCCTCTTTGCGCGCGTCTCCGAGTCGGGTATAAAACTTTCCCATAGCTACTAGGGCATCATAAAATATGAAGAGGTAATTTACCTGAAGCATTAAAGCATGTGGCGTGTGAACGAAGTATGAGACGTTCCCTTTAGGAGCAGATTGTAGACAAAGTTGGCCATCAGTCGCCACGGGATTGTACATGAACACAATTGCAGATGACAACTTGCCATCGTACAGGACCTGGTTACATAATAGTTTAAATTAATAATTCGTTTTGTGAAAGTTTTACGGTAATACAAGCTTTGGAATGTCTGATTAATTATTTTAATTATTCCTGTGCGTAAACGGAATTAATTGGAAATGGCTGTTTGAGTTGGGAGGGTGTAATGTAACAATTTTGCACGTATGTACAAATCTTTATATGACAAGGTGACTTTGTGTAAACGTGAGAATTGTATAAAGGTCATAATAGTACATTACTTACCAAGGGCGGTAAAACAAAGAATGTCTCAGATCGCAGGTATTTGACGCCCGAGCCGAAGGCAAAGGCGATAATTATGCGATCTGAGGCTTTCTTAATTACCGCCCGAGGTAAGTACAAAATTTTATGTCACCCCCTGGCCAGGAAGTGGGATTTTCCGCGCGCGGAGCGTGCGGTAATTGCCACTTTATGGCCAGGTGTGACATAAATATATTTTATAATGCATGTGCTCAAAAAGCGCGTTTCCTAAGCAGCCAAACTGTGCGGAAAGTACCACTTTTCCGCGCTAGTACTTTTTACTTTCATTTTTTTTCATTATTATCTTCGTCGTCAGCCCGACGCCAACAGAATTTGTTATGACTTATTTGAGCAGACGTTGACGTATCGAGAAATGTAAATTATAACCTATAAATCTTAAATGAACTTTTTGATTATTTCTTTCTTTTCCTCGCACAATGCATTATAAAATGTTGTAAGATACGCGTTCGGAAACGCAATTGCTTACTTTTCGAACTTCTATCGTAAATAACTATTAAACTTAGACAATTGAATTATTAAATTACAAATGTTAGTTAACATTTTCTGCCTACGACAATAAATTAAATTGGGAAGGTACCTAGGTTAGTAGATACACAAATCGCAAAATTAATCAAAACTGTTTTCAATTTAAAAAAAAACTAAGCGTACACCGATTTTCATTAAGCATGAAATTATTTTAGTTACAAACGTACACATTAACATGCAGAAACGTTAATACTTGACCAATACCATACAAATTGAATATGTTATTCTGCTACAAAATAACTACAATGATGAAATATAATCCATGCATAACAGTTCATCTGAGCGGTATTTTGACCCTTCGAGCGCGGTGACTGAACTTGCTCGTAGAGTCGAGCCAGCACAAGTCAGCTACGCTTATGAAGACGTCAAAAGTCTAGGGAATTTGACGTTTTGACGCCTTCAAATGGGAAGTCAGAACTGTCAGCATCAGTGCACCTACCGAAAATGCCGAATGCACAATAAAAAACTTACATGACTGCGATAAGGAAAACTTAACTATATTAATCTAAAATATAAGTTTCGTAGACATGTTCACACCATTTCAACGCTTTATCCCTGTTTGGTCAAAACAAGCATAAGGCCAGTTAGCAAGCATGTAGCAGAAAAACAATATCACATAAATAACAAAAATGGAAATAACACGTAACCCGAGCCTAATGTACCAGGATAACATTACTCACTCAGAGGTGGGTCCAGAACTAAGACACATTTGTTACAATAACACGGCTAAAAGGAAGTAAGGGTTGCCACGATTTTTCATAATAAAACAGGAACCATGTCAGCTCATACATAAAATAAATAAAAGACATACCGGGACTTTCGGCATTAACATTTTATGGTAAAAAGTTTAGAAATTCCCGGGGCGTCTTGCCAAGGGACAGATAAAAACGAGTCATACTATTACTTAAGAAATTATGAATACGTGACTGCTACGCTACAGCTTGGTGGCTTGGGATTTACTCCAGATTAGTTTCACTGGAATGTGATTAGGGGTACATCCATTTTCAAGGCGATTAAGTTTAATTAACAAAAGGTTTATGTCTAATTAAGGGTCCTTATCAGTTGAAAAACGCTCATCTATTTATGCTATTTTCTGTTTCAATTGACACGTATCTTGACATTTTCTCAATGTTACTATCTAGAACAGGACTATTGCTACCTTATGTCATAAACTTGAAATGTATTTTTTAGATTATTCATTAAGAAATATCGTTTCAAACATCACTCCAAATCTACCATTTTCAAGCTAAAAACTTGTTTTTTCCGCTTAAATTCTACTATATTGTGTATAGTCAACAAATGGTTATGTTACTATCTAAAACTTTAACAAAATCATAGTATCGTTTAATAACTTTATTGGTATTATTAATACTTTTGTCATAATTTGAAATCAAAACATTTTAAAACTTATAAGGCCTCTTAAATAAAAAAAATAAACGAATTCTAACATAACATAAAACATGGGTTTGTCTGGTGACCAGAGGGGCTACCGCGAACGGAAAACGAACGAAGTTCGAATATCTCCCTCTATGTCGCACTCGCTAATTCGTGCGACGGAGAGGGAGATATTCGAACTTCATTATTTTTCGATTCGCGGTAGCGCCTCTGAGGGCTGGCCTCTATTTCGCTCAGCGAATATGTATTGCCGTGCAGCGAGGCAATACAGCCAGCCTTCTGGGCACCCTACCAATGAGGGCTATCGTGTATGAATTCGCCGCTAGAGGCGCTAGTGTAGCGTGGGGTCTCCGAAATGTCAAATGTCACTCTTTGTGGTTGCGCTACGCGGGTTGATATCTAATTGGAACAATATGGTGACTATTTTGCAGTACCTGAGCTTTATTATGGCAAAAATTTAAGGGTCAATGACTGTCAGGGCTTTGAGACAGTTTTGTCTTTCGGAAACTTATTTCCTCCTTTTTTCGGAACAAAACGGGACCGCGCTACAATGCGGTATGTTCGATATTTTTACGGTACGGTTTTAAGGTATTGAATATGATTTAAATGTAAACTTCGTTCTCATGTCCATAACAATCAATAACAATTTTTGACAGCTGGATCTTACTCGACAGTGGCGCCAACTAGTGAGCACAAAAACGATAGCTCCCATTGACAGCGATTAGGGCCGAGCATTTTCAACTAAAAACTTGTTTTTTCCGCTTAAATTCTACTACACACAATAAAATCAAGAAATGCCTATGTTACTATCTAAAACTTTAATAAAATCATCGTAGCCTTTAATAACTTTATTGGTATTATCAATACTTTTGTCATAATTCGAAATGAATTATTTGTAATTTTAATTAGCTTATTTGTTTTATTACATACTTACGATTATTATATATTTAGATGAAATAAAATGAAATAAGTACAACACAAAAATTGAAAGTTTTTATGTTGTACTTGTAAAATTTTATGTTGTAAAAAAAATTGCATAAGAACGCCGAGCGAACGCCGCGATGTTAGGGGCGGCCGGTCACGTTAACCCGTTGACAGTCACCGTCGGCCTTTAAGAGCAGTATAGGGTTAACGCTCGAGCTCGCCTCACACAGGCAATAGTACGACAAACTATCTCTCTCTCTCATCATCATCATCATTTCAGCCGAAAGACGTCCACTGCTGAACATAGGCCTCCCCCAAGGCTCGCCATTTAGACCGGTCCTGTGCCGTTCGTTTCCACCGGATTCCCGCGACCTTCACCAGGTCATCACTCCACCCTGTCGGAGGCCTACCGACAGCTCGTCTTCCGGTGCGTGGACGCCACTCAAGCAGTTTCTGGCCCCATCGCCACTTAAGTCTCGCAATTTTGAAGGCTATGTCGGTGACCCCAGTTCTGCTACGGATAGCTTCATTCCTAATCCTATCACGCAGAGAAACCCCGAGCATAGCTCTTTCCATTGCTCTTTGGGTGACCTTGAGCTTTCTTATGAGGCCCATCGTTAGCGCCCATGTGTCGGATCCATATGTCATCACTGGCAACACACACTGGTCAAAGACTTTTGACTTGAGGCACTGCGGTAAATTGGACGAGAATACACTGCGAAGCTTCCCGAACGCTGCCCAGCCGAGTCGGATTCGACGAGTGATCTCTTTCTCGAAGTTGGACCTACCTAACTGGACTGTTTGTCCCAGGTATACGTACTCGTCAACAACTTCGAGCGCAGAGCCGCCGATTATTACGGGACTTGGTACAACATGGGCATTAGACATGACCTTCGTCTTGTCCATGTTCATTTTCAGACCAACTCGATCAGTAACTCTGCTGAGATCAACGAGCATTGTACTGAGGTCCTCCATGGTCTCAGCTATGACTACAATGTCGTCAGCAAATCGAAGGTGAATGATGTACTCGCCATTTACGTTGATGCCTCGTCCTTCTCTCTCTAATGATGAAGATTTCAGCATAAAGTATCAGATGCATGTCTTCAACTTAGTTGTAAGCCAGCACTTAGAAAGTGTGTGATGTGTTGGCGAAGTTAAGCGATCTAAGCGCAGTACGTGCCGCTAACTAGACAAGTTCGTCTGTTACCCCGTATCAGGCGCAGACACATTTCACAGATTAAACAATGTTGTACTTCGAATATGGGATATCGTAACTTTAAATTGAGCAAACGTAGACGTTCTCGAGTTAGCTTTGGAGACACAGAGGTACCTATAATATTCGAACGACCGCTTTAGCCTAGTTGGTAGAGACCCTGCCTACGAAGCTGGAGGTCCCGGGTTCGAATCCAGGCATTTATTTGTGTGATGAACACGAATATTTGTTCCTGAGTCTTGGATGTATTCTATGTATTTAAGTATATATTTATCTATATAAGTATGTATAATATCGTCGCCTAGTACCCATAGTACAAGCTTTGCTTAGTTTGGGACTAGGTCGATTTGTGTAAGATTGTCCACAAATATTTATTTATTTATTATTCTCTCCCCTAGCCGTTTGCTGGCTACATGGCGTATAAGAATGTCTTGGATATTTGATAAGTCATAAAATTAATTACCAATTTAACAAAAAGAGTAACAATTTCTAAATATGTTAGTGTGTAAGGGAAATGTAAATGGGTCATTCTACTTTTTCATGACCAGTTTTCTATTGGAAAAAGAAACTATGAAATATATTGAATTACTGTACAAAAATGGGATTTCGAAATAGGACCTGACCCTAATAAAAGGAATTTATAGGTAATAATACTTAAATATTAACATATTTCTGTAAAAGGTGGGTAACACAGTGGTAAAAACGATTTTTTCATACAATGGTGAGTCATCCAAGGACCACTGAGTTACTCGATTTATGGATATTAGCTGTGGTTCGTTAATTACCAAAACTATCGGAAGTGATACTGCAATTGCAGCCTCTTTCTAAATAACAACACAACAATATGAAGTGAGGGCCAAGTATTCCAAAATCAGCATTTAAAAAAAAAGTGTCAGAAAATTACGTACATGAAAAAGTAGAATGGCCCAAATATGGTATGTTGCATGTTTCAAATTAATAAATTAGAGTTTTGTTGTCAATTGTTTTAGCGTACCATTGGACAAGCAGCTTAAGGCTTATTCCAGTTAGGTAAGTTAGTGAACTAGTGAACTACCCTCCTCCCCCCCCCCTGTATCCGTGTTAGTCGGATTAAGATGCAAAGCGATTCCCTAGTCGCTAGTGCAGTTATCATTTCGTTTGCATACCCCGTGCTTTGAGTTAATGTCGGCAGAATTGGTCAGAGAGAAATATAAATATTCTTAGTACCTAAGTGGTTTTTCATGCGGTTTCATCCAAGTAAGAAACTAGGAAAATAACTTGCGAATTAATAACAGTTAAACACTGAAAAAATATCTGGTATTTTATACTGTTGAGTCTAAATGTAATGTCTTATTAACACCTTTGTACACAGTTCAACAATAAACATTATTCTATTCTATTCTATTCTATTCTACTAAGAATCCCATTTCTTAAGAAAAATACACTTTTTTTGCAAACACAGAACATCGACGAACTTTATCTTTCCTGAAGTTTTATTAAACCAGGCACAAGCTGTTAGTTTCTTCGAAATCGTGTTGGTATATTTTTGTCCTTATATATCTAAAATTCTATGTTTAAACAAAATTTAATTCTTACAATGGCTACAATAACGCTCGTCTAGTAACTATAGACTTATTATTAGACTTATTTGTATTGTATAGTTATTCATGTCCTAACCTAACTGTAGATATTTGTTTTGTTTCCGTGAAAGATCTGGACTAGTAGTCGTAGGTACGGAACCATTCAAGCCGAGTTTTATAAAGATCCGTTAGACCAAATGTCAGATCAAACTCAGTACATTTTTTGACATAACAAACCGACATAAGTTCTAATGGATCTTTATAAAACCGAGCCTCAGTGTGTGCACTTAGCCGGATTTTAAATAGTATAAATAACTTCTTTTTCAGTTTTCATGCTCGAAAAGTGTGTCATATTAGACTTGTCAAGCGGGGCTAAAGTACCCCTAGGGAAAATATGAATAAAATTTATGATTTACAAAACATTCCATTTCGACCAATCAAAATACATCACCTATTAAATCCACCAATCACAAAACACTAATTAAACTTTTTAAAAAATATTTGGTATTGGGTATTAATCAACCAGAATACAGCTTTACTAAAATCGACCAATCAGGAAACAGAATTCATTTCTCTAAAGAGTCTAAATATTAAGTTTGTAGTAGTCCATATTTCACAATAATTAAAAAAATGATTAATTCGTTCGAGCAACGCTTTGAAGCGCTCAATGGAAGGTGATTTAGCTTTTTTTTGCGCGTGAATGTTGCGAGCGAACCACGGTGTCTATGTTCTGTGTGTCAAAGCAGTTTAGAAAAAAACATGCTGCCAAAATTTATATAAGTTCGCCTTGGAATTTATTGTAAAATTTTGGATGGTTAACCTTTGTTTATTTATTTTCTCACCATCGAAATGGCTCATTTTAGACCCTTGTCATATCTATTATTAGAGGTAGGTAGCCATTAAATAAATAAATAAAATAAATAAGTATTAGAGGACAATCTTACACAAATCGAACTAGCCCCACAGTAAGCTGAAGAAGGCTTGTGTTGTGGGCATTTTGAAAATGCTTAAAGAAAATCCGATTTACCTAAAAATCGGATTGTCAGTAACGTCCCGGCATCTAGTACTTAAGGAAATCTATTTTATCCCCGTCGCTCGACTTCTGGGACAAGTCTAGTCTAGACTAATACCCGACATACCCGTCCCAGGCTGGCTAAGTGCACTCAACTAAAGCGCTTGGAGATTAGTCCTGTGTTAAGTAAAAAAAAAAGTAAAAGCCCATATTCTTTGAAATAAACCATATTCTTGTACCATATTCTTTGAAATAAACTATTGATTGACAGTCACAGAAATAAGGTCGTATTCAGGTGGCGTTATAATGTAACGCCATTTGATTAGTCCTGATAATATTATAATTATGGGACTGACTAAATAAGTATAAATAAATAAATAAATATTAGAGGACAATCTTACACAAATCGAACTAGTCCCACAATAAGATCAAGAAGGCTTATGTTATGGGTACTAGACGACGATATATTTAATAGATATAAATACTTAAATTCATAGAAAACATCCAAGACTCAGAAACAAATATTCATGCTCATCACACAAATATTTGCCCTGACCGGGATTCGAACCCAGGACCGTCAGCTTCACAGGCTCTATTATTATTTATTTATTTATTATGTCATGCTATAATTATCATTATTTTCCTTGTTATGGCGGCATGATAGGTAAATATTCTTATAATTATGATATGTACCTCCTACCTACGCATAAGCTGGTACTCTATTATATTATTATTTAATTTTAATAAAATTTAAATAAATAGCGCCTACGAAGAAGCACTGCAAATAGTGTTCCGCAATTTTAAAAAGTCAAGTAACGTAAGTTTCGCGAACACACGGATCCCCAATCAGGTTCAAAGTTGCGCGACTTTGCAAACGGAATGCAAAAATATTACCTCCCGTAGCTTCGACATTCGTGTCGAAAAGTCGGATGTTTTCGAAGTGCAAGTTGGCAGTGCCTCTTAATATTAAGTTTGGTGCAGCGAAGCGCACGAGCTCGCGCCGCGGCGCGACGCTGCGATCACGGCTGTCTGAAAGTTTCCGTTTAAAACTAAATCTTCTTTTAATGCTGCTGCCCTAGTTAAGAAACCGAGCTCAATTTTGATTACGAGACACGTAAGCTAAAAGAGAGAGATATGATAATAATGAAATTAAAAGAAATGAAATCATTTATTTCAGGTCTTTATCGACCCATATTCATTTATGTTAGTAACATTAAAACTTATACTTAGGTTAGTAGACACGGGCATTATTTAATATACTTAGCTACAGATTTTACTTGCCCAACCCAGTACTGAAACAATGCGCAGTCAAATCTGTTAGCTACCATGTTCAGGATGCTGTTGTGACTTTTCCTAATCCGTACCATTAATGACACAATTTTGTAGCGCATTATAGCGTAAAAGTCATTGGTGTGTGCCTCATAATCACTTCACAAGCTTCTTTTGATAGCAATACGATTAATACAGGCAAGGAATTTTGATACAAATTTGACTAGTCCAAAAGAAACAACGCAAAAAAATATGCCAAATATCTCAAAAAATAACGAAACTACAACCGTTTTAATTTAAATTTAGAAATAAAGGAAAAATTGAAAAATTCAGGCACCGAGCAGGATTTGAACCTGCGACCTCCCGGCACTCGCGGCCAGTCGGTCTAGCCAACTGAGCTATAGGTGCAACCGCCACTCGTGCCGAAATTCCTCAATCATTCCTTCATTTATACAAACGCCTTAAGGAAGGCGTACAGCGACATCTAATCTACCAGAAGACTCAGGCTTCATTAACGGCACTAACGTCTCAAATCATGTTGAAAATCGTCAGTTATACGATGCGCCATCCCATGCTAAATTTATTTTGTATTAAGTATCGTTGTAATGTCGCTGGTTAGAGAGAAAGCGCGACAGATCAGTGACATCATTGACCACGAGCGCCATAGTAAATGACGATCGTTCTAATACAAAGGTGCGTTTTGCGGAAAAAGGACAGAGCATGACCCCTCTTAAAACTTTGAAGGCTTATATATGTAACTATTTATTCTTTTGAGTTACTTTTTTCGCCATTTGATTAAGAATATGACCCCTTCTCGAGAAAATTCGAACTTATTGTTTTTCTGATTTTTCTGGAGTCAATATCCCTAATGCATACAATATACCTTAAATTTCATATAGATAGGTAACTAAAACCTAATGCGATTAACGTGAAATATGTAACAATACTTTGAACTAATTTCGCCCACAGAATACGTTCAAGCACGTCGTAATAGTAACTCGAAACTCAAGCGAAAGTCGCGAGAAACAACAAATTTACAGTCATTAGAATTACGATTTGAAACGGGATATTTACCATGTATATTTGTATTTATGAGTTCCCGATATTTCGGCACTGTTGCAAGCGCCATTATCAAGGATTAACTGACGTGCTGCGAGTTTTAGTTGTGGTCTACCCACACACCATAGCGATCTACCCTCTTCCTGGTTCGCTTTTTTCGCACAGTGTCACCGTCACTCAAAAATACAAATATACATGGTAAATATCCCGTTTCAAATCGTAATTCTAATGTAATTCTAAATGGCCATGTAAGCTTGAAATCTTAAAACAGTCTTTGCAATATAATCACTTCATATGTAAATTGGGACTCGAGTAGCGCCTTCGGAACAGGAGCACGAGCCGTTATTGTTGGTATTTTCCTTGGAGAGGTTTAAGAGGCGTTATAAGTTTAAAATGTTTCGATTTTAAATTATGACAAGAGTATTGATAATACCAATAAAGTGATTAAAGGATACGGTAATTTTATTAAAGTTTTAGATAGTAACACAGCCATTTTTTGATTTTATTGCGTGCAGTAGGATTTAAGCGGAATATACAAGTTTTTAGCTTGAAAATGGTCGGTTTGGGGCGATGTTTGAAACGATATTTCTTAATGAAAAATCCATAAAAATACATTAAAGTTTATGACATAAGGGCACAATAGTCCTGTTCTAGATAGTGACACTGAGAAAATGGCAAGATACGTGTCAATTCAATCACAAAATGGACCCAATAGATGATCGTTTCTTAACTGATAAAGACTCTTGATATTAGTTTTATTCCTTAATTTAATTTCGGTCGGCGTCTTCGCAAACATTCCGCAAGTAATATCAACTCAAGTCCATCATATGCCAGAAACCTTGTAGCAACTTTTGCATCATAAGAAAGAAAGTCAGAGTCCCCGGAAATCTCGCATATTATATTAAAAAGTTTGATACATTCGGAGCGACGTGCGCGGAATCTGAGACGTAGTACCTTAGGCTAGGTTTTCATACAATACAATAGAAATACTCTTTATTGCCCACCTCAAAAAGAACACAGTGCAGAGATGTTGAGATCTAGGTCGATAAAAAAGGCAGGCAGGTTTAAATAAAGGCAGTGCTATAAAAATACGTTTCACCATTTAGTTAATTAATAAAATATTCTAATTGGACTACTGTCTACACTTTGGCAAAAATTACAAAACAAAAACAAGAGATTGTTTTGGTCCGCCCCTAAAATTTGATTGGTGGACGTAAGCGGACAAGCCGCGGCAGATGTTACCCACTGCAACCAAAAGGCGCCTTTAAGGTGGTCAAGCGACGGGTTTGCTGATAGTACATACTCGTAGCACAGATGCTCGCGACCGCAGCCTTCTCTTTGGGAAACACGAGCCGTGTCTCCTTAACCGATACAACCAACTGCACTAAACAATTTCCAAACTCCAAAGACAGACTCAAAAACATTCCTCTTAATTTTCTGTTTTCGTAATTACTTTATCACTCAAAGGAGTAAATCCAATTTAAATGTAGCTAGGTGTGTCCCGCGCCAATGATATTATCCCGGAATTCCTATTCCCGGTGGAGAGAAAACTTACGGGCGTAATGAAAACCTCGTTCAAAAGTGCCGCCCGGGTTTCGCAAGTCATTAAAAACAAATATTACAAGCGAGTAAAAGGACCAAAAATAATAACTGGTCATCTTAATTATTAAACTCCCCTCAAGAATTATAACTAATTATTTCTGAAGCTCGCAGAATAATTTCATAAAGTAAAATACGTACATTATTCAGATGAGGGAAGATGTCTTCCCGAGGTGGAATATTTATGAGCGAGCACATGGGTGCGTGGATTATTCAAATGGCAATGGCCGCGTCTATCCATCAACTGCCCTCACTTAATTATTTTTTCCGGCAACTTTTAACGACATTCCGAGGCTAAATGAAAGATAAACAGACGGTTCCGAGGACTATTCAAATCAAAAAATTGCCGGGACAGAAGACTAATAACTTTGTTAAAAGTTCGATTGTGTTATGGAAATAAAAATGGCACGATAATCTAAATTAAATGAGTCTCGACATTCTCCCTGGGTTCGGAGGCGATCGCAAATTAAACGGATGGACAAGTTGAGGGAATCGTAACTTGATTAGGCGACTGTGCGTCTAGTCGGCGAGTTGGCAACTTCGGACGTGTTTTCTTAGTAGAAGCGAACTTGCCCGCCTCTCGGACGCCGCAGGCAAACGGTTTCTATTCAACAGAACAATATTTCTTACGAATTCTTTTACATTTTGTTTCGGATATTAAACCGGTGCAATGAGGGGGCACGATGAGCTTCACTGATTCAGTCTTCTAGACTGACGGAGAGTACCACCAGGGCGAGCAGTTATAAATTGAGATCTAGGATAGCCATGGTGCGGCAGGATCGAATAATATAGAACACAATGGAAGACCATGGACATCTCTGGGATTTCATTATACTCCTTGTTTAATCTTGAGACCTTATACATCTCTAACTTAATATTTGTAATAGATAACTTTGCAAGTTTATCTTCACTGTTTGACATTAATCTTGAACTGTAAATTAATATTTTGACATGAAAAATGTATTACTTATTATAGTCAGACTTTCTTAAATTGTAAATTAATATTTTGACATGTAAAAGTGCCCTTGTGGCCTATTTGCAGAATAAATGTTTGTATTTGTATTTGATAACCCGTAATGACCTACGCTTATACGAATGGGAAGCCAGTTTAGCTGTCGGTGAAAATCTGATGTGGTCATATTTACGAAGTCCGAAAATAAATCTGATGGAATTATTAAGTAGACTCTCCAGTCTGTCCAGTAACACCTGTGTGATAATAGAGTACTGTGCCAGAATAGTCAATGATCGACAGAACGAGAGGCTGAATTCGAAGAATTTTGGTGCTAACATGAAGGAAATATTTAACCGATTATGCGCTCACTCTGCGACAAACGTCAGACACTTGCGGTCCCCATGTAAGCCCATTATCCAAAATCAGCCAGAGGTTCCTCGTGTAGTAAAACTCCTCTGGATCCTTTTGGGTAATTTATTAAACAACACTAATAGTCACAATTGCACACGTCTTAAGTCTAAGGTTTACTTTTACACGTCTGCTCTTTCGCGTTAACAAAAAAGTCCCCAGAAACACGTTGTTCCCCTTTTTAAATCTCTGCCTTTTTTCTACCCGTTAATCTTTTTTAAGTCATAATGGCGGCGGAATACCCTCAAACTTGATAAAAAGTGAAACTTAAGTGAAAACTAACACAGTACAACATAAAAATCATTACACTCGCTTGAGATGCCAGCGGAGTAATAACATCCTCGAAGATGATCGGTATCAGACAAGAAGTGTCAGTTAAGGCAAATAATCGCGGGCTACCTGGCCTTCACGGGAATTCCGTAGTACGAACGGGATCAAGCAGAGCGTTTGTATGCGTATACAAAAGGAAGAATTTTATGTCGAGAAATTCAAGTTTTATTAAAAATGTTCTATTCGGAAAACCGAGTGTCCGGACTACCAGAAAATCAATTAATAAAATAATTGACTTTATCAAGAAAAAAAATATATATATGTGACATTTTCATGGCAAAGGTAATATATTGTCGGTATTGAGTTATTGGTACCTCCTTATAGCTGAGAACATTCTCCTTCATATACAAAAAGAACGAGATCGCTATGTTGAGTATTTTATTTTTAATAATTTTTTGAAGTTCCAACATATCATTATACTGTTTTGAGATATTCGAGTTTAAAGTTTGAAAGCCTAAAAAACCTAGTTATAGGTTGAAGTTATGGAGATAGTGGTTTTAAAATGTTCCACATACATTATATTACTCGACAAATCATATGTTGTCTCTAACATTTTACATTTTATAGAAATAATACAAGAATAATGCACGTAGGGTGTAGAGGCAAAATCAAAAATAAAATATTTTATAAAACTCAAAATCGACAGATTTTCAGCCGGCTTATGTTGATTTCTGAATATGATGTAGGTAAGGTTTATAATAAAAATAATGAAACAACCATATCTCAAGGCATAATTTTTTTAAATAATAAAACAAAAAGAATCAACACTTAAATAAAAAATATATAAAATGAACATTTTACTATTTAATTCTCATAATTTACATTAATTTAGGAATAAAACTAACGATCAAGTGTAATTAAACACAAAAGTAATGTAGTTTTCTATCAAAAAAGTGACTTCAAAGTTTAGTAATTTTAACATGATTTTTGTATGAAAAGTGATCGAGGGTACCAAATTGTCGCTATTCATAAGTTTAGAGAAATAAGAATTCCACTTCCATTATTTTAACATAGTGTCCGCACTAGAAGTGCATATATCTAATACAAATATTATTATCAATCAATAACATAACTTATTTTATAAAAAATAAGTCTTTTCGTCAGCTTTACTAATTTAGATCAAGTTTGTTAGTTTAACATTCCTTAGGGTACCACATTGTCGCCTTATGACTTATGAGATCAAAATTATTATTAAGACTTATTATATTAAAATTATTACTTACACAAGTAATCATATGCATTTAACATCATTATGAAAATGATTTACACCATTATTTTTAAAAGGGTAACTAACGCACTAGCTTTTGCCCGCGGCTTCGCTCGCGTTAAATGCTCCATACAACTTCCACCCCCCCCCCCCCTTTTAGGGAAGGGGGGGGGGGTTAGAAAGAGACAAAAAGTAACCTATGTCACTCTCTATCCCTTCAACTATCTCCACTTAAAAAATCACGTCAATTCGTCGCCCCGTTTTGCCGTGAAAGACGGACAAACAAACAAACACACACATACACTTTCCCATTTATAATATTAGCATGGAAGTATGGATTTTACGTCTGCAATTATTACATATTATGTTTTCTAAATTATATTTTCATTTTCAAAGCAAATAAGTTTAATGAGTTTACTTCAAGCTTATGAGCGACAATGTGGTACCCTAGTCGGTAAACTTTGGCCGTGTTTTTTTCCGACTTTTAGTTGAAAAGTTTAACTTTTTATCAATACACCGTATTATTTTAAGTGTGTAGAAGCTACTTTTAATCAAAACAATTTTTCGCTATTTTCGAGTTGATTGGCAAAATCAGTGATATCTCGGAATTCATAAGCGACAAAGTGGTACCCTAACCCTGATAACGTCACATATTAGTACTTAGTTTATATACAATTGTCACGATAGTTTTAATTTCATTATATACATTATGTTAATAGAGTTTTGCATAGACACCTCAATAGCTCTGTTATTTCTCTGTTTCGTAATATTTAGATACTTATTTTATTTTATTTTATTTTTTGTAATATCACATGTTTTAAGTAAGTAAAGTATGGCGTTTGAATATCTTCATTAAAGAAACTGTAAGTCTACGATTTATTAACTTTCTCAATGTTATTTATAACTATACAAGACTGTTTGTTTCTTAAATAAAAAATAAAAAATCAGAAAAACGCAAGTGCCAGATGGACACGTGTGTCGGCAGTGACGGGTGCGAGTGCGAGGTAGGCAATGGGAGAACACTCCAAACTTTGGACGCGCATAGCGTTAAGCGGGAAACTTTGACAATGCCCGCAGTTCGCGCTGATACCATACACGCTTTTGTGTCATGTTTATTCAGATAAATATATATATACAGTGGAATCCGTTTATAATGACATCGAAGGGAATTGACAAACACGTCATACTAAGCGGACGTCATACAAAACATTTTTTTTAAGAAAAACAACCTTCTATTATTTAGGTAAATACCTACTTATTTTAATAGAAAAACAGCATATTAAATCAAAATAAAAACTGCACGTAATATCACTAAAAACAAATCCGTGACGTTCGACTGTCAATTACGCTGAGATTCAGAACAAAAAGCAGCCACGTGCCGAACGTTGTCGGGAATCAACGAACATGGCCGAAGGTAGGTGTAAAGAATCATGTCGGTCACTATAAACGGACATAATTTATTAAAAATGGGTCATAATAAGCGACATGTCACTGTAAGCGAAGTCACTATATCCGACTTTATTACAAAGATTTTTATGTGAAAACCAAACTTCGTTGTGTAATTACGTCATAATAGGCGGTTGGTCAATAGAGGCGGAGTCATTATAAACGGATTCTACTGTACATATTATTCAGAATTAAGAAAGAAAGAAAGAAAGAAAGAAATATTTATTTGGTACAAGTTGTTTACACATTCTAGGATATAGTAAATAGGTACCTATTTAGTACCAAAATGGGTGCCGCTCAGCATAGTGTCATGAAAATCATGACGCTGATTTATTACTTGCCGGACAAATCTAAAGAGCGTAATACTTTTCACAGGGAAATAGCAATTTAGGAAAAACACGCCCCAGCTACTCAAGGAAATGTTTACAAAGCTTAAAATGAAAAGACTTGGCGCATTATATTGTGCCTAATTAAATTATGACTGAGTGCGGGTCAAACCACAGTTGCATTTATAGTGATTTATAGGAACAGCCCTTCACAAATCCAGCACTTAAGTACGTAAGTCTAACAATGAGTGAACTAATAAATAACTTGACAGTTCCGTTTGAATCCGTTTTAGAGTTGGAACAGTGGGAGATTTAGGATGTAAATCCTTATCTACATATTTGATGGTAATGCATACAGTAAACTAATCATCAAACTAAGTATCAGCAGTTTAGAACTTATGGTTGATAGCATGTTAATCGCACTAAAAAAAAAATCAAATGAAAACCTACCTATGATTTTATTCATTATATGTATACCTTTCCTATATAGTATGTTGTGTTGCGTTCCATGGATCACTTAAGGTGCTGTCTGAAAACCAGCGCTGTAGGTGTCTGACACCTCGGCACAATGCTGAGACAGCAACCGATTCACTGCCGCGAAGACTCATTTATAATAATATGTCAATGTACTGAGTCTCTTCTGTTTGTAACGATGTGTCTTTTCGTGCAGTGAATAAATGCTTTCTTTCGTTCTTTCTTTCTTAAATGAAAAATTTAAGAGTGGACTAAGAAACTTTTTATTCGAATATACATTATACTCAATAGATAAGTATGAAATTACGGATTAAATTTATTATATTGTCATCATCCTCCTAGCGTTCCCAGTATACCAGTACAGTTGCATCCTGAATAATGCCCGGGGTCCGCTACCTAATCCCAAGCTTTGGGGTAGGCACTAGTTTTACGGAAGCGACTGCCATCTGACCTTCCAACCCGTGGAGAGACCAGACCTTGACTATTGGGACTATTGGACAGACCCCGATTATTGGAATTGGGCTTGTCAAGTGAGTAGGCAAATAGGCAACTTGACTGTTAGAAGTTCTCAAGCCGCCCGAAAGCCTCTAACTTGGCTGCCGTTAAGCTATCATAGACAGCAGCTGGGTTTAATGGCTTAACGTGCCTTCCAAAGCACTAATTTTAATGTATTGACATCTTAATCTTCAATACTACACTTGTAAAATATTGATAATTTTAATGTAATTCGAAAATGTTATATTTTTTAGGCGAAGCGTACTACACACACCGTCATTAACAACCTAGGTTTCGCCGGAAGATCAGCGCCAGCTCCCTGAGTCGGCATTACGCTGAGGCGAAACCTTTTTGTGGCGAATCCTTGTTTTTTTTGAAATTACATTTATTTGTCTATATTTTATGTTTGTATCGTCACGAATAAGTGTTTCTTTCTTTCTTTCTTATATAACTGACGATCGCAATTTCAGTTCCATAAAAATTAACTGTGTAATTTTAAGTGATAATGTATATTGAGAGATAAATAAATAATATCATATTGTAATCCATATGGCGATTCACATGTCGGAGACTTTTTTTGTGTATATACGTAGGTATAGCATCAAAAGCAACTACGCATATAAAGACGGCTTATTCACTTACAATAAATACTTCTGCCGTCTTCATAAGTATTTCCCCTTTGAGTTAGCAAATTGTACAATCAAGGTTTAGATGTCAAGTTAGGGTGCCTGAGAGCAGACACAGATTATATCTCTAAATACCTAGCAATAATGTAACTCATTTCGGTGAAACACCCGCGCTTTCCCCGGATTAACTTCAAAGATTACGCTTCCCCTTTGTTGTGTTTACTTTTGTAGCCTAGGCAGAGAGTGGAGACTCATTAAGTTAGCTGGCCCCTCGAAAAGAAATGTGCCTAATAAAATAAAATACCGACCCCCGCGTCGCTAAAACATGCAGAGATTATTTTTGTGAAAAGTAAATAGTGGTTACCAGGAATCCCTGATATTAGAAAACCAGCCTTCTTTGAGTCAACAAGCATTTTACGTCGGTGAAGAGAAAATTGTGGTTACCAGCAACCCATATTGTTAGCCAAATTTTCACCCATGGTTCGAGCATCTTACGTCGTGTAGGTTTTGTGTGGGGTCGTGGACGAGGTCTCCGTAACGGTCGACGCGGACCTCGCTGGTGGGCAGCTGCGTGGGGCACTCGGAGTCGAAACGGAACTGACCCTGGCACCACACACAGATAGTAGCAAGTGGGACGATTCTAACACAATGTGCTGTGTGCACGTGACAAACATTGGGCATTCGCATGTTGGAAAACGATCGGCCTAACGTGATCAGTGACAGATTAAGCAGATCGCTTTCCAAGTTGAACAGAACAAAAGCGAGACAAACATACGGAAATTAATATAGGAGCGAGCGGCGCGACATGCTTACACGCTTGCATGCTTCAATATCTACGAGCAGCGACGCATGCGCGGCGGCCACTTCGCGCGCCTCGTCGGCCATCCTTCGCCCTCGCGGAGTCGAGTCTTCTTTAACAACTACGCATGCTTCTTCCGATTCTGGAGCCTTGGTATCTTCGCTGAGCGAAGCGGGTTCGAGGATCTGGGGTTCGGGAGGTTCGGGAACAGGTTCGGGCTCAGGTGGGGTCTCAGCGTTGGCAAGCAGCAGAGCGGCCGTCTCGCTCACCCTTTTGTGGTTCTCCGGCAAGCTGATGTTACATTCGTTGTCGAATCGGAATTGACTCTGTTTCCATTGGTTAGCATTGGACAAGACACATAAAATTATAATCAGTACCACAGTAAAGTGATTTTATAATCACATCGCACAGGTCCTTAATAAACAGTGGATCGACAAAGCGATTGCTAAAATTAGAAAGGCAAAACTTGAATCACATCAAATACCTAACGAACGACTGAGGGCCGTTGGTTAAACGAACACGAACACGTTAGTCAAATTCGCGTCAATGGCATCTCGATGATACTTGGGTCTCAATTGGCTCGTATTAGTCGGCCGTAACATATCAACCGCTTTGAAGCTTCCATATATAATTCGACTGACGGTTTCAAAATCGCGAACTCATTTCGAGTTCAGGTTTGTCTGGCTCCAGCAGCCTATTTCAAGCTTTTTTAATACTTCTTATATCATCAAGATATCCTGCAGATTTAACAAAAATTTAACGAATGAGACAAGTGCGATACAGATGCCAAGGAAGGATTTTAGATCAACCTCCTAAACTCACCTTATACCCTGGTCCCAGGCGGTGCATGGCGCAGATCTGGTGTGTGGTGAGTGCCTCCCCGAACAGGTATATCGCGGCCATCTGCCCGCAAAACACTCGCTCCTCGTCCAGCTCGGCTGTCGCACCGATATAGCACTTGTCGAAGGGCTGTTGACAAAAGAAAATCATAGTTAAAAGCATTCATAATATACCGAATTAATAAACGTTGATAAGTTTTCGAAATTCCTCATTCTCTCATTGTGATATGTGGCCAGAATATGGCCTAATTCTCTGAAGCCATCTAGTTTTCTTCTCGGATATGAAAACGAAATAGATATTATTCATGCTGTACCAACCATCCAAGTATGACAACAAAGTATCCAAGCGATAACCAAACCACATCACAGTGCCCAATATTCCGTCCTACCATCGAATGAAGTTTAACCTCGTTTACGATCTATCCTCAATTTTAAATTTTATCACACGTCAGTTTCCCTAAAGAACGCAAACATATAAGCCCACCTAATTGATTCCAAAATGCCAAAACCGACAGAAGGGTGAGGGCTTAAGTTCCCCTGAAAAAATCCGGGCCATAGGTTGCTCATTTATAAGAAAAATAAAAAGTAATTTTGTGTAAAGCCTCTGTATAAATCCGACCCAAAAAAAATCTGTAATTAAGGCGGAGTGGCCGCCGTCCCACGAGGTGCCGGATTAAATATAAATAACTAGCGAGCCAACCCCAGATCGGAAGATATTTAGAAGCCAATAAAACGCTCCATTTCTCGCCGTGCGTCCCTTGGAGTTCGGAAAAATAGCCACTGCAGAAACTGTAGCATTATGATTTACGTAATATGACGTGTAACAAATTTTAGGGAAATTCTTTTTCCATGCTGCTGTACTTAAAAGTGTGAAATATGTTGGATGTAATAAACGAAAGCGCCGCGGCACTGGGAATTGGGGGAATCTCGGCTCGGAGAGTTACCGTTAAACTCGATGACGAGTTTTCATAAAGATGACTCCATTATGGGCGGTCCAAGACGCGGGATTTCACTATAACATTTTGCAAATATTGTCGCTGCAGCGAAACCTTCAACTCAAGGTAGAGTTTAGACGGCCATGCCCTATTCTAACTGCGGCATACAGGTAAATTATTTTGAACTGCGAACTTACACTTTTTACGTTAAACGTGCCGTCCGTTATAAATCATGGAATAATACACACAAATACAAATTATTTATTGGTAAAAAATAGGTGCACAATGCACACAGTAATAAGAGTCCATGAACTTTAAGTTAAAATTATTATCCCCCGCTGCTTCTTTTGAAATCCATATGGGTTACTTATTTCGGTTATGGCTTAAGTTAATCGCCTTCAACTTTTTCAGAAAAGCATAGTCTCCAGAATTAAGCCTACCTACAGCAGCAGCAGCAACTTAAAGTACCTACCATCTTTACTAATCTAATTTCACAGATACATTATTTACAGAAACACGATACAAATCTGGAATCCGCAACAACAAAGCAACATAAAGTAAACAGCACTCAATGTAGCTCCGCCCACTACCAAAGCAGAGTAATGCGAACAATGCGCTTGTCGAGCGAGCGAAGGCGGTTACATTCCGAAGCTACCTATCCTGGGATTCCGGGACTCATGGTATTCAGCCGCCACCGCTCTTACCCTGAACCGCCCTCTGTGCAAGCCGTTTTATTCTCAATTCGTTACACAGTAATGGCATGTAAATACCTATTTACGGGTAAAACACTCCACTCTTTAGTCTAAATGGAGGCTGCGACACGTGAGAACGTTTACGATAAAGGCATATCGAGTTGGGAGGAGAAACCCGGTTACCGGGGAAACAGAGTTGCAAAGGATATTTCTAGTTACTTGAGATTGGAAAAGTTGTTTCTGGATAAGTAAATAAACAACCGGGTTATTTATACGATCAGATATTCTACTGTTTGAAAATCTTTGCTCAGTTCATTTCATTTAGTTGACAAACTTTCTTTATTTATCTGTACCTATTTATATCTGCTTCCAGAAGTTGGGTCGATGATTAGTCGATGATAGTAGAGGTAATTTGAGGATTTGGCTGCGGTTTTTTCGTATGATCGCTGAATGTTAGGAAAGAATCATTGCAATATCACACAAACGATAACCACAACCCGCACTCTTTAGAAGTAGAAGAAAATTGACTAAGTTATAAATACAATGAGTTCTGTCGATTCCTCTTTGAATCAATAACCAGTGCCAGAATGGACCATTTAGAGATCAATTGCAGAGAGATGATGCTGTGGTTATTTTTATGTTATTTGTTATGTATATATATTAGATAGGTTAGTATCATAGGAGGTATTTATTTCTGATATATATATATCAGAAATAAATACCTCCTATGATACTAAGCTATCTAATATAAGCTATATATGTATATATCCTAATCCTAATAATATTATAAACGTGAAAGTTTGTGCGGATGGATGTACGTTCCGCTTAATCTCAAAAACTACTGAACTACCTACCTATTACCTGGTGTACCTATTACTATATTTTTTTTATGTTATCGCCGGATCGCCTGATGGTAAGCGATTACCGTCGCCCATAGACACCTGCAACACCAGATGAGTCGCAAGTGCGTTGCCGGCTTTTAACTTACAAGCTTTTATTGGCGATATTGGTAAAATAGGTTGTTTTGTTGAGATAGTTCCAATGAGTCCCAAACACGACGGGTATATCTTATGTAGTTTAGGAGTTGCTATGCCCACACTTCGTTGCCATCATCAGATCACTTCGGTGGGTGTCAATATTCCATTTTACCGAACTTGCATATACGACTATTTACATGCATGTTTGCCAAATTTCAGTTTGGTGGGTTGCCGGCAGGTGGCAGAGAATGGTTTGCAAATTTTGAAGGATCTACACGTGAAACGCAAGTCATAATAAATGATAAAACTGTTCATCTATTAATTCATAAGAATTTCATTTTCTCGTATTCGAAATGAAAAGCAGTGTGTTTAACTCGGGTGAAACCACCCATTTCAGCCTCAAACTATTGGCGCTGTCACTTCGTCCGTGCGCCAAAATATCTCGTTTGATATGGGCTTTCAACCCTTGGTTAACAATCTACTATAAAATACATAAACTTCTGTTGAGAAAGAAAAGAAAGAAAGAAAAACCATTTAATCAATATAAAACACACACAACCGGTCTTAATAAATAGGTGTAAGATACACAATGAATCCAGCAATGTGTGCCATAAAGAAAAGGCTGAGACTCAGCATGTGTTGCTATTTGCCGTGCAAACTGCAACGCTGTTATTCTGCCACAGCCTATGAGTCTAATTCGCAGTCTAGTCCATTAAAATCATACGAAAAAAAGAGAAAAATATATATGAGTCTTGTAGTTAATTATTATTTCTCATAACTACTTGTGAATAATGTTGCTGACAATACCATTATACTAATTTCTAAAGTTACCGAAACAATTTAATAATGTTTGCTTTATATAGTTTCCATGTTTGCCTAAAGTAGATTTATTACATTGCTGCCATGAAGTATTTGTTACGGAACAAATGCAATGTTCCAGCAACATAAAATTGAAATACATTATTATTTATTAAAATGAGTAATTAAAATAAATATAACATGAGAATATATGACTAAAAATTAAAACTAAACTAAACTAAAACTAAAATATATTTAAAAAATTTGGTCCCCTAGGCATAGTCCCTAAGATGCTGGCAGCATTTCCTCGCTGAATCGCTATGCTGATGCGTTGAGCGAGGAAGCTGCCAGCTCTATAATCCCCCGTGGAATCCACCAGCCTTTTAGAGAGGTCAAAATGCCTAAATAGTTCAAGTTAACGTTGCCAGACAACCCACCAAAGCGTTTTTCTGACTAAAACTGTTCATCTATTAATCTCGCTCCTTATTATTTACCCCGGATGCAGCGGACAGTCTGAATAGGCAGACAGATGAATCCCCCGGGCGCATATTTCCAATTGTGGGCTGACACGGATCGCTCACGCGGCGCGGCGACGGAGCCGATTGATGATGCCTTTGTGCACCTCATTATCCATAACACCACGTCGCTATCACAGAACTGTGCTCATCAGTGATAAATAGTTCTCCGCTCTCGTAGTACCTTATGGGCCATTCTACTTTTTCATGTACATAATTTTCAGACACTTTTTTTAAATGCAGATTTTGGAATACTTAGCCCTCAGCTCATATTTTTGTATTGTTATTTAGAAAGAGGTTTACTTGTAGTATCACTTCCGATAGTTATGGTAATTACCGAACCACAGCAAATATCCATAAATCGAGTAACTCAGTGGTCCTTGGATGTCTCACCATTTGTATGAAAAAATGGTTTTTACCACTGTGTTACCCATCTTTTACAGCAATATGTTAATGTACTTTTACCTATAAATTCCTTTTATTAGGTTCAGGTACTATTTCGATATCCTATTTTTGTACACTAATTCAATACATATCATAGATTTTTTTTGTAATAGAAAACTGGTCATGAAAAAGTAGAATGACCCTTATATCAAGGTTTTTCTCATCTGTTTAACAGCTGACTAAGGTAATTACGAACATAGACATAAGAAGTACTTAGATTTTAAAACCAATAATGAATACTCGTGCGTACGAATACATTAAAATGTAATTACTGAAACTCTTTCAAGTAAGGGGAGTCAAGGGTTGCATACTCCTTTCTTCCAAGTAATTTCATTCGCTGAATAATTTGAAGGGTCCAGACGTAACAATGCTCCTTTCGAGGTAAATAAAACGGGTAACTAAGGTTGCAGGATCCGCTAAGAGCGTTGTACTCGTATAAGGCAATCAAATGCTAGCTCGGGAACGTGATAACAACCTTTTCAGTTGCCAACTTTTAACTCCTGCATTGCTATGTCGCCCGCGTGTCTCCGCAGAATTTGCATGGCATTATTCGTAATAAATTGCTTGTAACGAGACGTACGTGACGAGTCGGGGAGGACGTCTGCTGTAGATTAGATACTGTGTACGGGTTGTACAAGCCGTCACGAATAACAAATTTGCGTTCACTGATTAGGGGCCGCACGGTCCGGCGTCCTAGGCACACACTTACGGCCCCGGACGACGTAATCACGTAAGCGTCTATCGAAAAATGGAACGCTGCGCTTACGGCGTCCAACTCTGACACGGCGCGTACACTTAGGCATTCCCGCCGGCGGGGACGTCCACCGCGCGATCGCGACAACAGTGACACATATAGTCCCTATTCGTCCCGGTACCGCCGCACACCGGGTAGAGTCAGTCCGACCCAGGTCGGGCTTAGCTGAGTTTCTTGCTGGACTCTTCTCAGCTAGGCTAGGTTTAGTGAACCAGCGACAAAACTCCCAGTAGCTCGATTCCACTCACACCTCAGATTCGGTTGAAACCGCTCAACCAATCTCACTGAAGCGCAAACTCTTAGAGTATTCCAGTGTTCCAAACCACACGCGTGGTCGTGTCGGAGGTTTTCCCCTGGATTTTCCCCAGGCTACTCTCCAACCGCGCACTCCTATCGCTTTATTGAGCCCGGCCTATAAAGCCACAGTCAGGTTCAAAAAAAAAAGTCACGAATAACGAATATACAAACAAAGAAATTAAAACTAAGCAATGAGATGAAGAAACTACTTTGTGTGTGTACGTGCATATTTCCACATACAACAAAGGAGCGGAAAATTCCGAGGCAGCCCACATCCTGCAATTTAAAGCTAACGTTGAATAATGTACTATTCACATGTGATAAAATATGTACATTCTGCATGCAACCAGTCCGAGAGGACGGCCGAATATTAATCTTCGGTGAACAGTGAGGGCCGACAGGCCGGTTCCGCTGCGAGATTGGCACGCTTAGCCCAACCGCCTTCATAACAAATTCACAAGCCTCCCGCCTGCTGTCTACGTCCAATATGTCAGTGCAGCCGGCTCGAGACAACTCTCTGTAGGGCTCACTTTAGCGGCGCCCTTTTATAATAAGTACAAATATTCTACATAAAACTTAATTATCGAACCTGCTAGACAACTTCCGAATTACCACAGGGCGCTTCACAAGAGCAGGCACCAGGCTCACGTGATCCATGTAGAGGTACATAAGAGGATGTAATCATTACTGTAACAGCTTTGTCGAATAACAAGTGGTATCGCAAAGGAATCTCGCGACTCACTCGATTGATTTCTCCGAAAGGCGAACAAAAACGTTGGATCCGGCCCAAAAACTCGGCAAAGAGGCGGCAATAAGACTGCTCCCAAAATTTCACGAGCTTCGGTTGAGAAATGAGACTTGTAGAGACATTCGGACATACGAAAGCATTTTCGTCGAAGTAAAACAGAGACCTTCGTTTCACTCGCTTAATTACTACTGAGCTCCTAGTTACCAATCATTGTTGATCCATCTGTAAGACCTAAACGTCAGCACCAAGGAGGGTAAAAAAATGGATATAAAAAAAAACAAAAAGGACTTAACACAGGTAACTGTCAAGTGACAGATAACGACAGCCGAATATTAGCGGCAATTAACCTAACAGAGTTTAATGAACGATTATAAATAAGGGGGGTAGGAAAGCCTGTTCCTCTTGAATCAGAATCAGATATATTTATTCGTGCAAAACACAAAAAGAACAAGAAAATAAATAAAAACAGAAGAACAAGGTATTGCACGAAATGGTTCTGTCTCAGCGTAGTGCTGGAGCAATTACCAGCGCTGATCTTCCGACAGAACCATTAAGTGATTTCCCAGAGGGTAACACATTTAAATAAAAAATCTTGCAGGTTCGGCTAAACTCGTGTCTGGCACACCTCCGTGGTGTCCACCGTATCGCGGTATGCCATGACTCGCTGTCAACCATCGGCTGTGTTATACAGAAAACCTTCTGTACTATAAGTTATTCTGTGGGTTAGGTTGTACAAGTGAAGGGTACTCACGTCGTTGGTGGAGACGAACCACGCCATCTCAGTGCTGGAGGCGAGCTGGCCGTTCACTAGGCACTTGATCTCGCTCTTCGTCCACCGGTTGTAGATGTACACCACTGCGATCGCGTACCACCTGTCACAGAGGCACAATAATCGATTAATTAAACAAACAGGCTTGGTGCTATTCCGTTCACATAAGATCTGGCGAAAATGCCATACCAGCCCCTAAAAAACTATTTTTATGATATGAAAACATAGCTAATAATTTAAGGTTAAATCATTAACATAATAGGAAAGGCAAAATATGGCATAGCAACTAATCATCGTGACAAAATTATAAGAATATGTAATGTACTCGATTCTTTCACAAACCCGCAGAATGAATGCCATTACTTGAAGTATACCTTAAACGCTCGATGCTAGGAAACGACATGACTCTATTCAACCTCGGGAAATAGAAAGAAAAAGTTGGCTAAATTCCTGCTCAACCCAAACAAACTAAGAGGCGAACTACTCCAGAACTATGCGATCCAAATCAAACTTGCTCAACGCGAGTTTAGCTAAGAATTGGATCGAGCGTTCTATTTTAGAGAAATTACTCAAGTTTAAAGTTCGGCAATGTTTATTTATTAACCAACTTAACATTTAATAAAAAATACAAGATCTATATTAACATAGAACTAATAAAATTAAGACCTAACCTAGGTAAGGCTACGACGTTAGGTCCCCCAAGTCTGATCCCTGCGGAACGGTGCCCATAAGGCTGGCTGCATTCCCCCGTTGAATGGCGATGCATATTCTTTGTCCGAGGAATGAGCCAGCCCTAGGGTCACGTGTTGTTTCCAAAAGTCTCTTTTTTCTCAAGTTTTAGAATATTAAAGAAGCTATCTTATTTCACTATGAAAGAAAATTCAAGGATGATTTTCGACCGAAACCTACTAAAAACTGGTAAGTGTGCAGAACTGATACTATTTTTACTTCTAATCGGTTGTACTTCAGTTAAATGTGATTCTTGACTGAATGGATTTCAAAATTGCCATTTTGTTGTGGAAGTCTGGCTTGAAAAAAATAGACGTGTATCCAGGATATTTCATTCTAAAGTACCTAAAACAAATAACTTTCTTTTTCATTCTGTTCATTTCATTTTTTATTGTCAAGCCAAGGTCAAGTAAAACATATGAGCAAACTGACATGATCAAAGTAAAAAAGAAACCAATTGGAGGCGCGGGGTATCGATCCCCGTACCTCTCGCATGCTAAGCGAGCGCTCTACCATCTGAGCTACGCCCCCGATGCATAGAGTGATCGAATTTGTTGATATCAATTAAGTAACTCAAGGCAATTGCGTTTACTGCTGCGCGCCTTTCACTTCGTATTGGTGGACAGTCAAGCTGGTTTGTGATAAACGACATGGTTAATAAAGCACGCATCATAAATATACAATGTAATCTATATCACTAAACAATTGTTGTGTTCCGTAGTAGTAAGTCGAATCGATCGATTACTAGCACGTAACAATTTTGCGTCTTTCTTCAGAAATAAAAACAATCTTCAGATTATACCCAAGGATTATTCAGATTAGAGATATACATAATATATTTATGGCGACTGCGTTCATTCCCATTCAAATTTTCTCAGGAGATTACTCCGATCCCTAATGATTTTCGTTACGATTTTCCCAATTCTCTAGAGATGTAACAGTAATCAGTATCCTTAGATGTGGAAATTTGTACCTAAAGATGGGAATCTTTGTCTACACTGTAAAAATAGGATCGGTCTATGTCAGCGCCATCTGCATTCGAAGTATCCCATAAACCCTATGGGAAAATAATAATAATAATGATCTTTATTGCACCACTAATACAGAAGTACATTTATAGATTCGGTAACATTAATAATGGCAACAACAGGCGGTCTTATCGCTTTAAAGCGATCTCTTCCAGACAACCTGGGTAGCAGGAAATATTTTTACAAGAATTATAACAGGCAGTGCACGAATACAAGAGCGAAAATAACACATACATCTAAATTAAAGATAATTACAGTATACAATAAATACACCTAAACACATATGCTTATGTAAGTACATAAAATATATATTTATACATACTTCGAACGCAGTAGGCGCTATGGGCCCGTTTGGTCAATACATCCCACAACAATGCTAGTAGAAAGAAAGAAAGAAAGAAAGAAAGAAGAATATTTATTGCCACACAACACAGATAATTACAAAAGAAATAGATACATGCCTTATTATATATTTCTATGTGACAAAAGGAGCGGACTCAGCATGTGCTGTGTCAGCCAGTACGGCTGCTCAGCGCTGGTTTTCAGTTCGCCCCTTTTTTGGTACATTCACTAACTCACGACTAACTATTTACAATAAATGACAACAGTTAAAAAACAAATAAAAAGAAAAAAGGAAACAACACTATAAACTAACACCAGGTTATATGGATCCATTTAAATAATCATGGCAATCGAGAGTACGCACAATTACAATTACACCGAAACGATGTTTGTGAAACCAGGTCGATGTCAGCGGGCAAGTTTGTTGTGCCGAGGGTCACTAATTACTACGGCGATAGGTGTCTTCAGAAACGCCTTCCCTACATACTCAACAGCCTGCCCTCTGACATCAGGCAAGAAGCCAATAAAGCTAAACTTAGTAAAAAGCTACATAGTTACCTTATTAAACTCGTAAAATAAACTATTGTACCTAGATGTAGAATCATAATATATAAAGTTGTTACTCAGCCTTGTTACTCATAAAATAATTTACTGTTAGAAGAGAGATGAGACTGATCGATCCCACAGTCAAACTGTGCAAACGCAACGGTTTTGTGGGTCTATGTACTTGTTTGTGTTGTATTATTATTTCTTAATAAATAAATAATAATAATTTATAAATATATTAGAGTAGTAGTGTAGAAGCTTACCTCCTGGGCTGGAACTCGTATTTGACGCAGTGCTGGAAGCCCTTCCCGCGGACCTTCATGGAGGTCAGCACGAGGCAGTTGCCCACGAAGTGCGCCGTGTAGCCCACGCCCTTGCTCGTCTTGAAACTGGACACCATACAAAATTATTCATTTAGCGGGCGCACCAAAGTATACACTAGTGAACCCCAGGATACATTACGAAGTCCGGATTATGCTATATGGGATCGGGATAACGCTAGTAGTGGAAGATACATAACAAATGGTGAATAAAAAATCCGGAAACTGGTATTAGGTTCTGTCTAAAATAAATAAATAAATATTAGAGGACAATCTTACACAAATCGAACTAGCCCCACAGTAAGCTCAAGAAGGCTTGTGTTATGGGTACTAGACGACGATATATTTAATAGATATAAACACTTAAATACATAGAAAACATCCAAGACTCAGAAACAAATATTCATGCTCATCACACAAATATTTGCCCGGACCGGGATTCGAACCCAGGACCGTCAGCTTCACAGGCAGATGCACTACCCACTAGGCTAAACCGGTCGGTAAAAGAAAGTACCTTCTCTTAGCATCGTCATTGAGGTTGAGGAAACTATGCTCGCCTTGAGGCTTCGACAACAGACCATCCATTTGACACCATATTATTACTAGTAACATGCATTTACCTGATAGTAATACGAAAGTATATCAAATTTTAGTTGTAAGGTAAGCCGAAAAAATATAACCTCTAAAGTAAACTTGACATTGCGATTAGAATTTAAATATTTTTCGTATGCATTGTGTTCTCTTAACACTAGTAAACATTATGTGCCCTATCTGGGTGTCATGTACCTACCAACTACCTGTAACATCTCCTGTAATGCACTTGACATAAATGTTGAATAAATGAATAAATCAAACCTGCAAGCAATAAAAACTAAAATAACATAAATTACACACAGCTGTATTTAGAAATAACGACTTCATTCAAATATAACGAAAAGTTAGTCGCGGCGCGGTCGGGTGGATCCCGCGCACAGCGATTTGCGAAAACACAAAACGGCTTTTAACACTAATTGGCTACAAAGCGGATTGTTGTCATTATTTCCCGTTGCTCGGTTTCCGGAGGGTTTTGTGGAGTTAGTTTCACACATAAAGCTGCCAAGGAAGTGAAACCCAATGACTTTCTAACAGGTATTCATTGAGTTGGATACGCCTAGAGATGTGTTACATGTATATTATTCTTAACTTTTGACATATAAACAAATTAATAACAATTTTGACATAAATATTTTATACTTAATATTATTATATACTTCTCTCTCTTAATGTAATGTGAATTTAGTGTTAATTAATGTTATTTAATTTCATTTGAATGTGTTATTTCGTGTTATTTATGTTATGAAATTTAACATACATTACATACACACATAAAGAATCCGATAATTATATGCGTTTAGCGAGTCTGTGATTTTCAACCGACTTCAATAAAAGGAGGAGGTTCTCAATTCGACTAAATGTTTTTTTTTGTATGTTTATTATGCGATTACTCCAACATTTGTGAACAGATTTGGAAAATAATTTCTTTGTTTGAAAACATAAACCCAATGACTTTCTAACAGGTAAACAATCCGACAATTATATGCGAAAGTCTGTGATTTTCAGCCGATTTCAATAAAAGGAGGACGTTTTCAATTCGACTAAATGTTTTTTTTTGTATGTTTATTATGCGATTACTCCAACATTTGTGAACAGATTTGGAAAATAATTTCTTTGTTTGAAAACATAAACCCAATGACTTTCTAACAGGTAAAGAATCCGACAATTATATGCGTTTAGCGAAAGTCTGTGATTTTCAACCGACTCCAATAAAAGGAGGAGGTTCTCAATTCGACTAAATGTTTTGTTTTGCATGTTTATTATGCGATTACTCCAACATTTGTGAACAGATTTGGAAAATAATTTCTTTGTTTGAAAACATAAACCCAATGACTTTCTAACAGGTAAAGAATCCGACAACTATATGCGATAGTCTGTGATTTTCAGCCGATTTCAATAAAAGGAGGACGTTCTCAATTCGACTAAATGTTTTGTTTTGCATGTTTATTATGCGATTACTCCAACATTTGTGAACAGAATTTGGAAAATAATTTCTTTGTTTGAAAACATATGCTTCCAGATTGGTCCCGTTGTTATCAAAGTTCACTTCTGATGATGGGAACCATGAGGAATATTTTTTACTTTTGTGTGTCTTGGAGTCCGTTTTTATTTTTTATTTAAAAACATATATATATATTTTTAATTTATTTAAGACAATCATTAGGAACAATTATTGTGTACATATGAGCCACTATTTAAAACCTTTAACGGTTTAAATAATAGTTGGCGAGATCGCGCGGTTTTTGCCGCGTTATAACTTAATTTAATTTAACATTTTCAGTTAGAATTATAAGTTAATAATTAGGTACGAGTAACATAATATTTTTTAAGTAGCTATCCCAAACTTAAGTCATTTACAGTCATACGGTACTTAGGCGACAAACTTTCGCTCGGGGTGTATTTTCCCAGAGCCATGGTTCGCCCTCGAGAACCCCCACATAGCAATCTCATCGAACTCGTTAGAGACGTTTCCGAGATTGCCGTTATAAATATTTATGCAAGAATTTCTCGTTTTATCAGTTAAATAACCGCTAAAGGGTTGCGATATCGAATCGTCGTAACCAGGATATCATAAGTCACAGTATAGTTGGGTCACTGAAAATCTCCACGATGATGTTGACATAGAAAGGGAGCGTAGAGCATTGTCTGTTCGTTGCAACATGTTGGCTCGTAGGTTTGCACGATGTAACGGGAATGTCAAAATAACTTTGTTTAAGTCATTTTGTCAAACCTTTTATACGTGCAGCCTATGGACTAATTACACTAAGAAGGCGTTCAATGCTCTGCGTATCCAATACAACAATGGGTTCAGGATGCTGTTGGGGCTACCACGCTTCTGTAGCGCATCAGGCATGTTCGCGGAGGCGCGCGTGGATAGTTTTATCGCGATAATACGCAAGAGAACTGCCTCCCTGATGCGGCGCGTGCGTGAGAGTCCCAACAGCCTCCTGAAGTTATTGGTGGAGTTTCCGGCCAGCTCAATGTGGAAGCATTGGGACTCCATACACATGGAGTCTAGAGGGAGGAGTATCTATACTTTTTTGTGAATGAGATGTCAAACTAATATAGTAATTAAGGCTTTTTTACTAACATTTTTTATGGACATTGTCTGAATTAAAATAAATTGAATTGAATTGAATAAGTATCATCATTTACCAGTAGAGGTAGGGCTTCTCGCGCTCGATGTTGACGGAGTTGATGGGGTCCAGCCGGAACCACGTGGTGAATGTGAACCCGTTCTCGTGCGGCCACCTCGCCAGCGGGGGCAGCACCACCGCCTGTCCCCACACATTAAGCTATTACACATACGATAGTAAATTGCTCAAAGGTTAACTGGAAGAGATCCCTTACAGGGATAAGTTCGCCTTTGTACATGATTGATCTGTTTTTAATGTTTTAATGTTTATTTGGGCACAAACAGTACAATATTTCTTATAGTATATATCAGTTACTTAAATCATAAACCAACAAAGTTGCCACAACTTAATACTACATATAGGCAGAACAGATTACAGGATGATCCAGGATTTGAGCTGGGAAATATATATATATATATATATGCCAGGCTGGGAAATATATATATATGTATATACCAGGCGCAGTGTAAATATCATCCATTTAAGGCGTTAGATATTTCACGCTTAAACTTAACTAAAGGGAGGTGAAATATATCAACATGTGTGAAATTATTGTTGTAGGAAGTACAAGTTCTAATAAAGAATGAGTTAGTTTTATATTTCTTTCTGGTGAAGGGAACGTGAAAAAGCTTGTAGTTGCGTGTGTTCAATCGAGGAATCTTGTAGCTAATTTTACTTGTTAAGTATGGGGAATCAATTTCATTTCTTATGATTTTATAAAGGAAAACTTGATCTCTGAATGTGCGACGGCATTCGAGGGAAACCATGTCCCCAATGTTAAACGGTAGGTTAGACTTGGAGGATTTATATTTTAAATGTTTGATAAGTATTTTTTGGATTTTTTCAATGCGATCTTTATACTGCTTATAATTTGGGTTCTTTTCTGTATAATTTATTTTACTTGTCTTGTGTACAATAAAGTATTTACATACATACATACATAGTAAATAAGGTCTCAGTTTAAAAAAAATATCCTCCTAAGACCCCGCGTCCTATATAAAGGACAAAATATGGTCAACAGAAAATAAGTTAAATTTTGGAGTGATAGAGTTGCATTTGTTTTGGTTTGATTGATTTGTCCCCCGTGTGGTTGCCGGGTAAGAATTGCACCACCCCATCTCTTCCCGTGGGTTTCGTAGGAGGCGAATAAGGGACAATCGGAGGGTGGGCAGCAGCATCCTTCGATCATTACCACCATCAAACTGCGGTCGCCAACCCGCTTGCCAAGCGTGGCGACTATGGCAAATCCCCCCCCAAGGGAAAAATAAAAAACATGCCTTTGGGGGAGGCCTATGTTCAGCAGTGGACGTCTTTCGGCTGAAATGATGATGATGATGATGATGACATACGATAGTAAATAAGGTATCAGTTTAAAAAAAAAATAAAAAAATATATATCCTCCTAAGACCCCGCGTCCTATTATAAAGGACAAAATATGGTCAACTGAAAATAAGTTAAATTTTGAAGTGATAGAGCTGCATTTGTTTTGGTTTGATTGATTTGACATAAAATAAAATTCAAATTTGTAATCGGAACTGTTAGGTTCAAATTCGATTGTATTTTTGTTTGTATGGTGGGTCTCAGGAGGATATTTTCTGGACAATCTTACACAAATCAACCAAGTCCCAAACTAAGCAAAGCTTGTACTGTGGGTACCAAGTGACGATATACGTACTTATACAGATAAATATATACTTAAATACATAGAAAACATCCAAGACTCAGGAACAAATATTCGTGTTCATCATACAAATACATGCCCTGACCGGGATTCGAACCCGGGACCTCCAGCTTCGAAGGCAGGGTCACTACCAACTAGGCTAAAGCGGTCGCAAACAACACAATATTTTCATCAAGTTTTCGACTAAAACACATTCTGAATAGATTAGCAATGCGACTAATTACGATTGTTCTCTGCAATTTTAATCTTGTCAGTCATTATCTTGTTTGTTTGTTATGTTGTGCTTATTGTACTGTTAACCCATTCACTTATTTTTATGCGTAGGAACCTACAATGTACACAATTTAATTATTTATATGTGATCAGTGTAAAGCTGACTTTTTCACTTATGTTTACAGTTTCATTAACTCACCATTGTTGTATGTCCCGTAAACTTTAATTAATGCACGAATATCAACAATTTTGTTTACTGTTGACTTTATTCTCTGCAATTAAGAGGCCCTATAAGCGTATTTCGCAAAATGCTTAGTTTTTCATTAACGATTCTGGCGTTAATATCCATAATATTGAAGAAATTCCTAAAGTATTTGATAGTTCGTTTCTTAATCTAGATAGTAACGTTGCTTAATCTTTGTTTTTTTAGTGCTAAACCTGGTAAAAACGCATTCTCTTGGCAGCGTTTCTTCATTATTTGCGGCTAGGCGAGACGTTTCGATTGTCAATTTAGACACAAAAACGACTGATTTTGGTACAAAATGAACACAATTCAATTCGACATATCATAAACTAGATAGTAACGTTGTTAAAAAGTTCAGATTCATCTAAAATTTGGGCTTAAGTAGCATCCGAATGTTGCCTAGTTTTTTGATAAAAATAGGGTTACACTTTATTTTTTTCTGGCAAAACGCATTAATATTTTGCTCTAAAGATAAAAGTGTAGTAAAGTGCAACTCTTTTTTTGTCTCAGATATTTTTTTTAGCGTAATCGGCTTAAAAATTCAACTCGGTAATCATTTTTAAATATTACCCAATTTACCCATAAATTACGCTGCACCGATGCCGCGCGCTCAGTCCCAGCCGAGCGCTCTCAGAGGTCGGACCTATGTCGCTTTTATTGATCGCGCCTCGTTACAAGCATAGCGAATAGGATTCACAGAATTCCAAGACAAGCTGTACTCGTATACAGCGATTGAATGATCAAGATCCTGCAAGTATATATTTTATAATATTTAGTGATTTACACTCTGTTCCTCATATACTCATCTCATCATAACACCACCGTGTTCGGGCTCGTTGGATTTGTCTGATGAGTACCAACGAAATAGATAAGGTCCAGGGTCTCATGATGGAGTCAGGAGATGGTCACCGGAACTCCTCATATGCTCATCACAGTACCGCCGTGTTTGGGCTCGTTGTATTTGTCTTGATGAGTACCAACGAAATAGATAAGGTCCAGGGTCTCATGATGGAGTCAGGAGATGGTCACCGGAACTCCTCATATGCTCATCACAGTACCGCCGTGTTTGGGCTCGTTGTATTTGTCTTGATGAGTACCAACGAAATAGATAAGGTCCAGGTCCTCATGATGGAGTCAGGAGATGGTCACCGGAACTCCTCATATGCTCATCACAGTACCGCCGTGTTTGGGCTCGTTGTATTTGTCTTGATGAGTACCAATGAAATAGATAAGGTCCAGGGTCTCATGATGGAGTCAGGAGATGGTCACCGGAACTCCTCATATGCTTATTACAGTACGGCCGTGTTTGGGCTCGTTGGATTTGTCTTGATGAGTACCAACGAAATAGATAAGGTCCAGGTCCTCATGATGGAGTCAGGAGATGGTCACCGGAACTCCTCATATGCTCATCACAGTACCGCCGTGTTTGGGCTCGTTGGATTTGTCTTGATGAGTACCTACGAAATAGATAAGGTCCAGGTCCTCATGATGGAGTGAGGAGATGGTCACCGGAACTCTTCATATGCTCATCACAGTACCGGCGTGTTTGGACTCGTTGTATTGGTCTTGATGAGTACTAACGAAATAGATAAGGTCCAGGTCCTCATGATGGAGTCAGGAGATGGTCACCGGAACTCCTCATATGCTCATCACAGTACCGCCGTGTTTCGGCTCGTTGGATTTGTCTTGATGAGTGTCAACGAAATAGATAAGGTCCAGGTCCTCATGATGGAGTCAGGAGATGGTCACCGGAACTCCTCATATGCTCATCACAGTAGCGCCGTGTTTGGGCTCGTTGTATTGGTCTTGATGAGTACCAACGAAATAGATAAGGTCCAGGGTCTCATGATGGAGTCAGGAGATGGTCACCGGAACTCCTCATATGCTCATCACAGTACCGCCGTGTTTGGGCTCGTTGTATTTGTCTTGATGAGTACCAACGAAATAGATAAGGTCCAGGTCCTCATGATGGAGTCAGGAGATGGTCACCGGAACTCCTCATATGCTCATCACAGTACCGCCGTGTTTGGGCTCGTTGTATTTGTCTTGATGAGTACCAACGAAATAGATAAGGTCCAGGGCCTCATGATGGAGTCAGGAGATGGTCACCGGAACTCCTCATATGCTTATTACAGTACGGCCGTGTTTGGGCTCGTTGGATTTGTCTTGATGAGTACCAACGAAATAGATAAGGTCCAGGTCCTCATGATGGAGTCAGGAGATGGTCACCGGAACTCCTCATATGCTCATCACAGTACCGCCGTGTTTGGGCTCGTTGGATTTGTCTTGATGAGTACCTACGAAATAGATAAGGTCCAGGTCCTCATGATGGAGTGAGGAGATGGTCACCGGAACTCTTCATATGCTCATCACAGTACCGGCGTGTTTGGACTCGTTGTATTGGTCTTGATGAGTACTAACGAAATAGATAAGGTCCAGGTCCTCATGATGGAGTCAGGAGATGGTCACCGGAACTCCTCATATGCTCATCACAGTACCGCCGTGTTTCGGCTCGTTTGATTTGTCTTGATGAGTGTCAACGAAATAGATAAGGTCCAGGTCCTCATGATGGAGTCAGGAGATGGTCACCGGAACTCCTCATATGCTCATCACAGTACCGCCGTGTTTGGGCTCGTTGGATTTGTCTTGATGAGTACCTACGAAATAGATAAGGTCCAGGTCCTCATGATGGAGTGAGGAGATGGTCACCGGAACTCTTCATATGCTCATCACAGTACCGGCGTGTTTGGACTCGTTGTATTGGTCTTGATGAGTACTAACGAAATAGATAAGGTCCAGGTCCTCATGATGGAGTCAGGAGATGGTCACCGGAACTCCTCATATGCTCATCACAGTACCGCCGTGTTTCGGCTCGTTGGATTTGTCTTGATGAGTGTCAACGAAATAGATAAGGTCCAGGTCCTCATGATGGAGTCAGGAGATGGTCACCGGAACTCCTCATATGCTCATCACAGTAGCGCCGTGTTTGGGCTCGTTGTATTGGTCTTGATGAGTACCAACGAAATAGATAAGGTCCAGGGTCTCATGATGGAGTCAGGAGATGGTCACCGGAACTCCTCATATGCTCATCACAGTACCGCCGTGTTTGGGCTCGTTGTATTTGTCTTGATAAGTACCAACGAAATAGATAAGGTCCAGGTCCTCATGATGGAGTCAGGAGATGGTCACCGGAACTCCTCATATGCTCATCACAGTACCGCCGTGTTTGGGCTCGTTGTATTTGTCTTGATGAGTACCAACGAAATAGATAAGGTCCAGGGCCTCATGATGGAGTCAGGAGATGGTCACCGGAACTCCTCATATGCTTATTACAGTACGGCCGTGTTTGGGCTCGTTGGATTTGTCTTGATGAGTACCAACGAAATAGATAAGGTCCAGGTCCTCATGATGGAGTCAGGAGATGGTCACCGGAACTCCTCATATGCTCATCACAGTACCGCCGTGTTTGGGCTCGTTGGATTTGTCTTGATGAGTACCTACGAAATAGATAAGGTCCAGGTCCTCATGATGGAGTGAGGAGATGGTCACCGGAACTCTTCATATGCTCATCACAGTACCGGCGTGTTTGGACTCGTTGTATTGGTCTTGATGAGTACTAACGAAATAGATAAGGTCCAGGTCCTCATGATGGAGTCAGGAGATGGTCACCGGAACTCCTCATATGCTCATCACAGTACCGCCGTGTTTCGGCTCGTTTGATTTGTCTTGATGAGTGTCAACGAAATAGATAAGGTCCAGGTCCTCATGATGGAGTCAGGAGATGGTCACCGGAACTCCTCATATGCTCATCACAGTACCGCCGTGTTTGGGCTCGTTGTATTGGTCTTGATGAGTACCAACGAAATAGATAAGGTCCAGGTCCTCATGATGGAGTCAGGAGATGGTCACCGGAACTCCTCATATGCTCATCACAGTACCGCCGTGTTTGGACTCGTTGTATTGGTCTTGATGAGTACCAACGAAATAGATAAGGTCCAGGTCCTCATGATGGAGTCAGGAGATGGTCACCGGAACTCCTCATATGCTCATCACAGTACCGCCGTGTTTGGGCTCGTTGGATTTGTCTTGATGAGTACCAACGAAATAGATAAGGTCCAGGTCCTCATGATGGAGTCAGGAGATGGTCACCGGAACTCCTCATATGCTCATCACAGTACCGCCGTGTTTGGGCTCGTTGGATTTGTCTTGATGAGTACCAACGAAATAGATAAGGTCCAGGTCCTCATGATGGAGTCAGGAGATGGTCACCGGAACTCCTCATATGCTCATCACAGTACCGCCGTGTTTGGGCTCGTTGTATTTGTCTTGATGAGTACCAACGAAATAGATAAGGTCCAGGATCTCACGATGGAGTCAGGAGATGGTCACCGGAACTCCTCATATGCTCATCACTCCATCTCTCACATCCGTGTTTGAGCTTGTTAGTGTCTTGACAAATACTATCAACCTAGATATGGTCCAAGAGTCTTATGGTAGAGTCACGAGGTGGTCACAGGAACTCCTCATATGCTATATTCATTTACACACTATAAGATAAATTTTAATAATGAAATACGAAACATTTTCCTCTGGGCTCTTAAAATATAAACCTATGTATTTTATTTTTAGGTATAACTAGCTTTTACCCGCGGCTTGGCCCGCGTAATAAAAGTAATTTTTAACCGTCTACAAAAAAGGAGGTTCTCAGTTTGATCCGTATGTTTGTATGTATGTATGTAGATACGTATGGATGTCATTTCCGTAATCGGCACCCTGTGGAACCATAAAGACGACACCTATATAAATTTTTAAGATAAATTAATTTCCGCCATCTTGGATTTGAAAATGGATGTCATTTTCATAGTTGGCACCCCGAGGAACCTCCAAGATGACAACCATATCGATTTATAAGACAAATAAATGTCCGCCATCTTGGATTTGAAAATGCATGTCATTTTCGTAATCGGCACCCAGAGGAACCTCGAAAATGACACCCATATTGATTTTTAAGAAAAATAAATGTCCGCCATCTTGGATTTGAAAATGGATGTCATTTTTGTAATCTGCACCCCGAGGAACCTCGAAGATGACACCCATATTGATTTTTAATAAAAATAAATCTCCGCCATCTTTGATTTGAAAATGCATGCCATTTTCGTAATCGGCACCACGAGGAACCTCGAAGACGACACCCATATCGATTTTTATAAAAATAAATATCCGCCATCTTTGATCTGAAAATGAGTGTCATTTTCGTAATCGGCACCCAGAGGAACCTCGAAAATGACACCCATATTGATTTTTAAGAAAATTAAATGTCCGCCATCTTGGATTTGAAAATGGATGTCATTTTTGTAATCTGCACACCGAGGAACCTCGAAGATGACACCCATATTGATTTTTAAGAAAAATAAATGTCCGCCATCTTTAATTTGAAAATGAATGTCATTTTCGTAATCGGCACCCAGAGGAACCTCGAAAATGACGCCCATATTGATTTTAAGAAAAATAAATGTCCGCCATTTTGGATTTGAAAATGGATGTCATTTTTGTAATTTGCACCCCGAGGAACCTCGAAGATGACACCCATATTGATTTTTAAGAAAAATAAATGTCCGCCATCTTTAATTTGAAAATGAATGTCATTTTCGTAATTGGCACCCCGAGGAATCTCGAAAATGACACCCATATCGATTTTTAAGAAAAGGAAAAATTTGCTCCCCGCTCAAACTTGGAACCCTCTTTTCACCCCTTAAAGGGAGCAATTCCGAAAAACGCTGAAACACGTTTTGTTGTATTTAAACAAAGTCTATATACGAAGTTTTAAATCTCTCACTTCAAAAAAGATTTGCTCTCCGTACAAACTTAGAACCCCCTTTTGAACCCTTTAGGGGAGCAATTTCAAAAAACGCTTAAATATGTTTTGTTGTATTTAAACATAGAGTCTATGTACGAAGTTTTAAATCTCTCACTTCAAAAAAGATTTGCTCCCCGTACATACTTGAAACCCCCTTTTCACCCTTTTAGGGGAGTAATTTCGAAAGACGCTTATATACGTTTTGTTGTATTTAAACAGAGAGTCTATATACAAAGTTTCAAATATCTCACTTTAAAAAAGATTTTCTTCCCGTACAAATTTTGAACCCCCTTTTCACCCCTTTAGTGGAGCAATTTAGAAAAACGCTGAAATACGCCATTAATATATTTAAACACAGACTCTATGTACAAAGTTTCATGTCTCTCACTTTAATAAATACGGTTTTTCATACAAACTTTGGACCCCCGTTTCACCCCTTTAGGGGGTGAATTTTGAAAAATCCTTTCTTAGTGCACCCCTATACCTTATAAGGAACCTACGTGCCAAATTTGGAATCTCTAGAACCAGCGGTTTGGGCTGTGCGTTGATAGATCAGTCAGTCAGTCAGTCAGTCAGTCAGTCAGTCAATCAGTCAGTCAGTTTCTTCTTTTATATATTTAGATATCATCATCGACTTCTTTCTGATGCAGTTTCCACTATGAAAAATGTTTGCTCCCAGAAATTGTCGAACCCCGAAAGACCCTAAAAATGATCCCTTGTTTAGTTAGTATAATGTTATATGTGACATGCAGTATTATTTTTTAACTCACTAGCTGTGATTTATACGATTGTTACAAAAAATGTATGTAAACTATGCCAGATATGGATCAGGTACGTGCAAAGCTCACATTGGCAAGAACACGAATTTTGTTTTGTCTCTTTTAATGACTATTTTGTTTTTGTTCATTTGATATTTTTTTGCAACTGTATTAAAAAACGTCGTTTAATATGCGTGCGCAAGTGTCATTTTCACTCGTCCCGAGTGTTATCCCTCACCTGATAGCTCGGGCCAAGACACCTCGGGACTCATGCAAATGATATACCTTCCGTACTTGCATAAAAATGTACTATTTTATTTGTTTAAAAACAGATAGCAAATCCTACTTCACAAGAGTGCAAAAATATTTGATATCCGAATCCATCTAATCATCAGCTAATAGTTTTGTTGACTGTATATAAGATTTCCTGCCAATTTGTGTAATAGTTAAAATAAAGGCTAATTTTGCATATTTCAGTCGTTTTTATGTAGTGTTTTCCTCGCTTTAGTGAGATGAAAAGATTTGTGTTACACACAGCTGCAAAGTCATTTTACGTCTCGAGTGTTGAAACACTCGCTACTCTCAGGATTTTATATCTAAACTACTCGCTTCGCTCAGTTCAACCATAAAATACATTCGCTAAATCGTAGTTTAACCCTAGAATCCGTTCGCTAGCTCGTGTTTTAATTCCACACTCGCGATTAAAAATACAACTTTATTTTTAACCTGTTATTGTGTACAATAAAGTGATTACATACATACATACAAACCTTAGAAAAGGCAAATAAATTACCTTTTATCAAACTTGCCGGCCTCGGCAGGCAAAGAGATCGTCTTTTGTTTCCGAGGTGCTTTTCTAGCTTATAATTTACAAATTTCATTGAATTTTTTGAGAACAGCACTATAATACAAACCTTGGCGTTAACAAGGATTATCGGCCTCGATAACACTCGGCCATCTATAACTACTCGGCCGACAGTCCCCTATTTCGCGGCCTCTGCAGTAATGTACTAATCGCGGTATTGGAACCCAGAGGCCCTACTCCGAAAATCGAAATCCGAACTTCGTATCGTGCCGTCCCTTTCACTCATATTGTGTATAACACAAGAGTGAAAGGAACGGCACGATACGAAGTTCGGATTTCGATGTTCAGAGTAGGCCCTCAGGACCACCACCTTCTTTGGCAGGGTTACTACCAACTAGGCTAAAATTTACGTAATGTCAAAGGTAGATTGAAATTGCGCAACGAAACAAAATTATGAGTTGTAACTTTTTATTATTTGTATGAGTATATTTTCTTGAAATGTAGTATTAAAGTACTGCTTTCAAAATATCAAATACATTTTTAATTACATTAAAAAACTGTATCCCCAACCAACCAACTGTATCCTTCAACTGGGAAATTGTCAAAACGATCAAGATTTTTTGCGTCCGGGTTAAAACGCACACATATTTGCAGTAGTGTGCTGTAGAGCAGTGCGCTCGTGTGCCGAGCGCTAACGCCATCTATCGACTAAGATTTTATGAAAATGATGAACGCTCAAACTTATAAGGCCTCTTAACTTTTGTGTGTTTCATGTACATACTTGTTTATTATAAATTATAATTGCTACACTATCTTATTTTCAATTGTAGTCGTGAATGTGTGTAGCAGGCCCCGCCATTTCTGGACGCACCTTTTGACAGTTGGACATTCATGTGACGGCCCGACGTGACAAGACGGCGGTGTCAAGTTGTATTAGGTCGCGTTCAATTTTTAGGCGAAGCGTGCTACACACACCGTCATTAACAACCAGGTTTCGCCGGAAGATCAGCGCCAGCTCCCTGAGTCGGCATTACGCTGAGGCGAAACCTTTTTGTGGCGATTACTTGTTGTTTTTTTCTAATTACGTTTATTTATCTATATTTTATGTTTGTATCGTCACGAATAAATGTTTTTCTTTCTTTCTTTCTTTCTTTCTAATGGATTTCTTTAAAACTAACGTTAACAAACTCTAGCATGTAATTTAAATAAACCAAAAACGACAGTCGTAACGACATTTGATAAATAAACCTTTTCTTTCTTTCTAAATGATATAATAACAAACGACATAGCGAAAAATTAACTAATTTTCCAAATGCGGAAAATGAAAAAATTGAGCCTTCCTAATAGACAATTTCCGAATTTACCACAGGGCGCTTCACAAGAGCAGGCACCAGGCTCACATGATCCATGTAGAGGTACATAAGAGGATGTAATCATTACTGTAACAGCGTTGTCGAATAACAAGTGGTATCGCAAAGGAATCTCGCGACTCACTCGATTGATTTCTCCGAAAGGCGAACAAAAACGTTGGATCCGGCCCAAAAACTCGGCAAAGAGGCGGCAATAAGACTTATCTAATACTGCGAGGGAAGCCAGGGGAAAGGTTCAGAGGATCCCTCGTCTCGAGATATCGTATCAATAAAATCTACATACGAACCGCTTTTACGGACTTTTCCAATCTTTTACATTTTCGAATGTACCAACTCGCATGTAATCATGTGCTCCTGGCGGACCCGTTACGGAGTATAATGTAGTCAAAATTGCCTTCCTTATTTTACGTACGTAACAGGCATTAGAATACTTACTTATTGCTATTGCTATTCTTTTAAAAAGAGTCCTACTTTTTTTTTTTTTTTTTATTGATACTACTCGTATTAACTGAACCACCGCTTAACTGAAAGGGTAAATCCAATATGGGTGGTGTTGTATCTTTTCCTTGGTTATTCTGTTAGTTTCATAAACATAGTCAAAACTGTATGTGTACTACTACGATACTTAGGTTATATTTAATATACCTTTCACACAACCTGCTCGATAATGACTGATTATATATCATGCAACCAGTATGCCTACGCCCTACACAATCTTGCCAAACAAGCAAGCCCTCATGCAGTTTCAATGGCATACCATGGCTTTGTAGCCTCAAATTTACGGTATGGCATTATTTTTTGGGGCAACTCCACAAACAGGGAAATGGTGTTCAAAGCACAGAAGAGGTGTATTAGAGCCATGTGTGGCCTCAAACGCACTGATAGTTGTGTACCTCACTTCAAGGATTTAAGAGTTTTGACGATGCCCTCGCTCTTCATCTTAGAAACTATCATGTATGTCAAAAACAATGCAAGTCTTTTCAAAAAACTTAGCGATGTCTCTAATAGAAACCTGAGAAACAAACACACCCAAAATCTTTGCATGGTTCCTGCAAAAGCAGGATTGATGCAAAAAATTGTGTATTGCCTGGCCAGTAAAATATACAACCGCCTACCTTATAACCTGAAGTCAGTTAATATTTCAGACTTAAAGAAATTAATGACCTTATTAATACAAAAATGTTATTACTCCATTTCAGATTATTTAAATAATAATTTAGCGTAATTTGATTGACTTTTTAATGACAAAAATTTATTGATTATTTATATCTATCTGACATTTTGAAACTGGCATTACATCTATTTTTACTTTTTCTTTTTCTTTGACATACACTAAACTTAAATTCTTACATTGATCTCATTATAATTTGAACAAAGGCAGAAAAGTATGTATGCATGATAGATTAGTACTTATTTTTAAATTTAAATATTAAGTTCATTGTTTTTGTACGCCGATTGGCAAACATAGTGAAACTTTCTAAAAATACCATCACTGTAAATACATATGTTCACAAATAAACACTTACTTACTTACTTGCAAACTTTACCGAAAGCAAATCATTAGAGCCCTTGGCTTGAGCAGAGTTGTAATATTGTACTGAATTTCGGTATAACCCGCCTGGTAATAATGTGATTTCACGTTTCATAGTTCTTATTGTTATATCTTAAGTCTAATTTCGTAAAGTTCGCACGGCGGCGGGGACGCGCCTGCTCCACGAGCCGCGTCGCTCGCCCGCGGCCGCCGCATTCGAAACAAAACACGACAACGAAGCCGGCAGCCGCCGCGAGCTTCTGCCGCGCTTGTTTCGAATTAAGCCATAAGTCATTTATTCATAAAGCCAATTTACACGTTGTAATATAGAATATACAATATGTCGTTAAAAATACACACATCAATATATAATAATCTGAACATTACATTTTTATAAATTATTATCAAAAATACAAGCTTATTTAGCTATTAATTTATTACTGAAATCCTAGGAATTTCATTTGCAGCTTTCTCATATTGCATTTTTTGAGAAATGGCCTCGGCCGGAACAATGACCTTCCTTCACGGCCTTTGCTGTAATGTACCTATACTATTAAATACCTAAAATAAAAGCCGCGAGTGCTACAAGACGCTGTATTATACGGAGTAAAACTACAGATTCTACAAAAATAGAGGACACAATTCTGAAGATGTTATTAACATGGCGAGTCACGTAAGTGATTGGGTTTTGGCGGGCTGATTGATTCTGTTTCTAGTTAGCCTTGGTTTTCCTTTATTGTCTCGCAAGAGGTGAGAAAATAATATACTCGCCGGGAATAAAACTGTCTTTGTCATGGGCGCACTTAAATCCCTCACTACACTCACGGCTCAGTCTTAATTCCCTCGTTTCGCTCGGGAGTTAACTCATTGCTCTCTCGCTAGGTTCTTAGCTAGGTTTTGTATCAGGGGTTTGTTTAATTTTTAGGGTTCCGTACCCAAAGGGTAAAATTAAACCCCATTACTAAGAGTGCTGTCCATCCGTCTGTCTCTCTGTACCTGTCTGTCTGTTTGTCCGTCTATCACCAGGCTGTGCCTCATGAACCGTGATAGTTGACATTTTCACAAATGATATATTTCTGTTGCCGCTATAACAGCAAACACTAAAAACAGAATAAAATCAATATTTAAGGGGCTCCCATACAACAAACGTGATTTTGTAGAGAACGGTACGAAACCCTTCGTGCGCCAGTCTGACTCGCACTTGGCCGGTTTTTAATTTATTTCACTTGTATTGAAAAGAAGAAGAAGAAGTCTATTCATGTTTGCAAGGACTAGTAACTTCGTACTAGTGTTCAGTGACATGATGAGAGACTTCGCTCTGTTCTCATTTGATTTTATTTTTACACTGACGCTCAGAGACCTTATACATCTCTGAGGATATTTATTTATTAGATTTTATTATTTTCATGTTGACGTGTTATAGATATAGCTCAAAATATTTTATTATGATTAGTGTACCTACTTTATTACCTTTTATCTTGACGCTTAGAGACCTTATACATCTCTAACAAATCTCGATTGTTATTAATTTCTTAGTCTTTTTTTGACATGTAACACTACATTTAATTAATGATACTTTGATTATTGTATTATTTTTATTTGATGTACCTAGATAGATTTTGACGTGTAAAAGTGCCCTTGAGGCCTATTTGCAGAATAAATGTTTTGATTTTGATTTTGAGAAAAACGTGGAATGTTATGTAATACATTAACGCGTCTTATATAAACTGCGCCTGTTTTTCAACGGACCACGTACGATGTATACGTTTATTATTAAGTTTTCTCGCACGAGGCCACGACTTGCGGGCGAGGGGCAGGCAAGGACTTTCTGCAATCCGCAAAATAAATCGCTGGCTTTGCGGATGAGAAAAATATAACGAGGAAGCCGAAAATTGAATTCCTCACGATCCAGGTGGAAGTGGCTTTTACCTATGGCAGATGAATCTGAGTTACACTTATTTGATTTGAATAACTTTATTGTGTTGTAAACTATAAACTAATACTTTACCCTCACGTCCGCCATAGTCACGTATAGATGACAAGAGGCGTCGTGCCTACATTAGATAGATAGAAATCGTTTATTCAGGTAAAAACAATTACATAATACAGTTCACAAAATGCGCCAAACTGTAGCGAACAGTTTGTTGGCGCGTCGCGCTCAGTTTACTTTTTAACATAAGGTAATTTTTGTTTACAAATGTGAGTTATCTTATTCTATTTTATTAGGCACTAATGAATTTACGAGGGCATGCACGTTACAAGACGTTGGGAACTTTAAATATTTTTGCTACTGTATAATTCTAATAATGTATTTATTAATCTCTTTTTAAAGACTGCTTTACTTATAATATCATTTTCAGCCAGAAAATTTATGTTATTAAAAATTCGAGGAGTTAAATAATGCAGTGTTCTTTCACCATAATAATTACTACTGTCATGTAGAATGATATCACGTACATTGTAAATGCAACCTACGTGCAATCAAGAAAGATTTACTTTCCGTCTATTACTATATAGACTGGCGTGTGAGACACGACTTACGGAATTTACTGTGGCGGTCAGGTCAACAAGAAAAGCAAGGCGTATTTCAATATCAAATATCAAACATTTATTCTGCAAATAGGCCACAAGGGCACTTTTACATGTCAAAACATTAAATTACAATTTAAGAAAGTTTGAGTAATATATTTTTCATGTCAAAATATTAATTTACAGTTCAAGAAGGAATAATAATTTCGAGTTTACAATTATAACACAATTAATGTCATACAGTGAAGATAAACTTGCAAAGTTATCTATTACAAATATTACAACATCAGTAAAGTTAGAGATGTATAAGGTCTCAAGATTAAACAAGGAGTATAATGAAATGATGAATGAATTATTGGTATTGAAATATTGTATGCTATTTGTTTACTAGGTGTCAACACAGATTTATATATATCCATCCGACCAATATCTTTAGAATAAGTCATACTGCGTAATGACGAATCTCGAAATGGACCAACTGCGTAATGACGAATCTCAAAATGGACGAACTGCGTAATGAAGATTCTTGAAATGGACGAATTTAACTGCGTAGTGACGAATCTCGAACGGGACGAATCACATTATGGACGAACTGCGTAGTAGACGAATGTCCAAATGCTATTTGGACGAGCTGTGTATTGGATGAACGGCTACTAAATCATAACCTCCTGAGACCCACCATACAAATAAAAATACAATCGAATTTGAACCTAATAGTTCCGATTACAAATTTGAATTTTATTTTATGTCAAATCAATCAAACCAAAACAAATGCAACTCCATCACTTCAAAATTTAACTTATTTTCCGTTGACCATATTTTGTCCTTTATATAGGACGCGGGGTCTTAGGAGGATATTTAAGATTTATGCCGAAAACGATTAATAAACATATCCTCGGTAGATGAAACGACAATAACAATATACCTACAGGTGGTTTCCTAAGATGAATAAGACTGCTTAACTGCTGCAAAACGTTGTATTCGCACAAACGATGTACTCTACTCTAAAGACTTTTTCATTTCCTTGTAGTTCAGCGGTAGCGAGGCAAATGCTCAACCTGGGAAATTGATGTAGACAATATTTCCAGGAGACGCGCAATACCGCTGAGTTATACTCGGAAATCAGAGCAGAAAACATGTCGATCGGGCATTCGCGAGTCGGTAACACAACAATAAATAAATAAATATTAGAGGACAATCTTACACAAATCGAACTAGCCCCACAGTAAGCTCAAGAAGGCTTGTGTTATGGGTACTAAACGACGATATATTTAATAGATATAAATACTTAAATACATAGAAAACATCCAAGACTCAGAAACAAATATTCATGCTCATCACACAAATATTTGCCCTGACCGGGATTCGAACCCAGGACCGTCAGCTTCACAGGCAGGTGCACTACCCACTAGGCTAAACCGGTCGACAATGCTCCCTGGTCCTGTATCGGGTGTCAATACGGCGGCAGTGCCCGCGCCCGTCGCCCGGAAGCGCTAACCCTTCTCCGGTTTTGACGTAAATTTATGTAAAAAGGATATTTTCCTCACGTTTATCGTGTCACACTTATTTATGGGTAAATTGTGACTATGAAGAAGGTAGGCACTTTTTAAGATATTTTATGTTATTCGGGCGACTGTAATGTAACGAGTAGGCGAGAATACAATAATAGAATCGGATAAAGTAATTATTCAACAAAATACGACCGGTTTAGCCTAGTGGGTAGTGCACCTGCCTGTGAAGCTGACGCAGGACCGTCAGCTTCACAGGCAGGTGCACTACCTACAGGTTCGAATCCCGGTCAGGGCAAATATTTGTGTGATGAGCATGAATATTTGTTTCTGAGTCTTGGATGTTTTCTATGCATTTAAGTATTTATATCTATTAAATACATCGTCGTCTAGTATCCATAACACAAGCCTTCTTGAGCTTACTGTGGGGGCTAGTTCGATTTGTGTACGATTGTCCTCTAATATATATATATTTTTTAATAATGACTATTTACTTCGATGAATTATATACAACTTGAACCCTACTTATCTAGGTTAAGTAAAAGTTCAGCTAGATTACATAGATAATATTTTTCTCTGTACAAAGACAGCCGTTGTTGTTTTATCCAGGAAAACTTTAATTTATCACACCGGGAAGCCTGTTTCTCTGATGGTATTAACGCACCAGGCGAGCAGACACGGCTAAGAAACGTCAGATCGTTGGATAAGCTCGACAGAGAGAAATGGACCGGCCCCAGGCGAGGAATAAGGAAAAAACGGACACACAGATAGCCCAGTATGTCACGCGGATTACGTCCGTCGACCGTATTTGAATACGAATTGACAATAAAGAGGGGCAAACTCTTAAAGGACGATCTTGAGATGTCCTGCTTGCCTGGTATTGATCTGTAGGAGGAAGTTTAACGAGCCAAGTCCCCGAGTTCGGCGGAACAAATAATGTGTGCTGTGTACACACGCTGAAAGGAATATGAGTAATTGGATGGTTTATCCAAATTTAATAGATGAAAACCTTTTCGAAAAGAGAAAGAAAGAAATGAAAACCTTTTCGATAGTTGAAGCTCGAAATCGATTGAAGGATGCAGTGAGCTGGGATTCTATTTAGGCTCGGTTTTATAAAGATCCGTTAGACCTTATGTCGGGTTTGTTATGTCAAAAAAGTACTGAGTTACTGAAATTTGATATGACATTTGGTCTAACGGATCTTTATAAAACCCGGCCTTAATGACAGTTAAAAAGTTGGCGACCATAAAACTAATTTTTTGAAAAGTTGATAATGCAATGTTCCTTCCTATCTGATTTAGTTTTGTTTAATATTGGTATATGTTACGTTATTGAGATATATAATTTAGTTTAGTTTTTAATTTATTTTTTATTTTTATAGACTTAAGCCTTATATTAATAGTACGTAATTGTTATAGTATTTTATTTTCATTTGTTTCAATAAAAATATATTTTTTTAAATTAGTTCATGAGATATTTAGCGATGTGACAGACAGACAGAACCATAAGGGTTCCTTTTTTACCATTTTGGTACGGAACCCTAAAAATTAAATATAGAGCAATTAGTGTTGTTGTTGTTATCGCTACTGATATATAATGACGAATTACTCATAAATGGAGCCTTAAGTGGCTTTCAGTATTTCAAGCTCATTGCTATAATAAATAAATAAACAAATAAATAAATAAATATTAGAGGACAATCTTACACAAATCGAACTAGTCCCACAGTAAGCTCAAGAAGGCTTGTGTTATGGGTACTAGACGATGATATATTTAATAGATATAAATACTTAAATACATAGAAAACATCCAAGACTCAGAAACAAATCTTCATGCTCATCACACAAATATTTGCCCTGACCGGGATTCGAACCCAGGACCGTCAGCTTCACAGGCAGGTGCACTATCCACTAGGCTAAACCGGTCGTAAATAGAACGAGCAGCATTAAGAACTAACGACCATATTGAGAAAGTCCTCCATTTTTAATATGATCCCAGAGACGCCATTTAGGACATAATTTAATTAGTGCCGTCCAGAATTTTCCCCAGTTGTTTAATAATTACCCGAGACCAAGAGGGGTCGAGTTTTAATTTGCCCCAAAAAATCTTGCCCATCGCGAACGCCGCGCGGGGCAACACCGGCTTTGTCCCAAGCTCGAAATCAATTCATGTTTCAGAGCCGCGAGGCTGTTTGAAATATGCCCGGTATTTATAAATAAAGCAGTCGCTAATAGCTGGTCGTCTCTCTTCATTACGTCTGAGATATCGCCGGGAGCCGCAGCCCTATTACAAAAACTTGTTAAAACCGACCTAACTTGTCCCGCACTCCGTGTTTGTTTATTTGAGTTTCGACTTTCCCCCGAAATTAAAATTTGGCAATGCCGATCGGGAGTGCCTATAATTAAAATTCGGGCCGCGTCACGCCAAAGTGCCGTCTGGCCTTGTATTTGACAGCCTCGGTCACAATTAACTTCTTAACTGAATTGTAAATTAAAATTAGCGGTAATCTGTTAATTTATTCCATAAGTCGAGAGCAGTGGAAATGGACACAGCTTGTAAAAATAACAAATTAATTTTATTTTTTCATTATATTTTATGCTAGGTATTAAGTATGAATCCATCCAACTGCAGATTATATTATTAGAAAAATTATGTTAGAATCCATTAGGAGTCGAAAAAACTTCGTGATATAGCACAAGTACTACGTATATTCGGATAAGTTTGGTTTGATGGAATATCATAACAAATTTAGAATGAAGGAAAAATTTAAAAATTTAGGCACCGAGCAGGATTCGAACCTGCGACCACCCGGCACTCACGGCCAGTCGCTCTAGCCAACTGAGCTATAAGTAGGTACAATAACTACCCAGTTCTAAATTCATCAACCGTTCCTTCGTATTAAGCAGTACCGCTGTTAACAAAAAAATAAAAAGAATATCATAACAATTTCATTTAAGTACCTTTTTCGGCGGTCAAATCTAAAAACATATTTTTTTTATTTTATTTTTTTTTTATTTATTCGGGGCATCAACAGCATATACCATATCGATACTAATTCTTCAGAGTTACGCGGATGTTACTCAGATATGTAATGGGTATAGTTCGTATGCAAATCTGTTACAATTTTAATTACGTATGAGTGAAAGGCGCGCGCGGCTGGCAGTTACCTCGCTGCGTCTATAATGGGGGTCTTTGGTATCAATTGGGAAAGGCCGTTCTGATGTATTTAGATTACATTGAAATTTTATTGACTATTGCTGCCTCGCTTGCATACATCGCCAAGTGCTTAAGATCTCGAGCTCACTCACCAACCCAATTCGCACCTTATTTAAATACGTCAGTCAGTATAGCGTTCCGTAGTTGTCTCTGCCGCGCTCAAGATGCTGATAGTAATATGCAAGTATCAATATGAAATTCGTCAATTGCAACAAAGGGGGCGTAGCTCAGATGGTAGAGCGCTCGCTTAGCATGCGAGAGGTACGGGGATCGATACCCCGCGCCTCCAAATATTTTTTTTCTATTTAATTTTCCAATCAGAATCTGATTGTGATTAGACCAGTGTGCTTGTCAATAAATAATACATGTTTGACCTGCTATTTAATAGAAAAATTAATGCGGTTTGTTACGAAATCTGTGTCCTTAATAATAGTAAACGTTAACTCTTTTATCTCTGTCCTATAAAGGAAGACAACATATAATTTTCTTGGGCACGATTGGAATGAGCTAGGCTCGCAAGCAAATAGTCGGATACGGTTCATCTTGTCTATTCCTGAGACCAAACCTACCTACCTACTTTAGGCCTGGATAAAATAATAATATGCCAAATACAATACATGTCTGCTTCAATTTTTCTTGCAATAGTGCTCGAATAGACATAAAAAATGCATTTACGCAATAAACGGTCAAAGCTAGTTCGAATGCGCTGCGGCGCCTCACGTGCGGAAATGCCCATTACCAGGGAAGCATAACACGTGGGCAGGTTGCACCGGGTTCGCAAAATAGCCGCTCAAACGAGCTCATAAGCTTACCATCGCCTCGACCCGTCCAGTTTAACTCTCACCTCTAACCACGCATACTTTTTAAGTTTGCCGATGTCACACTGTACTAGGCAACGGAACATACACAAACTACGTGACCAATTTTTTTGCGTTTTTTAACCCCCTCCCCCCCCTAGGTGACCAAGCGTAGTATATGCCAAGACCCCCCCGCCTCCCCTCTAGTTTTCACGTAGTATATTTTATAAAAAAAAAATTTGCGGAAAGTTGAAAAAATAATGGTTTTTCTTTGTACTTTCTCATACGCCCCTAAAAATGCATACTTCGAGAGTGCAAGCGTGGTATAGCATAGCTATTCAATTGTAATTGTATTTAGTAAAAAATATATCAAGAAGAAACAGTACAATTTGTGATGTGGCGAAACTGGACAAGTTTTAGTGATGGGGTTAAACCGTGGCGCGTGAGTCCGCTTCAATTAGAATGTTTCTCAAATGTATTCTACCGGCTACGTGACAAGAAACCGAACCCCCCCCCCCGCCCACCCACCGGTGACCAAGAGTGGTACTTTGACGACCCCCCTCCCCCCCTAAACGGGTCACGTAGTTTGTGTATGTTCCCTTATAGGTGAGTAGATAAGTTTCTGTGAATATGGTAGCGATATACTCACCGAGCCTTTCCGCCCCGGAAAACTGAAGAATACATCCGGCCCGTTTCTGTGCGGCATTTGCCGGAGTACGTTTAGCAGTTTCGCTGAATGCCGAGGCTGAAACAAAATCCCAGTTTTACTCTTCTTCATTATCACAATGTTGGCAACTTTGGCAAGCGGGTCTTCACTTGTAAGTGGACATTGAGGACTATCTAACAGACAGAAATGCATGGCCCAAACCAAATACCTAAATAGCGTAAAGAGTCTAATATTTTCATTGTATCTAGTTGACACATTTCTTGCAGGAAAGCATATAAAACTATTCGACATGTTTTGTTTTCTTGTGTAACTACACATTGTAAATAACTATTGTTATTTTTTCCTCGTTTTTCTTTCAATTCTCTTTTGTTGTTTACCACTTACATTTACTTAAGTAGGTTAAGTAGTATCATTGTAATAAGCATATTTTGGAGAAAATGACTGACTGACGAGTTTCTTTCGGCGTTTCTTCTCGGCAGTGGTCTCATGAGAAACACTAGTAGTTTTTGACTTGTAAAAGTACCTTTGCGGCCTACTTGCAGAATAAAGTTCATTTATTTCAATAAAAAAGGTATCAATTGTTTAAGTTATAGGTATGTTCTGTGATAGGCATGAGACAAACGCTTAGCACATTTATTTATTTATGTATTCAATTATTGTGTTAAAACAAGATCTTGTGGACTTGTAGAACAATAGGCGCAATTCGCTATACTTTAAGCATTATTTCAACCTTAAGGTTAAATTTCCGATTGTTAAATTGATATTTAAAGTTTAGACTTACATATTGGAATTATCGACTTGGTATATTTAAAGTTTAGACTTACATATTGGAATTATCGACTTGATACATTTAAAGTTTAGACTTACATATTGGAATTATAGACTTGATACATTTAAAGTTTAGACTTACATATTCGGATTATCGACTTGATATATTTAAAGTTTAGACTTACATATTGGAATTATCGACTTGATATATTTAAAGTTTAGACTGACATATTGGAATTATCGACTTGATATATTTAAAGTTTAGGCTTACATATTGGAATTATCGATTTGATATATTTCTCTTTTCGAAAACATTCTGCTACTTATATGTTAAAATATATAAGCTGAAAACGGGAAACCAGGGCAATTTTTCAGTATTACAGTATATTTTCATCGAGCCGAGCCTAACGAACGGAAGTCGGAAAGTGAAAACGCACCCACGGTCGGGCGTAACAGTTAAACGTTCAATTAGTCGGCCCGCGAGTGCTTTTGAAATTTGCATCGTCGTACCGTTGCCTGGCTAGGCAGTTAATTAGACGGTAGGCACCCGGCTACTTTGTGTTTATGTTTGCCTAGTACTCCGTGCGTCCCTTTACCTATCTTACTGCGACAGAGAGATGAATTAACTCACTCAACCTTCATTTTATTTATTTTGACGGTAAAACTCACCCATTTCCCGTTGACCGCTTTCATAGCGCTGAAGAGCTGTTTCAGCTCTTTGACTGTGACGCTATAGCTAGCCAGCACTCCCAGCATTTCAATAAGGAGATCTGCAACAAATAAAAGATAAACATTATATAAATAAATAAATATTTGTGGTCACAACACAAATCAACTTAGTCCCAAACTAAGCAAAGCTTGTACTATGGGTACTAAGTGACGATATACATTACTTATATAGATAAACAGATACTTAAATACATAGAAAACATCCAAGACTCAGGAACAAATATTCGTGTTCATCACACAAATAAATGCCCTGATCGGGATTCGAACCCGGGACCTCCAGCTTCGAAGGCAGTGTCACTACCAACTAGGCTACAGCGGTCGTCATATCATGATAAAATTTAATTTAATTTAGGTAAGTCAAGTATATAACAATGCCCTTCATAATTATGAATTCTGAAACAGATGGATCCTAAAATAGGAAAAAATATATCTCAAAAATAGAAACTCCATTTTCCACGGGCTATATCGAGGTGTATTTATTCACTGGATAGTGGCAAACAATGATTAAATCTGGTACCTAAAGACAAGCTTGCCCGGGGAATATCCGACAAGACCACATAATACCCGTACTGAATAGCCCGTATGTACTCATGAATTTAATATTCCACGGCGATAGTCCCATAAACTATTTGCCAACTCGATTGATATCGACTGAATACAAGTGATGTGGTTTCTGTTATTCATATTGATTGCCGGTTTTATTTTGCTGCGAAAGTAGGTTAGGTATAAATTTTCGTAATACTAGGACAAATAAAATAGTCATTAAAACCACAGATTTGTCTGTGTTAAATAAAACATACTTTATTTATCTAAGACTATTACATGTAAAATTCATGAAGTTATTTTGAATAAACTGATTTGATGTAGGTATTTAGTTTCGCTACTGATTGTTTTCTTGACAATCCAATCTTAACCATGAAGATTACGTAAAATCAATTTAATGAAAAATATTATTTCTCCCAATTGGTGGCTTAGCATTAATCTACGGAATTCTATGAAAAACATTGTTCTAAAAATTCTTCTTCCATTTGTAGGTCTTAATGTCCTTATGAATTTGGAAAAATGAAACGCCCGATTTGGAAACATAAAACCATTTGACCTCAATATAATATATGAAAATAAAACAGGCTTTTTTCAAACACCAATCTTATAAGTATGTTATATCCAGTTAAATTCGCCAGCTCATCAGCTCTTCACGTGGCCAAAATATAGTATATTTGGCGATATAGACAATTTTGCTATCCAAACCCGAATGATGAACATGTTTATTCTACCCTGTCACATCACAAAATTACCGATATACCGAGCAGTAAAAAAACAATGACAAAACAAGCCCCCCTTACTCCCCTGCCTTGCCTAGATCATGGGTGGTAAATTAGGTGTGAAGCGCGAGATGCGTCGATGCAACGTGGCAGCGCCGCAATGCAATTACGTCGGCATCACCGCCGCAACCACTACGCTAGATCAGCGTAGCTAATTTTGTTGAGCTCCAGAATAATTTCATAACTCAGGTGCGGGGTATATTTTTTGCTGCATAAAGTAATGACTAGGGCTTGCATATAAAATCCAGGGAATTCCTGGGAGATTTCATACCCTACATATGACCTGTTTCTAACTTTACTTCTGGCACACGATGACCTACTTCTTAATGCACGTTTGCAATTTTCTAAACTACTTGGCTCATGGAACGTTTCTATTAGTTAGCAACTAAGCATAGGGATTATATTTATATGTCGGTTTGAGCAATTGCGTGGAGACTGCGTAACTTATGTGAGACCTAAGCTTGTTAACTAAAAAGCCATACGAATAGCAAAAGTTTTATTGAATTCGTTGGCTACGCACACACAAACGAATACTGCAATCCTGTGTGTCGCTAACATACCGCTATTACAACATTTCTCAAATAGAACGATCTAGTCTTCAAAAAGCTATTACTAATAGGAATTCTCAGTCTTCCTATCTGCGCGGCTCGGCGCATTCCACGGATTTCCCTTGTTACCGAGATTCCTCCGGCTTTGTAAGCCTATTAGGCAACTGAGAGGAAATTACATACATACCGGATTAACCCCCTTATTCAGGAAAATTAATAAACCTACTAAAAAGTGTTTTGTCCGTTTTCCACAAATACAAATGTCAAAGTAACAGATAAAGACAAACTAATGTGTCCGTTTTTATAATAAGTTACCCGATGAAATTTTGAATTTACCCTTTCCAGCTCTTAAAAATTACCTAAATAAACATTGATGTCAAAGGCTTATTATAGGGTTGAGGACTATCTAACAGACAGAAATGCATAGCTCAAACCAAATACCTAAATAGCGTAAAGAGTAATATTTTCATTGTATCTAGTTGACACATTTCTTGCAGGAAAGCGTATCAAACGATTCGACATGTTTTAATAGAATAGAGATATCCGTAACCGATGTTTCCGTAGCAGTCTTATTTTTTAAAATTTGATTGAAATGTCTTTTCACTGTTTCCTGCGTAACTTCATCACGTATCAGGTATATTAACCTGCCTATACGTTTAATAATGCACCCCTTGTTCCAGCAGAACTTATTTTTGTTAATGTACGATTTATATAATACTACTTCTTTCGGGGCAAAATGCGTTCTGTTGGTTCCGCCGTAGTATTCAAGCTGCGAGCACTGTTTATTTTCGACGGTTAATGCGAGTTCGGGGGACGAGGGCGATGACTGCGGTGTCAATAGATCTAGCCTAGTCCTCAGCTGCCTTCCGAAAACTAAGAAGGCCGGAGAATACCCCGTTGTGCTATGTCGTGAGTTGCGGTAATCAAAAAGATATTTTAACAAATTATTTGTTACATTTTTATTGCTACCTGAATCCAATATGCAGCTTTTTATACCTTTTTTAACAATCTTGGTATATGACTCGGCTTGTCCATTACTGGCTGGGTGGTAAACTGGCGAAGTAATATGTATAATGCCATTTATCTCACAAAACGATTCAAACTGAGAAGACACGAATGATGTACCATTGTCACTAACTATGGTGTGGGGGATACCGAATCGCGACATGAAATCATACATTTTTTCAATTACCTTAATTGACGATATATTATTTTTCATGTCGTAACACTCGACCCACTTACTATAAGCATCTACAATGACAAGATAAGTGTGTTCATTTACTGGACCTACGAAGTCAATATGTATTCTCGTAAAACAATGCGTAGGATACTTCCATGGTGACATAGGCGCGCGGGGAGGCGACGGCCGCAGCTGCGCGCATACTGCGCACGCGCCGATCAGCTGTTCAATCGCGGCATCTATACCCGGGAACCAAAACCGGCCCCGCGCTTCCGCTTTAGTCTTAACAACGCCAAAATGCGAATTATGTAATTCGTTCACTATTTGACGCTGCAATGACTGCGGAATTACTAATTTGTGTCCACGCATTACGCACCCGTTATCAAATGATAATTGATACCTGCACTGATGGTAAGGTTTCAACGCTAAATCATTTGTTTTGCGTGGCCACCCATTTTGTACATATTGAATAACTTTATTCAATATTTCATCGTTTCGCGTCTCTTGCCGTAATTTTTCCAACGTAACTGGTAAACTACTACCCTCCAATACAAAATTGATGTACGTCGCGCGGTCGGTCGCCGTGCTCGTGCCTGCGCCCGAGGGCCGGTCTGGCAACGACGCCCGGGACAAAAAATCTGCGCTGTTGTTTGCACTTCGAACGTACTCAATTATGTAATTATATGCCGATAAGAAGATCGCATATCTTTGTAGCCTGTTTGCTGTTATCTCAGGTATACCCCGCTGTGGTCCGAAAATTGAGAGTAAAGGTTTATGGTCGGTGCGCAATATGAAAGGCTCTGAACGTGCATACAAATACTGGTGGTATTTTTTGACACCAAAAATGATCGCGGTGGCTTCCTTTTGGATCTGCGCGTAATTTTTTTCTGCAGAACTAAGTGTACGCGAAGCAAATGAAATAGGACGTTCTGAACCGTCTTCCCCTTTCTGAGAAAGAATAGCACCTAAACCGTGGGGCGAAGCGTCTACTGTGAGAATAAGTGTTGCTTTTGGATTAAAATGTGTCAGCACTTGTTCTGAGGCGAGACTTTCTTTTATCTTAATAAAAGCTGCATCATGCTCATCAGTCCAAACCCATTTTGTATCTTTTTTTAAAAGATTATACAATGGGCTCAATATGGTGGACGCATGGGGAACAAAACTACGATAGTAATTAGCTAACCCGAGGAACGATTGAAGCTGGTTCACATTAGTGGGCGCCGGCGACTCGAGAATCGCTTTGACCTTTGACCTCGATTTGCTAATACCGTGTTTGTTTATAACGTGGCCAAGATATGTGATGTCGTCCTGAAAAAAGGCACACTTATCCTTTTGAAGTGTTAGCCCGGCCTCTTTAAATCTTTGCAACACTTCTCTAAGCCTCCTCTCGTGCTCATCTTTGTCTCGACCCGTTATTAGCACGTCGTCGAGGAAACATAATACACCATCTATGTCCGCGAGTATGCTGTTTAGCGCGCGCTGAAAGACGGCGGGCGAGCTGGATAACCCAAAAATTAAACGGTTATACCTAAATAGGCCCCGACTTGTATTTATACATGTGATGTTTTCGGGGTCCTCTATTGGAAACTGGTTATAAGCCATCGACATGTCCAATTTAGTAAATTGTACTCCACCGTGAAGTTTTGAAAAGAGTTCATCTACCGTGGGCAATGGATATTTATCCACCAATAACTGTTTGTTGATGGTCTGTGAATAATCTGCGCATATTCTTACCGAACCATCTCGTTTTAATACGGGCACGATCGGGGAAGCGTACTCCGAGTGATCTATTTGTTCAAGGATACCTAACTGTACCAACCGAGTTATTTCATCATTAACTTTTTGTTGCAATGCGAACGCCACCGGCCGGCTTTTGAAAAACACCGGTTTTGCGTTTTCTTTTAGAGTTAATTTAATTTTATATTTATTAAAACAACCCAGTTTGTTTGAGAAAATTTCTGCATAATCAGACATTATTTTTTTTATGATTTCTGGTTCTGATTGATCGCAGAACTTAATAGGTGCGATTTCTAAATTAAAAATTGATAAGAAATCCCTACCTAAAAGAGGGCTTCCACCATTTTCTATTACTTGAATGTTTAGGGTTTCGGTACGATTTCCATACGTAATTGGTAATTTTACCATACCCAAGCTTTTAATCACACCTCCTGTGTACCCTATTAGACGTTTATTGTTAGGCAACAACGGTACATCTTTGAAATGATTTTTATATGTTAAACTTGATATCGCCGTAACAGACGAGCCACTGTCAATTTCAAAACGCAACTTTAATCCATTGATATCCACAACTTCGGTCATCGGAGCACCCTTAACGGAACGAATATTAAATAACTCACCGTCATCGTCCTCGCTCACCTCGCCCGATTCCATGTATTTAAAACTTTTACACATCCTACGCAGGTGACCCTTTTTTTTACACTTTTGACACTTGTACGACGCGAATTTGCACTTATTCGATTCGTGATTAGAAGAACCACACACTTGACACTTAGCACGATCCGTTCCGGAACCCGAAGTCTTCCCGATCTTGAACAGGCCGTCGGTGCCCTGCGCCGGCATCCCCGGCGCCGTTATCGTGCTGGCGGCCGCGCGAGCGCACCGCACGCTTTCAGCCAAGTCGATTGCCTTCGCTAAAGTGAGTTCGCTGGCATCCTGAGTAAATAACTTCTCCCGTTCTGGACCTGACGCCAACCCTGTGACGAACTTGTCCAGTAGTGCATCTTGCATATGCTGGAAGCTACAATGCGCTGCGAGCCCCCTCAGCCGCGCAGCCCACTGCGCGGGAGTCTCGCCTGCCTGCTGTGACGCCGAATAAAAATGGAATCGTTCAGCAAAAACGCAGCGCTTTGGCGTGAAATGATCATCCAAGATCTTAACCACGTCACTGTAACTCTTCTCCTCCAACACATCCGGTAAAGCGAGATTACTCGCTAACTGATACGTATTCTCACTGAATGCGCTTAATAAGACTGCACGTCGCTTGACCCCCGCTTTGTCCGATGAATCATCGATGTTATTCGCGATAAACCATTGATTCAATCGGTTTTTATATATCGACCAGTCTTGCTGTTGGTGATCGAAATTCGCGAACAACCCCACTGTATTAGTGGACGTCATCTTGAAAAACTACGCGTGGATTATTCGAAACGCCGCCACTGTTAGATATGGAAACGGAGGGGCACAAGTGATACTACAGGCAGTCAATTACGAACTGATTTATTCTCTAATGACGGTGGGCGCAGCCACCGTATGCATGCACTTACAACTACCCTTTTCTACATACATAACAGTTTTCTTGTGTATCTACACATTGTAAATACCTATTGTTATTTATTCCTCGTTTTTCTTTCAATTTTTTTTTATTGTTTACCACTTACATTTACTTAAGTAGGTTAAGTAGTATCATTGTAATAAGCATATTTTGGAGAAAAAGACTGACTGTCGAGTTTCTTTCGGCGTTTCTTCTCGGCAGTGGTCTCATGAGAAACGCTAGTAGTTTTTGACTTGTAAAAGTGCCTTTGCGGCCTACTTGCAGAATAATGTTCATTTATTTCATTTATTTTATATTTATAATATTAACGGCATTTTAGCTAGTAGGTTTGATGAACGTTTGCAATGTGAATATGGGGGTATTTAAGCGCGTGTGATAAAAGATAAGGTGTAAACCAGTCACGCCCGAGGCGACACGTGAGCCGTGCGTTAATGTGACGGCGAATTTTGTACGTCGTGACACCGGGGGCGTAGCTCAGATGGTAGAGCGCTCGCTTAGCATGCGAGAGGTACGGGGATCGATACCCCGCGCCTCCAAATTTTTAAGTATCTTTCAAATGTTGATCCCAGCATTCCTCCGCATATTTTCATTTACTTTTGGATCACCACGGAAATTAGGTTTCTTAAAGATTGTGACATTAAAATGTATTTCTTTTGATAATGCACTTTTGTACAGAAAGTGCACATTCCTCTTGATTTAGGCCCAATGTCCGAGCAAGATTTTTAGAAATAATATACTACATAGTTTTAAGGCATATGGTTCCTCTTGCCCTAACGCCTTGTAAAGTGTGTATAAGCGAGACAGATTTACACTGAGACTGGATCGGAATGAAATAAATGAACTTTATTCTGCAAGTAGGCCGCAAAGACACTTTTACAAGTCAAAAACTACTAGCGTTTCTCAAGAGACCGCCGAAAGAAACTCGACAGTCAGTCATTTTCTCCAAAATATGCTTATTACAATGATACTACTTAACCTACTTAAGTAAATGTAAATGGTACACAACAAAAGAGAATTGAAAGAAAAACGAGGAAAAAATAACAATAGGTATTTACAATGTGTAGTTACACAAGAAAACAAAACATGTCGAATCGTTTGATATGCTTTCCTGCAAGAATGAAATAGTTTATTTCAAAATGGAAACCCTTTCCTGGTCATACGAGTATTAATTTGGCAGTTGCCATCGATATTCTCGCATTGTTGCGGTGCCCTTAATGCCGAATCTATTTCGGAGTGGCTGTTCGGACCACATCCGGACATAATATAGCAATAGCAGGCATTATGTACATTATACACCTGGTTTATATACTGTGCTGATTCTATGTTCGTATGTACGTGGTTTACCAGTTACATACTGTAGGTACGAGTATAAATTGATGAATGTCAATTTGAGATATGCGGTGAGACAGTTGAAATAATAGGACCTTTTAAACTCAATACTTTGGCCGGGTTTTATAAATATCCGTTAGACCAAATTTCAGATCAAATGGTATTGGTGTACATGTTTTGATACAACGACCTAAAACTACGAAACACCAAACCTCCACAACATACAAAGTGCTCCAAAATTTCGCTGATGTAGGCGAAAAGACTGCTAGGCTCAAATGGGACTGGGCGGATCACATGGATCGTATGCATCCGGACAGGTGGGCTAATAAAGCTACCAAGTGGATGCCACAACAGTGACGCAGACGACCGGCTAAACGGAGATGGCGGGATGACTTTCGCCAACTGGCAGGAGGTGGCACTGAAGCGGGTGTCATGGCATTCATGAGGGGGGGCCTTTGCCCAGCAGTGGGACACCCATATAGCTAAAGAAATAAAAGACATAAAAACTGAGTCTTATTATATTAAATCTTTCTGCTTCGACTTAAGGTTGACTGGTAGAGAATGCCATACGGCATTAAGTCCGCCTTTTGTACGATAAGGTTTATTTTGTGCAATAAATATTAAATAAATAAATATTACTGAACATTCTGTTTTCCTGGCATACTTACCTATCAAAGTCCGGTACTGCGGCGGGGGTATCCATTAAATATTAATTTGTAAGGAAACTTAGGGGAACCGGTCCCGCCCGCTTGTCGGAACTTTTTATTTATTCATTAGCTTTAAAGATGTAAGTTTGAAATAATTAATAATATTTTCCATATAAATTAGGCCAAGTTTTTGGGGAGTGCCTACCTATTTTTTTTTCTATTAAAAGATAAATATTGAGGTATACGGACGAAAAATTCCTAAGCAAACAAAGCACGAATGTTGAAAAGCGTACCTAAACAAAACGCGGAACAAACTTGGAGCAAATTCACTCGAGAAGCTCCCCGGGCGGACAAAATATTCCGCGTCAAATATTTTAAAAAGGCCATTTAGAGGCCGCAGTTCAAAAGCCTGTGACGGCAGCCATGTAAATTATATATACCGCCATCCCGCAAACACCGCGAATAAATTTGGACCGTCCTCATTTCGCAGTGCATTTGCGAACGTGTCCCGCCTTCGGGCGTGAAATATAAAGTGATGGTCCTTCACAGTCCTGCGTCCCTAGTCCATACGTCACCTAATGGGGCCCGTATTGTAATCCAGTGCGGGCTAATCCCGGCTTAATCCCGGGACACTGCGCTATCGACAAGTTCCTGGGTAGCCGGGAATGTTTTGTAGAGACTGTTCTAAAATGATTGATTGTTAATGTGATTTTTGAAAGTTGCCGTTAAGTACAATTGGATACCAAATTTTGTTACCCAATATCAGCAAGTGAAAAAATATATATATGTAATGGAAACGGTCATGCGATTGTGAAACAACGAGTATCCCGACTGATAAAAGACAAAAATAAATGTTATGTTATGAAACGCAACAACACCCTAACACAATCATGGCAAACAAAGAGGGCAAACAAAACTCAATAGCGTAGTTAAACAAAATATTAACAAACGATGTAACGAGGCATTGTGCGCGTGAGCAGATTAAACATTAAACAAGTTTCAAGCTCTCGCCGCGAACAGTCACAATGGCGCAAATGAAGCTGTCGCGGTTGTTTACATAGTTATCACGATACGATATAAATTGGAAACAATTGGTTATACTTATATCTCGCATTGATCTTCAGCGACTTCATAGTAGTTTATTTTGTCATGTCATCGAAAACTGTATTTCCTTCTCTAAACGTTTATCGTAATGCTAACTATCTATTAGTAAAGTATTTCCTGTACGTAAGGAAAAAGTATGAAAATTTGCAGACAAAAAATGGTGGCGGTGTTGATGAATGGTCCACGCAGCAAGCCTCTGTATTGTTATATTTTATCGAAGACCACTCTCGATTTGTTATACATTCGCGGGTGGTGTTAATTTTTCTCAACTTCCTAATTTACCTAGAGGTAATGTCCAATAAACGTCATCGAAAGTGTTAAGTGTACCGATCGATCCCAAATTGGACGTCATCCCACGGGCCCGGACCACTTAAGCAAGCATTTACCGCCCTCGGGGGACGCTCCGCTGGAACCCTGAGATGCAGCGCCGAACTTAGTCGATGGCTTGCCGTGATTCAATTATACAAGAGACTGGTAGTTATACACACATGAGTAGTAACATACCCTTTCGTTAAACATGAACTATATCGTAACGCAGGTTTCCAAAACAAACGTTTAATTTTGTGGGGTCCGGTCTGTTCATGTTTGCAAGGACTAGTAACTTCGTACTAGTGTTCAGTGGAATTGACATGATGAGAGACTTCACTGTTCTCATTTGATTTTATTTTTTTAGACTTACGCTCAGGGACCTTATACATCTCTGAGGATATTTATTTATTAGATTTTATTATTTTCATGTTGACGTATTATAGATATAGCTCAAAACATTTTATTATGATTAGTGTACCTACATACTTTATTACCTTTTATCTTGACGCTTAGGGACCTTATACATCTCTAACAAATCTAGATTGTTATTAGTTTCTTAGTCTTATTTTTGACATGTAACACTACATTTAATTAATGATACTTTGATTATTGTATTATTTTTATTTGATGTACCTAGATAGATTTTGACTTGTAAAAGTGCCCTTGAGGCCTATTTGCAGAATAAATGTTATGATTTTGATTTTTGATTTTGTTTATCGTTAATTGTCACCGCCACATTGAAACAACGAAAACCAAGAACTCATAAACATTGGCCGGAATCTGTGAAAGGCAATTTCGCAATTTCCAAAACAATGTTTGAAATTACAGCAGAGGCGGCGCGGAAAGTTTTTCCATCATGAACGCGGAGTCACGCGTCCCACATCCGTCCCGGCTACAAGCCTTTAGATCTCCTGACGAATGGGGTGTTTAGCCCACCTGGGGTGATGAGAAGCGGTGATTTATTCTGTTATTATTATTAAAAACAGTGACGGCTCGAGCGTATAATCACTACATAGTATAAAACAAAGTCGCTTTCTCTTTTCTATTTACGAAGGGATGTTAAGAAACATAGCATTACCCCCTTATTCATAAACGTCTGTCAAACCTATATTAGTTAACAAGCCGCTAAAATTCGTTTGTCCTTATTTGTCACTTTGGCATTGACGTTTGTGAGAATGGGACAAAGAACATTTTAGTTAGCAGAGGTTTGTTAAGTTTTATGAATAGGCGGGTTAATCTTTATCTAATTAATGACCGTAAATACATTGTGCATTTAATGTAGATCAATATGACCCTATATAGCATGTAATTTAAATGAATGTTTTCGAAGATATTACAGATTTAAAATGCAGGGACATAGCGGTTGCGGCGGCACCGGCATATGTCGCTCTTTCAAGAGTAACCAACCACTAAAGAAAACATGTTTGTATTGTCTAATGACAAAAAAGCTGTGGACATTGTATATAAAGACATACTGTGGTATATTTAGTATCAGCATTGCACCCGTGCAAAGCCGGGGCGGGTCGCTATCACTACATAGTATAAAACAAAGTCGCTTTCTCTGTCCCTATACCCCTAAGTATGCTTAAATCTTTAAAACTACGCAACGGATTTTGATGCCGTTTTTTTTAATAGATACCTAGAGTGATTGAAAAGGAAGTTTTATATGTATAATAACATCCATTAAATAGTGTACCCATGCGAAGCCGGGGCGGGTCGCTAGTTGAAAATAAAAATGACTGCAAGCAATGTTCGTCTCCGCGATGTATGTACACCAAAAGGAATTCGCTAAAACCTAACTTGTCTTTGTCAAAATCACGTTTTCCTATTTATACAAAAAAAATATGCGCAACTAAAACTAGCAAGTTCGACAATTTTCTCCGAACAAATAAAAACTAAAGTAAAACTTGCCAAATTACGTTCTCCTAGCATTATGCTCGAGTTGGTAGCGGTAAGCACTGCTCACAGAGCCATGTTGCTTCCGAACGGACTTCTGTTTTATTTTATAAGATTAGATTAAAAAAATAAGATTTCCGTGCTTTTTTTATACAAACGCCTTAAGGGAGGCATACAGCGACATCTACCAGAAGACTCATGCTTCATTAACGCCACTAACGTCTCAAATCATATTGAGAATCGTCAGTTACGATGCGCCGTCCCATACCCAAATTTAGAATGAAGGAAAAATTAGGAACGAAGGAACGGTTGATGAATTTAGAACTGGGTAGTGATTGCACCTATAGGTCAGTTGGCTAGAGCGACTGGCCGCGAGTGCCGGGAGGTCGCAGGTTCGAATCCTGCTCGGTGCCTAAATTTTTCAATTATTCCTTCATTCTAAATTTAAGATTTCCGTGCTCCTTCTAGCACGGGTGATAGTGATACAGATCACTAATCCAAGACGAAATGCCTCGCTTTTGGACACGCTATGCTATGGACAGGCTATGATCAAAACAATTGGTCCCGCACTTTTATCTCACGAACGCGGGTGAGCCATGGTTGTGAGTTGTGATATACTCGAACATTGTCTATGTGTGCGTCAGCGTAAGAGCTATACAGGGCGTCCCTCGGCTATGCCACATGGAGGAAAAGTACCTTGAATATTGTAGATGGAACATTTTACTGAAAGAAGACATTATTTTAATTTAAAAAACAATTTAAACTGCATTCACAGATATTTGAATAAAGTCTCAGTAAAATGTTCCATCTGCAATATTCAAGATACTTTCCCTCCATGTGGCATAGCCGTGGGACGCCCTGTATATGAGTTCACATTGTCTAGTGTTCGTATGTGTCACAACTACAACTGTAGCTAACCCGCGCTGGTGAGTTAAATTACTGCACGGAACATAAAGAAGACGCGTTCTGGTGTATATGACCAACACATTTGTAATCATTTTATATATTTATATTTTATTTTATTAGAAGAGCAACAGCATTATAACTAGCTTACAATTGTGAAGCCAATGACATGTCTCCCTAATAGATAATAATAATTAAAAAAAAAAATTATTGACAATCTTACACGAATCAACCTAGTCCCAAACTAAGCAAAGCTTGTACTATGGGTACCAAGTATATATACATAAGTAAGATACATATCAAATCTTCCGAATTTGCTTAGAAATTACTTTTTATAAAAAGGGGAGTGTGAGTGCGTGTGTGTGTATGAATGTGCTTGTGTGTGTATGTGTGTGTGTGTTGTGTCTGTTGATGTAGATATAATTGTGTATGAGCATGTTCATCATACATTTGGAGTTCTGGATCATTATGCACCATAATTCAAAACTTTGACTATGATTATTAAATTGGAGCCCAAATTCCTACTGACCTTGACTGAAGTGCCCTCACAAATAAAATAAATAATAAATATTAGAGGACAATCTTACACAAATCGAACTAGCCCCACAGTAAGCTCAAGAAGGCTTGTGTTATGGGTACTAGACGACGATATATTTAATAGATATAAATACATAGAAAACATCCAAGACTCAGAAACAAATATTCATGCTCATCACACAAATATTTGCCCTGACCGGAATTCGAACCCAGGACCGTCAGCTTCACAGGCAGGTGCACGACCCACTAGGCTAAACCGGTCGTCGTCATGTAAATATACAATATTAATATATACCTTATACGATTTCAAGCTCATATTTACAGTAATTCTATACCTAAATACCTTGTTCGATACGAGCAAATATATGTTAAACGTCGAGTGGCAGCCTAATAACGTGTCTGAAGCGAGTTTCGATATGAAATGATGTGAGCGATGCCGATCCCCAACAATAGGTACATTTCTATACAAAGCCAGTCATATCAAATGTCTCAGTTCAATGAGAAAATATTACATTCGTATCGAAATCCAATGGTAATACGATACCTAATGTAATACATATCTAATCATAATAAATGTCAGGGGACATTTATCCTCCTTGATTGACTGCCGTTAAAAGGCACCTTGTACTGCCCTTCATTAGTTTATTTCATAAATTTCAACTTACTTATGTTATAGCATACAACCTACTTTAAATTAATTATATTGTTATTGTAATTAATTTAATTCTATAACCCTTATTTAGTGTGAAACCAACTCACTGACTACGGGTGGGCTTAAAACCAGCTTAGCGCTGTGCTCACACCGATTTTTCAACGTCTTATTTTTAATACCCATACTTACTATAGATTGAACATTGTAAAATTTTGAGAAATAAACCTTTTTGTATTTGTATTTGTATTTTGAAGTACTTGGTGAAAGATTCTAAAATAGGAAAAAAGGTATATTTTGGAGGCGCGGGGTATCGATCCCCGTACCTCTCGCATGCTAAGCGAGCGCTCTACCATCTGAGCTACGCCCCCGGTGTTACAGTTGACGAATTCTGCGATATCAACGCGGTAAGTCAAGGCAAGTGCGTAAGCAATGCGTGGTTGACTGACAACTTTCACGCCGTAGCGTCTGACTATATGGCCGCTAGCCATATACCGCAGCTAAGGGAACATACACAAACTATGTGACCCGTTTAGGAGGGGGAGGGGGGTCGTCAAAGTACCACGGTTCGGTTTCTTGTCACGTAGAATACTTTTGAGAAACATTCTAATTGAAGCGGACTCACGCGCCACGGTTTAACCCCATCACTAAAACTTGTCCAGTTTCGCCACATCACTAATTGTACTGTTTCTTCTTGATATATTTTTTACTAAATACAATTACAATTGAATAGCTACGCTATACCACGCTTGCACTCTCGAAGTATGCATTTTTAGGGGCCGTATGAGAAAATACAAAGAAAAGCCATTATTTTCTCAACTTTCCGCAAAATTTTTTTCATAAAATATACTACGTGAAAACTAGGGGGGGGGTCTTGGCATATACTACGCTTAGTCACCTAGGGGGGGAGGGGGTAAAAAACGCAAAAAAATTGGTCACGTAGTTTGTGTATGTTCCCTAACCTAAGACAGTCCATTCATTGTATGCTATCTGGTAGGCTACAATAAATTAGAAACTCGTAGGAATTTATCATTGGAGGCGATGGCTGAGATACGCGTCATACTCGTGAACGGGTGCTGTTTGTGGGGTCCGGTCTGTTCATGTTTGCAAGGACTAGTAACTTCGTACTAGTGTTCAGTGGAATTGACATGATGAGAGACTTCACTGTTCTCATTTGATTTTATTTTTTTAGACTGATGCTCAGAGACCTTATACATCTCTGAGGATATTTATGTATTAGATTTTATTATTTTCATGTTGACGTGTTATAGATATAGCTCAAAACATTTTATTATGATTAGTGTACAGTCGCCATCAGATATATGGGAGCGAACAAGGTGCTCACATATATCTGAACACGACTCTATTGTCAAGGCGTTAAAGTGCATGTTCAGATCTTTTTGAGCACCCTGAAGAGTACAGATATATTTGATGGCGACTGTACCTACTTTATTACCTTTTATCTTGACGCTTAGAGACCTTATACATCTGTAACAAATCTCGATTGTTATTAGTTTCTTAGTCTTATTTTTGACATGTAACACTACATTTAATTAATGATACTTTGATTATTGTATTATTTTTATTTGATGTACCTAGATATATTTTGACTTGTAAAAGTGCCCTTGAGGCCTATTTGCAGAATAAATGTTTTGATTTTGATTTTGCATGCTACCTTGTCCGAGTTCTGCGGGGTAACATCTGCAACCCAGATATATTGTCGCAGTTAAGTGTTAGAGTGCCGGGCGAGCACGCGGGGCGGCGGCGGCGGCGGCGGCTGCTGGCGGAGCCGACCGGCAGAACCAGCTTGCTTCGTAAAGCGCCTCTCAGTCGCGCAATACACACACTAAACTTAGTTGCTGACAAAATTGATCTGTTTTATTGCTCAATGTCTGAATTTGATGTCTGATGTTTGTGTTTAGTGTCCTATTACTCTAATTAGGTTAAGTAAATCATAGTTAAGGCACTATTGCGTTAGGGTCAACCTGTAATGATAGTTGCTGTATATTATAAATAAATAAATAAATTACCCTATTTAATACAAGCTTGATAAGAAAGCTGTCGGTAGGCCTCCGACAAGGTGGAGTGATGACCTGGTGAACGTCGCGGGAATCCGGTGGAAACGAACGGCACAGGACCGGTCTAAATGGCGAGCCTTGGGGGAGGCCTATGTTCAGCAGTGGACGTCTTTCGGCTGAAACGATGATGATGATGATAATGATGAAGAGAATCCTGCTAAAAATGTTCACGACACCAATCGATGAACATACATTGTTGAGAAAATCTTATGCACTCTGATTCAGAATTGGTGTTGTTATTCCCTCGTAGTTATCATTATCACTGCCACCATAACCAGCAAAACTCCAGCAGTAATAATGATAATCGTTGATTTGATACCTAATCTACAATATACAGCCGTTGTGGCCGAAATCGGTCAGTAAAATCACCTCACATATAATTAGCTACCTAAGTATTGTCCAAATAAGGGCGACTTCATTTCATCTGTTTGTAAATTAAATGTGTCTACACTGAAAAAAAAGATTTGTTAGTAGTAGCCAAAATTTTAGCTGCTAGTAACAAAAAACGGGGGACTGCCAAACTGAGTGCTACTAGTAGCCAAAATGAGTTTTGTAAAATAAGTTAAGTTATTTATTACTGAACTATTATATTTAACGGCAGTTAAATAAGTTTGGTTGTATAACCAAAACTGTTTATTTATCGTTACTTTCAAAGCATTCAATTAGTAACTAAACTGCTTTATTTATTCCCATTTAAATGGTTTAATTAAAAACAGCTAAACTATCACGTTAATAAACACATTTATTTTATTTAATAGTAACAAAACACTTAACTAGTTTTGTTTAAATGATTTATTACCATGTTGTTAAATGGTAATGCAACTGATAACAGTTTTATTCAATTGCCAGTTAATAACTAATTTAGTTAAATGTTACAAAACTGTTTATCTATTTTTGCTGTTACTGTTTTGCTACCTTATCTATTGGTAATGCTACTGATAACAGTTTTATTCAATTGCCAGTTAACAACTGATTTAGTTAAATGTTACAAAACTGTTTGTCTATTTTTGCTGTTACTGTTTTGCTACCCTATCTATTGGTAATGCTACTGATAACAGTTTTATTCAATTGCCAGTTAACAACTGATTTAGTTAAATGTTACAAAACTGTTTATCTATTTTTGCAGTTACTGTTTTGCTACCCTATCCCATTGGTAATGCTACCAATAACAGATTACTTTAGTTGCTCATAAATAATTGATTTTGTTATTAATTGAAAAACTGTTTATCAAATCATTGCTGTTATTGTTTAGCTACTGTGGGTGGTTGGTTTAGGGATTTTTTAATTTTCTCGACTTGAATGAAAATTGGCACGTACAGAGTCCATTATTCTGTATATGAAAAACGTAATTTCCTGATATGTCCTACAAAATGTGTATGAAAACTTCCAGTGAATTATAAAAAAACACGGGATTTAGTTTTCATATAAATTTTGTAGAAAATATCGGGAAATTATGTTTTTCATATCCAGAATGATGCGACTCTGAAACTACCTAGTAGTAGCAACTTTCATTCAAATCGAAAGAAATAAAAAAATTGCGGAATCCCTAAACCAACCACCCACAGTAGGTAAACAATAACAGCAATGATTTGATACAGTTCTTCAATTAATAACTAAATCAATTATTTATGAGCAACTAAAATAATCCATGCTGGGCACAGGCATCCTCTCATCCATGAGAGGAGGCCTGTGCCCAGCAGTGGGACGTATATAGGCTGACATGATGATGATGATGATGATGAACTAAAATAATCGCAGGATCCCTAAGGTAAACATTCTAGTCAATATTTTAACCTCTAATCAATATTTAAATAACATTCTTTATTTACCTCTTTACAATGTATGAATCGATTGGACATTTGTTTTAAATAAGACCTTATTACAGTTTTTTTTTCAATCGACCCAAAGGATCGTACAATATTATATTGAAAGAAATTAAATATTGACTTCATGAAAAAATAAAAGAATCTAGTTAGAACCGATCGAGTTTTATTTAATTTACGTCAATCACAATAATTAATTGAAGGCCTTGCGCCGCACCCGCCTTCACGAGTGCGTGAAAGGAGCCACAGCATCACAAAACCAATATACGGCTTTCGGTTTTACTTGTGCCAAATCTACTTAAACTTACGTTGGTGCATTGGAAAGAGCTAACGACCATCTCGAAAATTCAATAGAATAACGACTCGAACGAGATAGATTATCGAGTTTTAAGTTTTTAAAACGTGATGAAATCAATGCAATTGTGTGGTGACAAACAAAGGCTTTTTATTTTCTTTAAGTAGATTTGCCACAAGTAAAACCGAAGGACTATACCTGGTACTTACAATTTTCTCTTTATTCTAATGAACATCATTGATTTATAATTTATAATAGTAGGTTATGTAATTGTTACATAATGATAGGCATCAAAAGACGTGTATGCTGTATAAAACGAGCCGCAGGCGAGTTTCGTTATTATTATTATAGGATAGGGATAATGCAGGATTTACAACAAGTGTGTAGAGAAAGTAATGTAGGTAATGCCTTATGCCACTATTCGTAACCCAGGTAAGCCAGCCAGAACAAACAGTACGATAAATGTAAACACAATAGGGAATGGATGAAATTTTTAAAAGTGCTTGATTTTTTTACGGGTAGGAATAAGACTTCTTATTCGCAGAAAAAAGTTACAGATTTTACGGTCCAGTGCAATAATTTTAAATTAATAAACAGTTTCTATACCCACCATTAGGGGCACTGTCGGCCGAACCAGGCTTTATCTTAGTCCGTCGAAAATTAAAAAAAAAACAATAGCTGACCTGTGGTAACTTTGATTGACCAATGACAGCCAATTATAAATATTTATGATGGCCAATCAATAAAAAGCAAATTATGATTGGCTGTCATTGGTCAATCAAATTTACCACAGGTCGGATATTGTTTTTTTTTTTAATTTTCGACGGACTAAGAAAAAGCCTGGTTCGGCCGACGATGCCCTGTAATGGTGGGTATAGAAACTGTTTATTAATATTAAATTATTGCACTGGGCCGTAAAATCTGTAACTTTTTTCTGTGAATAAGAAGTCTTATTCCTACTCATAAAAAAAATTCAAACCAGATTCAAACACTTTTAAAAATTTCATCCATTCCCAATTCTAACATAACATTCTTATAAAAATTATGTGATGTTCTCACATTAAAAACAAACAAAAAACAATTCTAACATCATTAACATAATGTCATTAAGTAACTAAATTTTTGGTACATTGCTTTTCGGCGCATCTTTTCTCATTAAGGCAACAATGCAATTGTGTTTGTAACCGCAAACACCAAAATGACCATTTTGTAAAAAGTCGTTACAGCCACCTTGATAGTTCAATAGATACTCGACTCTATGTCCATGAATTTTATGTTTTATTTGAATACAATTTAAACACAATTATAACATAATTTTCTAATAAAATTATGTGATGTTCTAACATTAAAAACAAACGAAAAACAATTCTAACATCATTAAGTAACTAACTTTTTGGTACATTGCTTTTCGGCGCATCTTTTCTTATTTAAGGCAACAATGCAATAGAGAATGGATCACATTTTTAATTTGAATATGGGTTGAATATTTTTTTATGGGTAGGAATAAAGACTTCTTATTCGCAGAAAAAAGTTACAGATTTTACAGTCCGGTTAAATAATTTTAAATTAATAAACAGTTTCTATACCTGCCATTACAGGGCATGGTAAGCCAAACGAGGATTTTTTTCTTAGTCCGTCGAAAATTAAAAAAAAAACAATATCTAACCTGTGGTAACTTTGATTGACCAATGACAGCCAATCATAAATATTTATGATAGCCAATCATAATTTGTTTTTTATTGATTGGCTATCATAAATATTTATAATTGGCTGTCATTGGTCAATCAAAGTTACCACAGCTGAGAGTTTTGTTTTTAATTTTCGACGGACTAAGAAAAAATCCTCGTTTGGCTGATGGCATGGCATGGTCAGCCATGCCCTGTAATGGCGGGTATAGAAACTGTTTATTATTTTAAAATTATTTAACTGGACCATAAAATCTGTAACTTTTATTCCTACCCGTAAAAAAATTCAATCACTTTTAAAAATTTCATCCATTATCTATTGTGTTTGTAACCGCAAACACCAAAATGACCCTATTGTAAAAAGTCGTTACAGCCACTTTGAAAGTTCAATAGATAATCGACTCTATGTCCATGAATTTTATATTTTTTTATACAATCATCATCAAATATCTTAAAGTACCTCAATAATACCCATGAACTGATATAGCTTCGTAGGAGTCATTCCCATCTTTCACACCTTAGCTATCCAACTATCCTTAGCTATCTAACTGTTGGGGTACTTTTTGGCATTATCATATTCAGCCTGACGCTCAGATAATAAATGTTCTTCAGATTCGTTTAGGTTCACTTCGTCCACATTCCCATTTCGTTCACATTCCTACTTCGTCCAAAATCCCATTTCGTCCGCTATCAATTCTCAAATGGTCCACTTCCTAATTTGTTAACATTCCCATTTTGGCTATATTCCCATTTCGTCCACAATCCCACTTCGTCCACATTTCCAATTCGTCCGCATTCCCATTTCGACCACCAAAACACCTACATTTCCCAGTCGTCCACGTATACCCATGGAGTTCTGAGGTAATGGGAATGTGGACGAAGTGTAAATGACGACTAAGTGGGAATGCTGACGAATTGGGATAAGGACGAAATGGGAATATGGATGAAATGGGGATGTTGACGAAGTGGAAATGTGGACGAAGTAGGAATGTGAACGAAATGGGAATGTGGACGAAGTGAACCTAAACGTTCAGATTAACGAATTTTAAAAACAACATACAATTTACAACTGTACTCTTTGTGTCACATAGATCTTACCGTTTGAAGCAATATTTTTATGACAAGGCATGTATGAAATTAAACTATCCTGGAAAATATAAACAATTCTTTCATTTTGTGGTACCTCAACTTCAAAACAATAATTATGATCATCGAAATCTATTGTTGACAATAAAGTGCATTCAAATATAATCCTGTCGACGTTCAAAGCAAAGACATTTTTAACATTCATAAAAATAGTTTCTCCGAGATTTACTACATCTTGAATAAGAACTGATCCAGGTTTATATAGTGTTGATTTTACTTTAGCCCATGTAACACATATAAGAGACTGACTGGAATCCAAATTTAAGTAATTTGTAATTTCATCGCGCTTTTCTTTAATAACTCTCTTTGAAAGCCCGGTTTTAACAGAAGTATTAACGTAACCTTTCATAAATATTTCATTCAGTTGTAGTTGATGTTTGGTCGCTAAAGTCAATGTAAGGTTGCGACGATTAAATGAAGCTCGTGCAGCAATTTTCGATAGCCTATGTTTGGCTTCAAAACGCATAGACCAAAAGTTGACGAGAGGCCCAAACTTCAACATCATTGAATGATAGTGTACTAAGAAATGAAATTTTGGTTTTAATTTTTCGCCTGTCAAGGTTATGTAAAGCTCATTTAATTCTGATACCAAAAATTTTAACATGTCACTATTCTCTGTTATGAGTATGGGAGACATCATTATGTCCATAAGTTTCCTTAGGGTAATGTACATTAACCAGTATTTATCTTCTGTAGGTACAAAATCGCCTACAAGCAAGCCGAAATAACGGAGAAAGGTTAACATTTCCGAAGCTGATAGGCGGATGTTACCTTTAGAAAGATGATCTATGCTCAGAGGACAAGGTTTACTCCCACTATCTGGACCATAATCAAAATTTACTATTCTGTCGTTTAAAACTTTTAAAGAAAAGTATTTCAAGTCTCTTGTGAATTTTACTATAAGAAACGACATAATATATTTAGCCACTCCTTCCAGTATGTCATGCATTACATCGACGCCCGTTTGATCGAACAAATTAAAGTTATTAACTGCCAACCAAACGCATTTCTCCTTAATACCTGTACTAGTTGAGCAATTTTGTTGCAATTGTTCATTGTAATTTTCTGTATTTCTAAGCAAATTTACATCTTCAAAACATTGATTTTTTAAGGCTTCTTTTGTTACATTACACACTCGGCAAGGGTAGTTAGACGAAAATGTTTCATTGAAACCAGTTATCGAATGTATACCAAGATTATCTCCAATGATAAGAGCTAACGAGAAATACAATTTACCTTGATAGGTGGGCACATTTAACTCTATACCTGTTTCTGACAAATAGTTTAATTCAGTTATAAGTGGCTGAAAAATGACGCCGTTTCCAAATGCGGATCGGTCAGATGAGTGAAATAGTAAAGCTAAAAAGATATTTGCTAATGAGGAAGCCTGATCGGGTGGTAGACACCCAACGGAAATATATACAGCGCCTAATTTATGTATACCGGAGTGACTACCTAGAACATTTCCACTTTCATAGTCGTCGAAAAATAAAAATAGAGGAAACACTACCTTGTTTCCAAATCGTTTGAGTGTGTTAACCCAAAAACTGCCTTGTATAAAATTGTTAATACAATTTTCAGACTTTGGCAAACCGTTCATATAATCTAATGTTGCCTTCATAACACCTTCAAGTGAAAAATATTTTTGCAGTACAAATCGAAGGGGAATAAATTGCTCTACACATGGCATTGATACTGATCTTACAACACCACGCTTAGTAATGGTAGACATTCTTTGACCTATTACTATTTCTGTTGGAGGGATGTAAGTTCCTAGTGTTTGTAAAGTCTGAAATCTTTTGTGTTCTGTAATATATTGTTCAAGTGGAGAATGTACAGTTGACAACAGCTGGCTTTTTAAAAGTGTTATGTTACTTTCCTGTTCTAAGTTATTAGGAAGCTCTGAGAAAACTTTCTCTATATTCGAAGTCAAAGTGCTACAGATATATTTGTTCATCCCCACTACAACATCTTGGACGGCTTTCCTAGGTATCAATGGATTTGCATAAAGCGATGATATAAATAGTTGCAAAGAATAATCATTATTAGTATTATTGCGGGCATGTGAAGTTTGAAGAACATTTGTATTGAGCAGAGGAGAACATAAAACTGAACTTGAACTAATTCCAACCGACTCAATAGTCTGTGGTGGTAGTGGAAGCGAAACTAAATTTGTATCTTGAGCAACTTCAGAAGAAATAGAATCATTCGAATGTTCATTGTTATGTTCTCTAACTAAATGCTTGCGAAAGGTATTTCTCAAGTGAAATGAACGCGTGCAGTCATTTTCTATGCAATGGTATATAGAAAAGTTATGTCTTTCATGGGCTAAAGTAAAGTGTGAAAGAAGATTACTATTACTATTTAGCTCTTTCAAACACAAAAAACACTTAGGCATTTTAGAAATGTATCTGAGTAATTCTTATCATTGTATAATATTCAGATCTGTTATTAGAACGTCCACAGTTGTATATACTTTTTCGTATTTAGTATCTAAGCCATACATGGCTTTTTGTATGAATTGCCATACATGCTTACATTCTGATGAATACTGGGCATTTAATACATATATTATTTTGAAACACGCGTCAACTGCGTTTAGTATTGATGTTACCTCATATCGAATGTTGTTGACGATGACATATCGGGCAGAAATCTCCTTTAGCGATGATCCTACGACCATGATAAATGGCTGCAAATGTAATTCTAATTTCTGAAGTTTGTCTCTTCTTCTGGTAATGTTCTCTTCTATCTCGGCTGGGCTTTTGACGTGGGTGATAAAAGCGTCAAGCACTTCCTGTTTCGAAGGCCGCCACTGCTGTCCCTTTCCTTTCTTAGGTTTTACTATAGTGTGCGTGGTCATTAAAAATGACACAACCATAAATGCCGCTAGGTCCGTTGTTTCTTCGTCATTTTCTGCATACAAAAAAAAAACAGTAAAACACCTGAAATAATATCCTACTATTATTATAAATGAGAAAGTTTGTGAAGATGTTTGTAACTCAATCACGCAATAACGGCTGAATGGATTTATAACATCTTTATTAAACAATAATTAATAGTAAATAACCTAAATAAGAATAAAATAGCCTAAAAACTTAATGAAAACTAAAAATTAAAATTAAAACTAAACTTAAAAATAAATAAATAAAAAAAATGCCCCAAATTTACGATATTAATAGACGGATTTATATGAAACTTGGCGTACAGATAGACAAAGATCTGGATTGAGATATAGGACACTTAATATCCCGGTAATGCATTCCCGTGGGCAACGCGGGCGAAGCCACGGGTTACAGCTAGTCCTATTATAAATGAGAAACCGCCGCGGGTAAATGCTAGTTACAAATAAATCTGAAAAAACAAATAAGTACCGTTGATGTAGTCTTTTATCTTATCTGGAACTCTGTCACTTTTATTCTTTGCATAGTCAATAATTTTATTTTTTATCAAATGCCAATTATCTTTTAATTTGTTATCATTGTCTGGATACAAATCTTGGAAGTCCTTCAGTATCTGCAAAATATATTAAATACTAGAAGGGCACCTTCACTGGGCACTTCGTTCGCGGAAGAGAAAAAAGTCATAACCCTCTTTTTTGCTCCAGCGTAGTCGGGTAAAAAGTATCCTATAATCATCTGTGAATGCCCTAGTTTACTCATGTACCAAAAAAATTATAAATCTAGCCGTTTTGGCGTGATGAGGTAACAAAAGCGCATATGTATAGATAAAACATACAAAAAACAAAAAAAATCGATTCAGGGACTTTCGAATAGTCCGTTTTTATTATTTAAGTAATTGCAAATATCTTCAATGTACAGACATTTCATTTTTTTGGAGGTCACTGAATCCAATTTTTTTTGTATGTTTGTATGTGTCTTTGTTACTTCATCACTTCGCCTATTTTCATAACTTCAAAATTAGTAATTTTAAGATAAATATTTTTGAAGTTATGAAAAGAAATTCTCCGAAACATAACAATATCACACATGTAGTTTACAAAACTATTTTTTTCTAGTAGACAGACGGACGGACAGACACACGACACGAGTGATCTTAAAGCGAGTCACACACTACGCAGATACGATAAGATATCTGCATATCTTTCAGTATCACTCTCTAAATACCTATATTAAATTCATTGAGCAATGCACACTGCGCAGATAAATTATCTGTTGATGCACAGATCATTTATATTGGTACGAGTATACGCAGATAAAATCCTATCTGTGTGGTGTGTGAGAACCTTATAATGGTTCCGTTTTTTTCTTTTTGAGGTACGGAACCCTAATAAGATTTTGTTACAAAATAGTAAATTTATGCAACTGCTCGCCAAATAGCCTCTACTCGTTCTAGTCTAGACTAGACTAGTCGCCTGCGGCTCGTTTCATACACAACACTCGGGTTTTAATACACAGTTGCATACATTACTTTATCTACACTAATTTTGTAATATAGTCACAAAACCACATACCAGATATAAGCCTCCTGGCTGATTCAGCGCCTTGAAGTCTTCGAAATATTTATCAATGGAAATACCACTCGCTGCAAGAAGATTTAATCTTTCTTTAGCTGTTATTTTCCAATATAACTCAACAGTCGCCCAAGGATCTAAGCAGTTCTTTAGCCATAACATTTTTTCTGCAATATCAGCATCATTATTATTTTCCAAAACGTTGATCGCTTCTTGTCTACAACTACTGGGACGCGGTGATCCGGGTTCGCTGCACCGTGACGATGATGCTGATGAGCAGCGTCTAGATATGACACCTGATTTCAAATAATTGCGTCTTGTATGGCGGTAGCAATCAAGTAGTTTGCCTTTCGCAGTAATCTTCTGACGCGGATTAAAGGACGTAAACGGCGTAAAGTATATCGCTGGACTTTCTTTTTTGAATACTTGGTTGATTTCGTATGCTAATTGGTAAAATCTTGAGCTTGTTATTCTTTTTTCAGCATTCTCTTTTAATTCGTTTGATATTATAATGCTACAAAGTTGTCTTCTAGCAGCACTATTCAATAGACCACTTTCTTGGAATCTTAAAAGAAGGCCTTTCCCTTCATTGCAAGAGCTTAAAGTCTTGTATACTGCCTGAAAACATAATATATGTATATATCTAAGTAAGTATATGTATAATAGGGATAATTTCGTAAGTACGCGTTTTTATTATTTTTTAACCGACTTCACAAAAGGAGGTTCTGTGTTCGACTGTAGGGAAGAGCGAGGAACAGTGGATTATTGCCTATATTTTAGAGAAATAATAGGTTTATATCTTTGTTATCGAACAAATTGAAAGAATGTCTATTAAGTTATCAAAGTGCAAACAAGGTAAATATGTATAATCTATTATTTCTCCACAATATTGACAAAGATCCACTGTTCCCCCAGGATTCCACGTTCCCCACCTCCCCTACGTATGATACTTTTTTTATTACTGTATCACATATTATTATGTACCTACAATAAAATGTTAACATACATAAGTACATAATAAATTAATAAGTTAGTAATAAATAAGTTTCTGTCATAAACAACATTTTTGTGACAAGCTGTTATTGCCGACTGTACTTTTCGTTGAACATCCGTTAACTACTCATCGAAACGATTCTAAAGAGCCCAAACTCGGTAGGATTGCGTTATTTTATTACAGAGTTCCTATGACCACCTTCCGGCACCATCATCAGATCAGCTGATTGGTGTCATATTATTGTATAGTTAGTTACCTATCTTACATAAGTATGCCAAATTTTAGCTCAATCGAAAACTGGGAAGGGGGTCAAATTTAACTTGCAAGATTTTGACCCGAACAATATAATGAAGTTGCAGGTAATTTTTTTACAAGCTTTTATTTAACTTGCAATGTTGTTGTTGTATGTACGGGTCAAATCTTACAAGTTAAATTTGACCCACTTCCCGGTTTCCCATTGAGCTAAAATTTTTTTTATGCAAAGTAACTCGAACCTCAATTCCTCTTCAAAATACAAAACACAAATGTACTTACACATTCGTCAGTGGTTTCATCTTCGTTTTCTAAGCCGGAATCAGGTATTACAACTAAGGTTGAATCAGTCAGTACTGGTAGGTCGTCAATAAGATATGACTGAGATGTCGATGCCAGGCTGCTACTCATATTGGTATCCTGTAAAAAATTATGTTCAATAAATAATATTGTCCCAGGATCAAGGTAGGGTAAACCACCAGTAATTCATTGGCTGCCAATGAATTATTGGACTTGACTATACTTTGGTTGCCAATTGGCAACCAAAGTATTGTCAAGTCTACTAATATCTATAAAATCTGAAAAACAATTTCTGAACACAACTCTATTGTCAGATGTTTAAGAGCATATTCAGATCTTTAAAGTTTAAATCATAATAATAAATAATAATGACAAATATCAGGGACAATCTTACACATATCAACCTAGTCCCAAACTAAGCAAAGCTTCTACTATGGGCACCAGGTGACGATACACATACTTATATGGATAAATATAATACTTAAATAAATAGAAAACATCCAAGACCCAGGAACAAAAATTTGTGCTCATCACACAAACACTTGCCCTGGCCGGGATTTGAACCCGGGACCGCCACCTTCGTAAGCATTCTGCAACCAACTTAGCCGAATGTAATCTTCAAAAAAAAATCAATCAAAAAAATCTCTCTACATGTACCATTGGCACCTAGTTCTTGCAGGATTGTCACCATTATTGCTTTGAGATAAGGTTGACAATAGGATAGTTACCAAAACTTATTTATTTGCATTGATTAATAAATTATTCAATACAATCATCAACTTAAGAGCCCGACTCTTGTCGGTGGAGCTTTATATGACATTTTATAAATTTATATATTGTATATAAAATATTTAGTCATTTCAGATATGGAATTATGTATGCTGGTGGAGAATGTTATGCCATGCCAATGAATGTTATTGATATTTAAATAAATATGAAAAGGCATAGGCATATTAAGGAGCGCAGACAAAGTCTGTCCAACTATATGAACCATATTTTTGCAGACCGTACATAGAGCATTGAAATGTTATTTCTATTCTACATTTTATATACATTAATTTGTCACATGGAGTAGAGATATTATAAAATTGACATTGTATTAAATGTACATAGGTATAAATTTTTTTAATAAAACTTGTCCACTTCTTCCATGGATAGGTGGTGGCGTAATGTGGCGTATCTCTTTAGGTTTAAGTTATAGGTATGAAACCTATTTAGTTATTTTCTATAGACAAAAGTAACTAATATAAAAGCACTTACCGCTATATTTTTCAACAAGTTTACTTGAGCCATAAATTTGGCTCGATGACCTATCACAGGAATGAGATCTTTGATATCCTGTTCTGATAACATTGGTAAAATTTCGGCATCAATTTGTTGTTCTGGTAAAAAAAATACAATAGACAATTAAAACCGCAAGCGCAGAGATACCTAGCGGCGGCGGCGCGGTGCGAAGGCGGTGACGTTTGTACAATAAGAAGGTAGGTATAGAAAACCGGGCGGACGCCACAGCGGCTGTGCTTCTTTAATACAAATTTGAATATCACAAGCGATACCACCTCCGCATCGCTCGGCTGTCTGTGCGCTTGCGGCTTAATACCTAATTGCTCCTCTACATGATGGCCCAGCACTGCACCAGCGAGATGGTCATACGATGGTTGAAACGCAACTACACGAAGGCGACATTCAGTTGGTTTCTTTGATGTGCGTACGAAAACCGACGCCGTGGCCATCCCACCGCGCCATAAGCCATCGACACCACTGCGCTCTCCACACTCTGGCCCATCGTGTAGAGGAGCCTTAATAGGTAGAAAGAGCTGTATCTAAGCCCGCAATACGCACTAGTAACACGATGATCATGTTGTATGAAAAATGTACAATTGTCGACTTTCATTTCTAACCTTAGTACCTAACCACTAGCGTGCCCGCTCAGCGTTTCCTGTTGTGCGATGTGTGAAATGAAACCCTTCTGAACCGTTTTAGTAGGTACTCCGAACCGGAGCGCAGGCGGGTGCGCGCCCTCCGCGCACTCGGGGCGCTGGTTAAGTTTAGCCGAACTGAAACCTGTACATCTTGCGTACGAGCGCCTATGGTGCAATAAATATTATCAGATAAAAAGGTACATACCTGCAAATGTCGCAATGTAGGTCTCCAGACCCCATGACCGCAAATAGTCGGCCATGGGATCCACTGGCTTTTCCATTCTTCTTATTTCTTTTAAATCGGAAAGCGTTTTAACATATACCATTAAACAACTTTACTATCGGAGAACAATCAAATCAATTAAGTACTTCACTACGTTTTAATTTTATATCCGGCTTCCGTTCCGACTTCGATGGCGTTGAAATGAACAAGACCGAACGCGTTTCTTTCTATGCAATGCGGAGAGGAGCGCGGGACGCGGGAGGGGAGGACGTGCGTTTAGAAATCGGCAAACAAATTTGTTTTGCTAATTCTTACCAATATTTATTAATCTTTTTATAAACAGTTTTGTAACGAAATACCAAATTTTAATTAGGGGTAGTTATTTCATGTATATCGTTACTTATAACTTTAGAAGTTGTTTATGAATTGCTAAACAAAATTTGCTACAAAAATCAAAGTTAGTAAATATTAAATAAACTAGAGTAAATTATTATTGGACACTTATTTGCGAAACTATTACTAAACGTACAGCCTAATAAAAAGCTCGAAGTTTGCTCACCAATAACCAAACATTTTGTCCATGCAGCTAATGTGTATTAGTGTACTTTGTAACATATAAAGTTGTTTAATAATAGCAAAACAAAATTAGCTGCAGAAGAACATAAACTCATTAAACATTTAATAAACTTCATTGAATTATTTCTAGGCACTTATTTGTTAATTTATTACTAAACGAATAACTTATTCGTAGTTAATGAATTCGACAACCAGTAATCAAACATGTTGTCCTTGTAGCTAAACGAGTTTATCTAACTCATTTTAATAAGGGTTAGTTAAAATGTTATCTAATAGTTACAAAAATACGAATAGCTTAACTAGTTTACGATGTGCCGCAAAATTAGTTTTGCAAATTTAGCATAATTTTGGTTACTATTAAGCTCATTTTGGCTATTCCTCAAGTAGTTAAAATAGTTCAGCTATTAATTTTTTTCAGTGTAACTAATATTGCAGCAATGTACGAGTAACCCAATTTTGAAAATCTTGGTGTTTTTTCTATACTTTTCACTACAATCAGCAATCATCTATAAATGTCAAACAAAAATCGAAGAAAAAGAGAACTCCTTGGAGGCGCGGGGTATCGATCCCCGTACCTCTCGCATGCTAAGCGAGCGCTCTACCATCTGAGCTACGCCCCCGATGCATAGAGTCGCGAATATTGTCATCTGAACTGTATCGCAGTATGATTAAAACCATTATTCATAAATAACCCTTTACAACTCAACCAGTTTAAGTCTGACTTCCGATTACGTATATGTATTACGAATTTTGGGACCAAATTATACTAGAGTATGGCTACAAAGTTGAATACTTAAGGCATTTGTCGCTATACCAAAGTGCTCGGGTCTGTACAAGTAATAGCTAAAATAACTAATAAATATGTAGATATTTTATATATTTTTTTGCTTTATTTTAAGTAGGTATACGGTACGTAGTGAGTTTTGTTTGTCAACGGAGAATATATCGATACCCTAGTGCACACTCGTACTAACTACGGCGAAAAATGTAGTAGAGATAGTGTAATTAAAACCTTATGATTTGTGCACTATCGTACTAATTACAACAATTTTTATCCCCGTAATTAGTACGAGTGTGCACTAGGGTATCGATATATGATGTATCTGTCACTTTTTTTGAAAGTCAGGTACAGTATCAGATATATCGGAGCGAACAAGGTGCTCACAAATATCTGAACACGACTCTATTGTCAAGGCGTTAAAGTGCATGTTCAGATATTTTTGAGCACCCTGAAGAGTATACATATATTTGATGGCGACTGTACCTACCTACACGAAATAGGGGACATGCCCTGTTATCCAGATTCAGAATATAATTCAACGAGCCAGTATGGAAAAAGGCAATATATGAGTTTCTCCAAATGTTTTTGTACACTCATAATATCAACCAAAAAGGAGCGCTCGTGGCCCAGCGGCGCCCGCGTACCGCGTGCGGTATGCGAGGTTATAAGCAACGTCGGTCTAGGTCAGTTATTGGATGGGTTACCGCTTTGAGTGTTTATTAACTGAGCGCTCCCGTGCTTTGGAAGATACGTTAAACCGTTGATCCCGGTTGCTGTCTATGAGAGCAGTCGTTAAGCCAAGTTATAGGCCTTCGGGCGGCTTGAGAACTTCTAACAGTCAAGTTGCCCACTCACTTCACAAACCCAATCCCAATAAGGTCTGGTTTCCCCTCGGGTTGGTCGCTGCCGTAAAAACTAGTGCCTACGCTAAATCTTGGGATTAGGTAGCGGACCCCGGGCATCCTTCAGGATGCAACTGTGCCGGGATAACGCTAGGATGATTATGATGATAATATCAACCAAAAAAAAGTCATTCAAAATTTCAAGCAAAAAATATATAGTTGGAGGCGCGGGGTATCGATCCCCGTACCTCTCGCATGCTAAGCGAGCGCTCTACCATCTGAGCTACGCCCCCGATGCATAGAGTCGCGAATATTGTCAACTGAAACGTACGTAACTTACAAACGTATCGCATTATTAACAATATTATTCACTAATTCCTTTCGCTACATAAAAACCAGAATACGCAGAACCCTTGAACATGTACATTTATTACGAATCTCGGGGTCAATTTATACTTATTTTACTCACAGTCGACAAAGGTCAACAAGCGCCGGCGCCTCGAGCGGTACAAAGTAATCACTAAACCAGTTCAGTGACGCAGTGATCGCACGGTTACAAACTGAGTCTTAAACACAACAATTGAATCTAGGGCACTGCCCGCAAGGTTTATCATTCGATCAATGAGAACTAGATTCACAGGGAGAAAAGTCTACAAAACATCTCACGAGAACCTTCGTTGTATTAGGATCTTACTATATTAATACGGGATAGATTATCTTATCCTGAGTATCATCACTACTTAGGATAGGTTGCACCGACCACAGGCCGGTCATCGTCAAATATGGCGCCGGCAGCTGTCATCCCATAGAAACTTGTCAAACTTTCCATAAAATGAGATTTTAACGAACACCGCTTACGATTACAGACGGTTTGGTGCAACCCACCCATAGTATAAAACAAAGTCGCTTTCTCTGTCCCTATATCCCTATGTATACATGCTTAAATCTTTAAAACTACGCAACGCATTTTGATGCGGTTTTTTTTAATTTTTCATCATCATTTCAGCCGAAAGACGTCCACTGCTGAACATAAGCCTTCCCCAAGGCTCGCCATTTAGACCGGTCCTGTGCCGTTCGTTTCCACCGGATTCCCGCGATTTTTTTAATAGATAGAGTGATTGAAGAAGAAGGTTTATATGTATAATAACATGCATTAAATAGTGCACCCGTGCGTAGCAGGGCGGGTCGCTAGTAATAATTATATCAAAAAAGTCAAAGAGATGAAAACCTGAACACTTATGAAGAAAAATATCTGTAAAATGATTGTCATTTAGGAAAAAGTTTACACAACTTTGTCTCATTCATTAATTTTTGCATACCTAAATCTATATACTACTGTGTGATTTTTAAGTTTCAAAATTTTATTTACTAAGCAAAGATTAACAACCATGCCTGACTTGGCTCTACGTAATATCTCACGTTGAAAGAGTTTCGAGACTTGGCCTATTTTTACACGAAATGTTTTTTATGTGATACATGGTATGCACGGTTATAGCAGTTTAATTCATTTTATCTACACCCATACAGTAAATCCTCTTTTACGTGCTCAAAAAGTGTAGGTAAGGACCAACTTTACAATATCGCGCCGGTCCGGGGCGGAGGTGGCCATAACAGCATCAAAAACTGTATCGTTATGGCCATCTCCGCCCATAACGATACAGGCTCGTGCTCAAAAGACTTCGACGGGCTCACGCTCGACCTCACTACACTTGCAACGCAATGGTTCCTCTCAAACCACACTCGTGTTTTAAGACCTCTCATTATGTATCAGTTGCATTAACTACTATTATTAAATTATCTACAATCCCAGAGACCCTCGACAATATTGTACACGTTTATTTATTGAAGTATTAATATTAGGTAAATTCAAATTACAAAAAATCTGTTTGGAGGCGCGGGGTATCGATCCCCGTACCTCTCGCATGCTAAGCGAGCGCTCTACCATCTGAGCTACGCCCCCGATGGTATGTAGCTCGAAAAACTCCTATATTATGTACTCACCAGTAAAGTAAATAGCCGCGCATCTACACTATCTACAGACCGTGTTTAATCAAGAATTTAATATATCCATAAAGTTAATACCTGATAATGTTAAAAAAGGTTTATTATATCAAATGTAATCTAAGCGAAATTCGATAAAATGAATGCCAATTTATATGTACATACGTAATACATCCATGGATATTAAGCATTATTGACAGAGTGAAACGGGGCGAGGTCTGTTTCAGCTTTGACAAAAATGCTTTCGTAATGTCCGGACGGCGGATTTCCGTTTGATATCCTCTACAGGTCGCATCTCGCAACCGATTCTCGTGAAATTTTGTGAGCATGTTCGGTAATTATATAGTTCTTTTTTTGTGGGGCCAGTTTTTGGAAAATTACAAAAACATTTTTTTTAAAGGTTTGTTCTCCTCTACAGCGGGGTAACCTCGTAACTTTTGTACTACCGTTAGGTAGATTTTAATGTCAAATTTTAATTGTCAGCTCATTCAATTATACTCCAAACTTGACAGTAAAATCTATCTACCGTTAGTAATAACATTACGTGATTCGCCTGCGGGTCTCATTTCGCAATTGATTCTCGTGAAATTTTGTGAGCAGGTTTGGCAATTATATAGATTTCTTCGGTAGAATCACTTTTAGGAAATTTTCAAAAAGAAACTTCTTATTCGACTAAATTTAAAAACATACTCGCGAGGTGTACTTACATCTCACAGATCTCTAGTTTAGTTATCTTTTAGTAAAATAGCATAAACGACAACATTATTATCTATTACGAAATTAAAACATGATCCAATGCGAGTTATAACTCGTATCCTATTATGTTTTAATTTACATTTTAATGAATTTATTTACGTAGCTCAAATACAGGCGACATTGCGATTACGAAGTCTCGTACGTACAGTCTGCCGACAAAGTAGACGCGTTAGGACTGTATAAAATAATCAATATTGAACCCTATCATCAGGGGAATACGGCTTGTGCATGTGCAGAAGTTGTGCTGCCGACCGTAGGAAAACAAACGTGCGCTATGTATGTAACCTCGCGCGAGGCAGCCGGTGTGAAATGACATTATCATATCGCGGCTTATTGGAGCCGCCCTCACCAAATAAACCAATAAACTTCGTCGATTCATAATATTTACATAAAAAAATGTTTTCGCCTTATATCCTCGCGTCACAATAAATGCGATTGTCAACGCGTGTTTTATAATATTGACGACCGGTTTAGCCTAGTGGGTAGTGCACCTGCCTGTGAAGTTGACGGCCCTGGGTTCGAATCCCAGTCAGGGGAAATATTTGTGTGATGAGCATGAATATTTGTTTGCGAGTCTTCGATGTTTTCTATGTATTTAAGTATTTATATCTATTAAATATATCGTCGTCTAGTACCCATAACACAAGCCTTCTTGAGCTAACTGTGGGGCTAGTTCGATTTGTGTAAGATTGTCCTCTAATATTTATTTATTTATTATTTAATATACGGGTTATAAGGACGTCGATAACAATCTAAGCGGACGGAAATGTTCGGTTCCGAATCAGAATCGAGACTCGAATTGATTACTCCTACAGGGCCCAAATAGATTGGTGAAGCCAATGGGGGCTATCGTTTTTGTGCTCACCAGTTGGCGCCACTGTCGAGTAAGGTCCAGCTGTCAAAATTGTTTATTGGTTATAATGGGCATGAGAACGAAGTTTACGTTTAAATCATATTTAATTCCTTAAAACCGTACCGTAAAAATATCCAACATCCCGCATTGTAGCGCAGTCCCGTTTTGTTAGGAAAAAAGGAGGAATTAAGTTTCCGAAAGACAAAACTGTCTCAAAGAAATGACAGTCATTGACCCGTAACTCATATTTACTATAATCAAGCTCAGTTATTGCAAAACAGTCACCATATTGTTCCAATTAGACATTAACCCGCGTAGCGCAAACACAAAGAGTGACATTTGACATTTCGGAGACCTCGCGCTACACTAGCGCCTCTAGTGGCGAATTCATACCCCCATTGGAAGCATGCCTAGTGACATTATCATCATTCGCTCCGTTCCCTACACTTATTTGGGATCGGCGCATGTTTCCTTCCACACCTCCCCGTCTCCCGAAACTGTGACTTAAGTCTTTTTTTTAAATACAATAATGCATATTAATGAGGCAATATCGGCGAGCGCAAATGAGCTGGCATGTGCCGGTTACCCAATTTGAATACCTAAGTCGACGACCGAAGCCCGACCCGAGAAGAAAATTAACTTGAAGTGGTAGGTGACATAAACAAAGCTTTCCAAATTTATACCAGAGCGACGCCTAAAGCCCGTGTACTCGCGTTCTTTTAAAAATATTCAAAACAATGTTTATTTTGAACGCGGCAGACGCAACTAAGGCGTTTATCGCTAATTTTGAAGAGGATATTCTTGTTTTCTCCAGGAATGTTATCAGATTAAATTACCGTTGTTTCCTGGCACGTCGGGAAATTGCTGATTGTATTAAGCGTTCTTTATCAAATCAAAAACATTTAAGGATTTCAATCTGAAGAAAGGAACAGTAGCTTAATATAAACCATCCTTAATAAGGGGAATTGTTAAGACCGTAATTTTTATCCGATAGTAATTGCCGTCGACCTCTCCTAATCCGATGAGAGAGCTTTCAGGATTGTTTATTGTCTCGTGTTATAAGATAAAGGGCCCACTACATTAAGATCCTATAAAGCCAAATGTGATTACATTGGTTCACGACGCGTCACCTCGTCCCATTCATCTCTCACGTAATTGTCAAAGCGTTTTGTTTCATGAATTATAAGTGAAGTGTTTTGTTTCATGAAAATGAAACATGGAATGCAGGTATGTTACCTAATGCACACTTGTTCATTTTGCCTCGAGGCACAGTGACCCCGTTTCAGTTTTGCAAAGGTAACGCGAACAATAAAAGGCAGCGAAGTCAAGGGAGCGAGGCACCAGGCAAACATACGAACACAATAGGTGCGCAGAGAACCTACGTCACGGGGACTTGTCCTTGCTTTATGTCCCAGTCAACGGGAAAATAAAAGGATATTCCCTCACAACAAAACAAACCTATATTGCTAACTAGGCGTAATTGGAAATAAATAATTAATTCGAAAGTCAAACTAAATAAAGCTGTAAGTAGTCGGGTAAATACTGCCCAGAACAAAATCAGGAATCCAGGAACATCGTTAGATACTCCAACGACCTTTCCGGAATATAAAATACCTCGAAAATTATTCTCTTCGATCTATCTTAAACCCCGTTAAGTATTCCATTCCCAAATCAAATAGCTCAAGGAATACTGCTGGGACCTTTTGTCTTTTCAAATTCAAAATAGTAATAAGTATTTTTTTTATTGTACACATTTTGTTCTCAGTCAGGAATAAATTACCTATTCCGTTTAGGTTTAACAAACAAACGATACAAACAATACACGAGTTTGTTTTGACATGAGATAAATTAAATAAACATCGGAAAAACCGCCCTCTCGCCAACGAAGCGTAGAATCGGAGGCTCGTGTAGATATTCTAGTCCAAGCAACAGTAATATATGGATGAAGACATAAAACTCATTACTGTTATTACGTACGTGGTCAGGCGCTCCAGCCGGGCCGTCTGCTTCATAAGGAAATAGCGTTAAACGGACGAGAATTTCATATTTTCTCTTTAGGACGTTAATGTTACGTCCACTCCGTTGCGCATAAGCCGCAGTACCTACCCAAGGAGTTGAGTATTTCTTGCATGGATGGACACATTTGTAATGTTATTGCATGATTCGATTTGTTCATTTATTTCTTGAGCTTCCTTTCCAATTTTTATTTGTGGGGGTTAAACTGAAATTCTTTTATTACTGACTGTGCGCTTGTCTTTATGTTTATAGTCATTCGATCACAGTTATGATCCAACATATTTTATTAATATTTATTCGAACTGTGTCTTTAGTAAAATATAATAAATAACCAAAACCACTTTGGGCCAAGCCACTTCACGTCAAATCACATCAACAAATGACAAGGGCATCTGCACGAGTACTATAAAATGTGCTTATTATCTACACCTGACTACAGAAACCATTTGTTTAACTATACAAGCTCAGCAAAAAGAAGGGCTCCTTTTCAGAATCAAAGACCAGTACACATTTTTAATAACAAAAACACAATAGGTCAATCTATTTGTTATGAAAAAAGGCCGTTTCTCATGCTCACTAAGGTAACATAAACATAAAGGAGGTCTGGTGTTCCCGTATAGGGTACGATTGACATGTTCATGGGAGTTACTAGTCAAGTAAGTAAGTATACAGTTAGCCTAAAAATACATACAGTGGAACATAGAATCTTCTCATTTTTCGAAGTGGGTTAAAACTAGGCGTGCCTCAAGTAAACAATATTGGGCACGCATATAACAAACTTATTAAAAATACATTTTTAAATTATATAACAAAAACAAAAAAATGCCTATTCGAACAGTCCATTAACTACATGCAACATTAGTTTTTCATGTACACATTTCATACTTTTTCTCAAACTTACTAAGATATCATAAACCGATCGAAATTGCAGTTCGCACCAGGGATTTCTTAAGACGGAGACAAAACACATCAAAATGTCACATGTGAAAAAGGGACATAAAATATCAATTACCTAATATTACCGCTCGAAAAACTAGGCGTGGAAGACATAAACAGTAAAACGGTAGGTTTACCTAACCATACAACGGGTTTGGGTAAGGGAAAACCTAAAGTGACTTGGTTTTTTCATTCTTAGTATTTCATGCTTACTAAGTCACCAGAAATCGATAGAAATATTGTTGTTGCAAGATACATTTTTAAAAAAGATATAATACTATGACTTGGAATTTATTAAATAAATAAACGGGGTGTGGTTTACAATTTTGCAGTAATACGTTACATACATCCTACAATTTTTTAAATTATTTTGATTTCTTAGCATTTCTCATCCTTACTAAGGCAACAGAAATTAAAGGGAGCTACCGCAAGGAATTTATGATAGGGTTTGTAAAAACATTAACGGTTATGTAAGCGGTATAATAAAAAACTATTGGGTGAGGTCCTTAGGAACCTACATCAAAAGCAAGAAACACCTTTTGACTATTATTGGGAGGAGTTTGTTTGACAAATTATTTCATTTTTCAGAAAGGAGAATTAAAAGCAAACGTATACTAATTCAATTTCACACGATTACTAGGGCAGTATAAGTTTATAAGAAGGTAAGTATCATATATTAAATATCTGTAGTAATATGTACTACATTGTGAATGCCCCAAGGGCCTGTTTTAGATTTAAGTAAAACTTATATTAGTTATTTAACTATTATTACCGCTTGTAGTTTATCTAACCTTGGGGCATTCACAATGTAGTACATATTAATACACATATTTAATCTATGATACTTACCTTCTTATAAACTTACCCTTAAACAAAACCTATAATATTACTTTTTTGGTCTGAAATTAAAAATGGAATTGGTAAAATGAATGTGTGATTAGGATTGATTAAATTTGAATTTATAGAGACTAGGGTGTAAGGAGTTTAAGAAGTTTTAAAGAATGGATGAATAATGTAGGGAATGTGAGGGGTGTCTCAGGTGGAGTGGCTGCAAATGTAAGGGGTGCGTAAGAAGTAATGTGAAAGACACCCTAACAACACAGTCTGAAAGGGCAGAATTTGATCTACAAGACGAAATGACTTCTTGGACTTCCTTAAAGTTACTAAGGTAACATGAATTCCAAAAAGTGTAGATACAACTTATAAGCAAGCAACACGAACTCGGTTAAGTAGAAATAGGTAGTCGTCAAGAGGGTACATAAAAAATGCAAGGGTGTGGCGTTACTAATGGGAACCATAAAAATATGGGATTACCACAGAATAAATAAAATGCACAGCTATAACTTGGATTGAATTAACTATGTAGGTGCCCATTATGGGCAGTTAGTCAAACAAGAGTTGCCGTAATTTGGAGTGGTTCCAAAAAAATAGTAATGGGGAGCCAGAAGGGTTAAACATTTCACATGACTACCAGAGAAGCAGAAGGATAGTAGAGATCTTCCCTATCTTCAGCTGTATGTAAAGAAAGTCACACATGAAACTAAAAAGGGCAAGATTTGCTTCTCGTGACGGTACGACTTCTTGGATTTCCTTAAAGTTACTAAGGTAACATAAGCTATAAGAGCCCGCAATCAAAAAGTTACCGATACAAGTAAGAAACGAGTTCGGCGAAAATTAGAAACAGGTAGTCAAGAGGGGTACAAAAATCGAGGGTGTGGTTTACTATTTATTGGATTGGTAAGGGTAACCATAAAAAAATGAATCCCGAGACATGTAATATAATGTCCTGAGAATAAATACCAAATGCTGAGCTAAAAATTAGATTTAAGTGTATAGATATTGGATATAAGTAGATAGATGCACAATATTGGCAGGTAGTTGAACAAATGTCATATTGGTTTGGTGCAGTTACAAAGGATTCGATCTAGAAGCGTTCAACATTTCACATGACTACCAGAGAATCAGAAGCGTAATAGAGATCTGCATCTTCACAATGAGTTTATTCTGAGCGTAAAAAATATTAGTCAACCCAATAAAATAGAGGGCGTGTTTTACAAAATGGGAACCATAACAATGTATCGATATGATATATTGTCCGCATAGTAATTGAAAAAATAATTTACAAATAAAACTAACCAAGATTTAAATAAATAAGGTTCCCCGGTAAGGATATATTTTAAAAACATTGATACGAGCCCCACGGGGCTAAACATTTCACAGAGTACCAGACAAACAGCAGGATAATAGAGATATCGTCTATCTCTAATCAGATTATTCTGATCAAGAAATGAGTAGTGGGAGGACATTGCAAATGCTTACTAGAGAATCCGAAGGACAATTCATCCCTTTTTAAAAGCTTTTATTTTACTTGCACTGTTCGTAGGTATGTAAGTATGTAACAGTCGTCTTCAAAATTTGCAATCCTTTTATCAGCCACTTGCCGGTATCCAATTAGAAATGAAATTTGACATACGTATGTAAGTTCGGTGACAATACAATATTATAGTACCACCGAGCTGATCTGGTGCTGGAGACAGAAGGTGGCTGTAGCAACTCCTAAACTACACAAGATACACTCGTCGTGTTTGGGCTCATTAGAACCGTCTCAACAAGTAGTTGATGACTGAGGAAAAAAAGTACAATCGGCAATAAAAGCTTGTACTGAAAATGAAATTTTTGTAAGAAACTTGTTGGGTTGGTGCGGTGTATAAAATATAGCTAAATTTTGAATTTAAAGTTACTAGGGTGTACGAAATACGAAGGAGCGGTCTTGAGCATTAGCTTAGCACTTTCGGCGCCGGTGAGGAAACCATAAAAAATGAGGAATTCGAGTCACCGGCACTGACTGCGTTAATCATAGTTATAGGGAGTGGCGCCTTGTATTTTGCGAAAACAGCTCAGTCAAACGGATTAAGCTGATTTATTTAGTTTTGTTTTTGTTATTATTAAGTAGGTATTTATAATTTCATATAAATTTTAAATATAACATTGTATGTTATTATTTCTTTTCGTATTATTTGCTATTTCAATAAAATACATCAAACGGACAATTTCTTGGCAGCTACAAAAGACTAGCGAATTATTCTTAAAATTGGTTTACTGGAGATTTTTCGGGACAGTGTCGTGGATAAAAGGAGTTTTCTGGAACACAAACATAAGAAGCCGACATTTCGGTTGATTGTTGTTGATAACTTTAATAAATTGTGGTTGTGTAAAAAAAACCTTTAAAAAATTTCGATTCTTTACCTTAAGGTGTGTACCAAAGAAAAACCCAACGTTCCGATTGGCTGTCGATGTGTTTTGCGATTGATGAATTTAATTTGGTGAAATATTTTGATTGGTTTGTAGTAATGGCTTGATAATTCAGAGTTTTCGAGCATGAGAAGTGAAATCTTTTATTACCTATATTTAATAGAACCGGGGATGTCGTTAATACGGATTATGACTGTAGCCAACAATTAGGCATTATTGCGCTTAACTTTGGCAATATCCATAGAAAGACGCGAACCTCGAATCTGTGTATCCCATTTAAACACTGCGAAGCGAAATAAGTGACAAAGTTAGGTTTTATCGCCCGTGCTCGAGGTGAAAAGACCCATAAGACCCCGGGCCACATAGCCTACGGGTGTCAGTGGCAGTTTCGAGATGAGGGAGGGGCCCCAAAATGCCAAGTGCCCTGAACCTCTTAAGTCCGGGCCTACCTGAGTCACCGGTAAGCCTTCGGATTGTACCAGGATGACAGACTTGATGGGAGATGTTAGTTACTGACCTGCGACGACGGTCTCGGCTCGCGGCAGCCGCTGCAGCACATGGTGGATGAGCCCTACGTCGGTGCACGCCTGCAGGTTGCGCACGCTCTTGCGCAGGATCGCGATGAAAACCGACCAGATCTCCGCCTGAGGATACAACATATGTTAATAATTACAGTAGAAAATATGAAACTATACAATAATAGTACATTACTTGCCAAGGGCGGTAAAACAAAGAATGTCTCAGATCGCAGGTATTTGACGCACGAGCCGAAGGCAAGTGCGATAATTATGCGATCTGAGGCTTTCTCAATTACCGCCCGAGGTAAGTACAAAATTTTATGTCACCCCCTGGCCAGGAAGTGGGATTTTCCGCGCGCGGAGCGTGCGGTAATTGCCACTTTATGGCCAGGTGTGACATAAAAATATAAAAAATACCAATACATACATATATAATACATTTTGCCTTATCGGGGGTAGAACCCGTTAATTATTTGAAAACGGTTATCTCTTAAGGCTATTTTTTGTGTGAATTGACACGGCGTATGACATTTTCTCTTTGTTACTGCTTAGTACAGGAATATTGCGGCCAAATATCTTAGATTTTTCCGGTATTTTTTTTTTGTTTTTTCTTTAAACACACAATAAAAGGAGTAAAAGGGTTCTATTACCATTTAAACCTTTAGCAAAAACATCGTATCCTCTATAGGCTCTAATCAGTCTATTGGAAGTATATTTAAAAAATTGTAAGGCCTCCTAATATTAGATAGTCCTAATAAACTTTTGTGCTCTTTTTGTGTTGTTTTCTCTTCGATAATTTCTTGTTTAGTTTCGTTTGAAAATTTTGTCTTTATGAAGATAAAATGATAAAAACCAAAGAAATGATACAAATGAGGCCGATGTTATACGGTACAGAATGAGTAAAAAATAGTTAAAGAGAACGAAAAAAAAGCAATAACGAATACAAAATGAGATGTTTACAAGAAATTTACGAACAAGGAATAACAAGACAACGAAGAATGCTCGAACACTCCTTTTAATAGAACGTTTTTGAGCATCTTGCATATAAAGTCAGAACTCCACTGAAGTGAAATATAAGAAAGGCCTGTAAATGTCCATCCGTTTAGAAAAAATGCACTTATGAACAATGCAGCGCGTTAATCTATAATCCACTCGCGTTTGTTGCGGCGCGCGCCGGCCTAATAGGGCCCGCCCCCGCCGGCCGCAGCGCCCCGACAGCGCTGCAGAGTGCTGCAAAGCGCGCCAAACGGGCCAAAACAACGTGGAATGTGGAATATTTTTAATGAAATTGTTTTCCCTTTGCAACGCTCGCTGCAACGACCGTAATTTTAATCCCGGAACAGTGCGCCAACCTTAATTTCCTCTAATTTATGCTAATGCTGGAGATGTCGTGTTTGTTGATGTACGGACAAAACGCCCTGACCTTTTGTCTCAACTTTACGAATCCAGTAATTTCATTAGCATGCTGGGCAGTAGTGAATTTGACTTGTAACTAGATTTCTGCACGAGTTTCCTTGTAATGAACTCTAAATTCCTTGTAATCCTCATTCATCAGTGGTGCATAAATTGTATGTAAATTGTGAACATTTTAAAATTCATGCTAACTGTAGAATAAAATGATCATGCCAAAGAGCGCAGTCAAAAATAACGTCACATAAAGCTAAATTTATTCCCAGGATCACGAGGACAACATACACATACAAGAGGTAGTCGATAAACCGATTTAGAACCGTTTTTATTTTCATAGACGCACAAGTTTAATTTAATTCCCAGGAATATGAGGGCTGCAGGAAGCACAAAGAGCTTCATAGCTCTTTATAATATACTGCAGCTTTGTTCAGTTTTTATGAAGGCGTTATTTTTTGTGCAGCAAAATGGCAGAAAATAAAGAAAGAAACAGAAAAACACGATCCCTTCCACATTTTATTCAATAACACACTCTCTATAGAAATGAAGCACCAGGGTAGCAGAAGCAAAGCACGACACGAAACAAAGCGTTCATTCCCGCCTCTAACGAGAGCGGTTGTAATTGCATTACATTCTTCTCCGGTTAAGGGAACAATCTCAGCGAAATTACCAAGTTCAGGGGGAATTCTTGCGATTCAGCCACCGGAGGAACTCGAAACAAAATTTTGAAACAAGTATTTCTTGATACATTTCTGGATTTTAATGGTATTGTTAAGCCACGCATTAACAGAAATTTCCTCAAGTGTACCCACCTTTAAAACGATGTGTACAATACATTTACATTCTAGTCAACGCGTATTCGAGGAATTTTACCTGACACGGATTGTATTTTTTTAGTTTGAGTTTTAAAGTGGTAACGTAGCCAATGAGAATGCATGCCACCTAAAGAGGGACCCACCCACTCCATTACACCCCGTATCGGGAATGCGTGAGCCTCCTGCAACCTTCTTACAACCTGGTAACTAGTTTGAATATGACACGTGATTAATTAAAAAATATATGTATGACGAAAGTGATGTTTGATTAAAAACATCCTTTCAAGAGTAGTATGATACGATGAATACACACGTAGGTAATACATTTATTGAAGCAGTAGTGATGGTTTAAGCATCAATTCACAATAGTAATCTAGGCTAGTCTTGTTTTTCGATCTGAAATTCATCAATGTAATTGTTTATATTGTGGTTGGATAGAAATTAGACAAGATGGCATACATTTCAAATAGCTATTCCACGAGAATGTCAAAATGACTTATTATTGTTCGTCATTGGAGACCTACAGAAATAAACAACAAAAAAGAGACTGCGCGGCTAAAGCCTCCCTCTTTCTTCTTCCATCTAGTAAGAGACTGCCCAAAAGGGATGCTTGTTTTGGGCAGTCTCTTACCGGTCCTTATCAAAGACGTCAAGTTCGTTTCGCCAAACAGGTCAATAATACTAATGAATGATTACCCATCACAGCTAAGGTTTTTTTATACCGAATATTAAAGTTCCGACGAAAAGCCTTTTTTCGTTTTGAATTTTTTTCATTGGACCGAGTTTCATTTTCTATATTATCTATAGACAGATTTTTGTACAATTTTATTACCCTGTTGATTTAAACTCCCAACGATTATAGTTCTGTACATTCATTTGCCACATATTATTTTTGTCCGTAGAGTTAAAATACAATAACATCATATCCAAATATTTACACTAAACAATAAAAATAACAAAGTCGATTTCCGTCGAATTGCGTAACATGATGTTCCTAAAATTTACTTTTTTTTAGCAAGCAAACAAGCACGCATGTATGCATATGAGCAAGCACGCATGCATGCGTGTAAACCAGCATAATTTTTCAAGGAGTATATAAAACCTAGCAACATCCTCCTCCTTCAACATTATATAGATAGTCGGTTTTGCTCTGGAAGGTTTCGCTCGCTCGCCCAGTAGCAATCTTGACCCGCCAGCGAGTCGATGGCTATTTCCTACTATTTTCTAGATGGAAAGAGGAGAATGATCCTATTTTCAGATAAAGAATTTTTTGATGAAATGTGCCCCAGGGAACGGATTCTTCTAAGAGCGGCTTTGCGTATATTTTGCGGTATAATAAAATTATGGAAAACGTCACGTCGACTTTCCGTATCCTTATCAACTTATTTATACGCTAACGTAACGTAACGCAACTTATACGTTAGCCATATGAAAATATGGCTAACCATATTTTCACATGGCTAACGTATAAGTTGTCCAATTTAAAAATTGGGAACAGTAAAGCGGGCTTTTAATTGGGGATAAATGACATTGTGGTAAAAATGAACCCGTGGTATTTCAAAGAGTACCAAAACAAAATATTTGTATTGTAAAGATTGGGTGAACCGGTATCGGACAAGTTAAATTCCGGAAAAAATATTTTTTTAACATCGACAGGTTACTCGAATTAATAATGCTCGTTATTCAAACAAGTCTGAAATTTATACAATTTTTATTATTGGTCGATTTTTATTTATACATATTTATATTAAACAGTACAGTACCGAAGTACCAAAGCAGGTACTTCAAAGTAAAACGTGAAATTGGAATTGGATATTTGTTATTGCATGAGATACACGAACAAAGTTACACGTACATTTACGTATATTTATTCGTTACGTGTTTCGCCGGCAATAACGGAAATGCTAGAATACTTTAAAATTTGCCCAAAAACGTACATCCTCTCAGTAGAAAGTATTTAGCGTATAAAATGGGGAGATTGGCGTAAAGAGCCCCCGCGTCATTACGAACTTTCCACTCACTTAGCCGCGAAACTTCCACCAAGCACTGACATGATGTGTGTTCATTATCTGTACATTATCAGACAGCGTCTCTCTGCCACGCGGAGCGACACCCGATTACATAAATCAAATCAGAATACCCGAAATTTACAACTAAAACAACGGGTAAAATCTCGCAACAAATTAGAAATTGCTCCGTTAAGGAAAAACATTGAGGGCCGAAATGAATTGGCCGCTTTACTCTAAGATCAAATTAATTTAGGTCCGGCGACATTATACAAGAACAATGGTCATTGTATTCCTCCGTTGCTCAAAATATTCCTTAGGAAATTGCTCTTTTTGAAGCAAACTTTTTGCTGTTCATCAACGACTAAGGTCGCGCACCCTCTTTTTTCTAATTACTTAAAGACTTTCAAGTTAAACCTTTATTGAATTTTCAATGTACTGAACAGGATAGAAAAAAAAACACAAATGACAACGACCGTGAAAGACAGGCTGCCAGGGAGCCCCTAACACGTAACCTGAGGAAAAACGTTTTAATAAGATGACTTCGCGGAATCCGTAGCCGTCACTCAGACGCGTCGTCCATCACGGACCGCTTCAGGGCGCTGCGAGCCTGGTGGCTCGCAGGATGTGATGTATCACTTAATTAGCTACCTCCTTTGTCTCCTGCAACCCTAGGCGACAATGTGTAAGGTATGAAAAATATTTGACAGATTAACACAATAAAGCATTTTCAATTTCTCATGTTGCCCCATGGGTTGAAAAGCAATAAAAAAATTGAGTAATGGCAGAAACCTGTACAGGCACCTCCGTAAAATTTTATTTATTTTAAACCGTGTTAATAATTATTATGAAGTAATAATTGAAATTATGGTACTAAAAAAACTAAATAAATACTGATAAATAGATATGGAAATCTTTTTAATATATTCACTAAATTATATGTATTATTTAGTTCAGATCCGCTGCCAGGGAATGGTCCTTATACAAACATACGATTCTAAATGGACTCGATAGAATTTGACTGATTCAGACAATGTTTTTGAATATTTGGCATTTTTTTAGTTTTCTCGCATTCGAAATGAAAAGTAGAGTTTGTCTCGGGTGAAACCACCCATTTCAGTCTCGATTATTGCACCGATATTATATTAACTAAAATATCTCTTCAAAAAGGGTTGCAACCCTTGGGTAACAATCTACTATTTATCGAAGCTGAAGCAGAGACCTTTGTTTCACTTTATCCAACCCAATTAAAGAGAAAAAACAAATAATGATTCTCATAAATCCGACGAAGCTATAAACTGGGTCTGTAAAGAGCTTACGGTAAATAAAGACATAATAAGAGCAAGTAATAAAACTAGAACCAAAAGACGTAATTATTACGCAGAATCTTCAGCGCGGCCAGTAAGCTAGGCTGAGCCGCAGCCCGCAACAGGCACATAATTGAATAAAATAAAGTAAATGATAATAAAATAAACATTGGTTTATAGTACCAGCAAACAGTCTTATTTGAAGCGACAAGAAAAATTCTCAGTTATTTCGCTGTAAAGCTAGCTGTCGCCAAATAATGCTATTAAAAAAGTACAGGCGCATTTAAGTCGAAATGCTAGGGTTTTTTTTCGAAACGTACATAAAACAGACAGTAATCGAAATGAACAGAGAAATAATATATGACACATGACTAGATTACAGTCCAAAAATATATGTACACATCATGACTATGAAAAAAAGCGTATGAATTACAAAGAAAGTGATAGTAAAAGGCAAACAAACACTAGCACACTTAACAGTTATTGAATTAATCTAATTATTCGTGGCTAAATATACAGATTTTTTGAATTGAGAGATTTTGGAAACATATACATCAAGATCTTTACAGACGCGAACCAAATCATCAAACTCCGACACATTTACTAACTACACACCGGTTTACTTCAAACAGTAAATATATAATTTTAAACGTATTATTTACATGGAGAGAACCCTTTCCGCACATATTTTAAGGCTGTACAAACTTAAATTAGGCCATTCCATTGCAATACGTACGAGATTAGAGAGATCAAGAGCGCGCCGCACGGAAACAAGTTGAAGGATGATCTCAAGCAGCTAAAGACGCATTACGAGATTTAACTTTGTATACCGAACTCGTGCTGGGGCTAATCCTTCTCAGCCGAGACGTCAGCGTCACGGAACCCAGCCACCATAACACGGAATTTCATACCAATTCAATTGAAACTACAATTTATCCGCTCGTTTTATAGCTGCAGCTGTTACTGAAACCTTTTCTGGAAAAGCACTTAATCTAAATGAGATCCGAAAATTGTTCCACTGCAGGCGCACAATAGCTTTCTGTTCAACAAAGAAAAGTCTGCGGGAATAAAATGCGGTAGTTTCCTGTCTGTGTAGTACACGTGTTCAGTGTTATCCAAATTTATGTGGTTCGATAGTAAGTATGTAACAATGAAGAATTAAAGCTTACAGGAACGCCTGTCTTTTCTTGTATTCGCTAGGTTTTTCCAAAACGCGTCCCATTTCATTATAGCATAGTCATACCACATCCAGCAATAGTTTAAAATGATTCTAATTAATATTAGTTCCGTTTCGTCAAGTAAATGGATATTAAATCTTTCAATAACGATTTCTAACTTTTCTGATACATTAATTTCAATGATTTAGAGTTGAATGCTGCATAATCCTACAGATCGCCGGTAACATCGCTGCTTTTAAAGACTTTATGATCGCAATGTCACCAGTTTAGAATAAAACGCGACAAACAGGGTCTCTATAGTTTTATAATAAAAAGAAAAACAAACAAAAAGTGTTATGTTTCCGCCCGGGATCGAACCGGGGGCCTTGTGCGTGTGAAGCACACGTGATAACCGCTACACTACGGAAACTTGATTACAGTGTCGCGAATTTGGTGTGAGTACGGACAACTAGAGCAAAGTTCCTTTCTCTTATCGCTGCGCGGCAAGTAAGACGTGATAATGAATGTGTAGCAGACTTTAATTAAATGTCTTTAATACATACATAATAATACTTCAAACCAAATAGAAAGACATTTCTATTATCAATAAAACGGGTTATCTATCTAAATAACTATGTGTACTACTTATAGGATTAAGACGACTTCATACTTATTAGAGTATGATAATCTTTAGGCAGGGCTTAGTTAATACAACAATCTATCTAAAAAAAAATTAAAATTTAATCTGTTTATTGCAGTATTAAATTACAAATATATTTATTACAGTCTACATAGTCTATAATCTTATAAAACACCATACATAGTTATCTACATAGTTTTATAAAAGTTAGTCCCAATAGCGGCTTGGGACAAAAGATACTTACTGTTGAACAGCTTGTGAAACGGGTTTCACAGATACTAACTTGACACTTGTGGCTGAGGGTTAACTGAACTACATTGTTTCAGTATGAGTAGAAAAAAATCAAGCGCAAAAGGTATTGAAATCTTGAAATAGCTGTTGTCTCTCCTGTTATTTCCATTAAAAAAATTAATTTCTGAAATGTACTCGTACATTTCAGTAATTAATTTTTTCAACAATTTTGAAATGACACCCCCCTTTTCGAGAACGAAGCTTTCCAATTAATGAAGAGATTTATGACAGTTGTACTAATGCAATCTCCTACCTAGCACCAGGGATGCATATCTGTCGAAGAGATTGCTGGAGCCTCGTTAAGCGACGACGAGGGGACGATGACGCGCTGAATTGCAGATCGTTTCCCGCGGCCGGCACTTTTACATGCGCGCCGAAAGAAAAGTTAAACGAATATAGAGGCATAAAGAGCCGAAGCATGCGACTAAAGGGAATGTTTTTGCTACAAATAAACGTAATCCGCACTAAACTCCAATGGAGTATTTTAAAATAAATTAAATCTAGCCGAGGGAATTCTTTTGCGTTTTATTCCTCGAATTAAGAATGGAATAAGCCGCACAAATTCGAGAGCGATTACTTTGCACGGTGATAAATTTTGGCCGCGAAAGCGACGCTCTGTGGCCATCGCGGAGAAACACAATTATTATCGGAAATTTTTACCAGTTCCTTTTTGACACATCACAACACCCATATAACATAAATCCGCATTACACATCGAAACAATGAATAAAATTAAGTATTGATATCAGAGCTTCATGAGTAGTTAGAAAATTAATGTGATACGCGTTTTAGAGGAGCAAACAAATGAATGTATATTTTTTTCTATCACTGATGCGTAGTAATTTAATATAATAATTCACAATGAAAACAGTTATATACTATATATTTTATTTTTTAAATTGTTGCGATTCAGATGATATTTCCGTAAGTTGAAGGAAATCGATCAAATGAATGATTTTAATTATAACCGTAATAAAATACGTGTTATAAAAAAATAACTATTCCAATAAATTGCAAACGAAGTGTGAATTTACCTTTATCGCGGAATTTGGAAATACAGTATTGATTTCTGAAAGATACAAAATGGACGTAGGTAGAATAAAACTTATATGACAAAAGTTCTTACTCTACATTCGTATCCATTAAATATATGGGGCAATAAAAAATAAATTGTAATAAATCGATTTGAATAATCATTCACCAATCATTAATAATAGCTAATTAAGACAATCGATTCGCCTTACCCTCATGACTGCAAACGCCAATTCATAACTGTCAAAAAGGAACTGATAAAAAATTCCGACAATACATTCACAAGAACTAGCCTATTTTTGAACTTAATGAAATCGCACATTCGACGAAGTGCGTTAGCATTTTGCTCTGTCTTCGTGTCTTATTCTGCGGCTGTGGGTTACTTACAATAGATATTACATAAGTTAAATTGATCTAAAGTACTTGTGATGAGCAGATGGCACATAAATGTCCCAAATAAAATATCATGAACTACCTTACTCACTTCTCGAACCTCCTTCATAAGAAAGATAAACATAAGATTTATCGAACGGAATTATTAAAAGGGTTAGTTATGATCTACTTAGTAACAGGATTACATAAAGTTGAAGAGGCTGAGAGTGGGAGGAGCTTTGACAGGTAGGCGAGTAGGCAAAGAGACGGGAAAAAGTGTTTTTTTTTTATGTAAATATTCCCGTTGGAAATTTTGTTGTAAACAAACTTTGCGAACGGGTTAACTTGTTCTATTTTGGAATTAGGATTCCAGAAACTCAGAGGAGAACGGTCGCAATCAGAAAAAAATTGTAACATAAGGCTGTTTGTGTATATGTAAATCAGCTTGCCAATATTGAAGCTACTTCGATTATTTTTTTCAGCATTTAGATGGTGAAAAATTAAGATCAAAAATCAAATTGATTAAGCCCTTATAAAACGCTAAAGGGTTAGATTGATCTAATTCGACATTAGGAGACCATAACAATGCAGGAGGTATCCTTAACTAAGATGATTCTGGTATCCTTTAAAAAAATAAACAGGAGTAGGCAACGCCCACAACAAAAAAAACCATTCATGGACTGATGTTGTCTCTCTTACACAAAGTTACAAAAGGTAGCATAGAATGTTGCACTATCTGCCCATTAATTACTTATCATACATAATATAATATCAGCTTGTTGGATGGTTGTACATTTGCTAAGATAACAAACACTGAAATATTTCAAACACCACTTATATACAAAACACTGTTTTTTCACAAAACGGATTTAAGCTTATAGTATTTGAAAAAACATATAAATTCATTCCTAGGTAGAAGTAGAATAACTCTGAAGAGTCGTTAGTAACATTTTGTGGAAGTTCCACTTTCTAAAAGAACAATCGCTTAGCAAAAGGGTTAATAATGATCTACTTTATGACTAGGGTTCTATGGGTTACGAGGAGGTTATTCTTTGGAGCAAAGGATCTGAGAACACCCTTGACAAAAAAGCTTGCTTTCAATGTGTGCGTCTTTGGCCCGTCCTCTAAGCGACACGACAAAAAGTCGTGAGACGAAAGAGGCGGTGACCGCTGTTTTGTTAAAACAACAACCTGCTAAGCGGGACAAATGTAAGGTTGTCATGTCATAAGTATCATAACTTATGTTATATAAATGTAGCGAGTTTTAACATCATAGTAGCTGTTGAAATAAAATTTAAAATGGTACAGCATTTTGTTCACGTGATTGATATTGTACCTATTATAAAGTACTTAAAAACCGCACAATTATAACTTGTTAAATATTTATTAAATTTAATAAACACATCAAAGAAACGTCTGATATTAACGTTTAAAATAATAATTTCTATTACGGTCAAGTTATTTTAGGAACTGCAAGAGAGACAACTTGTGTGTCCGTGTACGATCGACCGTGATAAAGAATACATTTGAATCGAGAAGCACAGAAACTACCCCCGTCAAAGCTTTGCACATTAGTAAAGAGAAACATGCACATTGGAACAGAGAACCGACTTCTAAAAAACATGATTTTTTCTATAAGTACCTGAATAAGGTAGGGCTGTCACAGGGAGTACGAGATAATTATTAGATTAAACCCAATCGCAAAATACAACGCGCCTTCAATGTATTAAATATGTACTTCAATTAATTCATACTAAGCGCATAATGGAATAGGCATGGTGACAATAATATTATTTTCATACCATTCGAAGCAGTTTAAAGAGACGATCAAATGTTTGATGGCACCAACTATAATAAGAGCAACACAAAAGACGACAATGAGAGGCAAAGTACAAAATGGCTAACGAGCACTGAAAACGCTCCATGAGTCACAAGTATGCATGGCCTCGTATACTACCGTTGTATGAAAAAAAGAATATTGCATTTATGCACATACTTTACGTACAATTTATTTTTTATTGAAACATGAGAATTCTATTGGTAACTATCTATTTACATTTGGCCAATAAACAACCTTCGAATCTTTTTTGTCCCATACATTTTATTTGTAATAAATACTTTGTTATATTGATGTTCAAACATGGTATCAATTGAATTAACATTACCTGCCTGTCAGTTTCAAAGTTTAGTAATCGTATATACTGTAACATGATAATTACGCTCGCGGACAAAGAACAAAAAATTCCGTCATATTTCCGAAAATAGTGCAAACTTTACAGTTTTTTTAATCCTGTTATGATCTTTATTTAATTTTACATCCCACCTAACGACCTACAATGATAACTGGGGTGTTTACAGGTCACTTCGGGGTCAATGGAATCTTGGCCAAGTTGGGACTAGCAGAAGACACAGAATCTAGGATGTGTGGCGAGGATGATGAGACAATGGAACACTTACTGTGTGAATGTCACGCCCTTGCCAGACAGAGAATGAATGACTTTGGCAATGGTTATCCTGAACCAAAGGAATTCAGAGTACTCCCGCTGAACTCCATCATTCGGTTTGTGGAAATGCTGGAGAGCAGCTTGGAGTAGGCATAAAGGAGGGGGCAATTGCACAAAAGATCCCACTGGGTCGAAGTGCATCCGCAAGGGCCCTCATCTAAATAATATAAGATATATCCAACCTGCAAAACTAATAGTTAAAAAAGATAACGTTTCCAGGTTTAAATCGGACACCTAAAAACCCACGAAAACAACAATGTTAACGAAGCGAGATATAGTAAAAATCGTCAGCTTTGGAGATTGTTATTTGTTATGATACGTAGGATCCCGGAAATTGCTTAATACTGTTGGGTATTACGAAGAATAAATATATCATGTAAATAAAGCTAGTGTATAATATTTATAAAAACCTATTGCGGTAATTTAATTTAGGGTGATCCGAAATTTTTGACCTCGAGTGTATTTAGGGGGCGTCCATAAATTACGTGAGGTGTTTAAGGGGGGGAGGGGGTCGAGTCAAATCTCATCTAATCTTACGTTGGAGAGAGGGGGGTTCTAGGCAAATATCACGCATTTTTTTCTGATTGAAACAAAAAAATATTATACTATTTTGGTCCATTTAATCCAGATTGTACACGCTTATAAGATTTAATCTTAAGCGTAATCGTAATACGATTAAGATTATTCACTAATTCGTTCGAAAGAGAATAATTTAATTCATACTTCGACGTTAACTCTCAGCAATATTGATTACTAGTCTAAACTAGTCGTAAATAAAAGCACGAAGCATTTTTTTTTTCTTTTTACAATAACAATCCAACGCGTTTACGTAAGAAACTCACATTTAAAAAAATCTCACGTGAGATTGGGTGATGGGGGAGGGGGTTGAATTAAAACTCACGACATCTCACCAGGGGGGAGGGGGGGGACAAAAAAAACACCTCACGTAATTTATAGACGCCCCCTTATTTATAACTAGCTTTCGCCCGAGACTTTGTCCGCGTGGGAATCGTGTACATCGTACCGCCATGTATATTATATTATCCCCATATACCCCCAATACCCATATATATTATATTAACCCCTTAGGGGATGATTTCCGGGATGAACACTGTCCACTATCCTAAATATGAATGCCCAATTTCATCTAAATGCGTTCAGCGATTTAAGAGTGAAGGGATAACAGAAATACAGAGATATAATATAATATTAGTATATATGGATTCAATTTTTGGTATTATCTTCATAATCTTCTCACGGAAATAATTTATTAGTACTTTATATCTGTTATTGTATATATTAATTGATTTTAAATGTAAATTGTGGTTTTATTGTTCATTTTCTAATATAATTAATTTTGTTAGTATTAATCATATGTAATTAATATTATTAATAAGCTATTAATTTAATATTTGCATAACGTTTAAGGCTAAATACTGTGATTCATCAAATAATGTTAACATCTCATGTACATATTCTAGCGAATAAACATTACTTTACTTTAATTAAATCTTGTTTAAATAATAAATTGGAGGCACGTTCAGTTGATTAGATTCAACAAGCCAGCGAGCAGAGTTCTCTGAATCCTATGGAACGATCCGGCATTGTATTTATTTTTAATTATTTATTTATGTATTCCATAAAATCAACACTTACAGTTAAGCTACACGTGTTAACTGGAGAGAACAACATAAAAATATGAATATGACCTCGCCTATCGAGGACACTAGTAGCGATGTTGCCATTTGGAACTCGGTATCTTCCATTTCTTTACTAATGGGGGCTATCGCGTATGAATTCACCGCTAGAGGCGCTAGTGCAGCGCGAGGTCTCCGAAATGTCAAATATAACTCTTTGTGGTTGCGCTACGCGGGTTAATATCTAATTGGAACAATATGGTGACTAATTTTCAAAACCTGAGCTTGTTTATGGCAAATATGAGTTACGGGGCTGTCAGTTCTTTGAGACAGTTTTACCTTTCGGAAACTTATTTCCTCCTTTATTTCCTAACAAAACGGGACTGCGCTACAATGCGGGATGTTGGATATATTTACGGTACGGTTTTAAGGTATTAAATATAATTTAGACGTAAACTTCATTCTGATGCCCATAATAACCAATAAAAAATTTTGACAGCTGGACCTTACTCGACAGTGGCGCCAACTGGTGAGCACAAAAACGATAGCCCTCATTGTGCATAAGTTAGTGATTTAAATAGAGCATTCAAGTACCAGGCCACCATAGAACGTAGAAGGCGCACTATACCTGTAAGCTGGGCGGACAGTGGTCGAGCAGCTCGAGCATGTGTTGTATGTTCTGCGCGTCCTGGATCACGAAGTTCAGCTCCATGTCGAACTCGCCGCCCACCAGCTGGAACAATACCCGCCACTTAAGTTTAAACTTCTTCATTTACATAGGAATACATTTAATATTATTACAAATTCAAGTTGCACAATAATGTCAAAAAGTCAAAATAATTTATTTGCTAGAATACAGTCAAGCGGATGTTAATAATGATAATATTCGGTGTATCCCTTGCATTTCATTAAAGTGTCAAAAGGGCCTCTACGTGTTGGCTATGTGGTACTCGTTTGGTACTTCGGTGCCTCGGTACTTCGGCTCCGCGCACGCCTCCCAAAGGTCCGGGATACCATTGTCCCGTGAACGGGAAAGACATACAAATAATATTCGTACAATGTATTCTGCCTGCTACTTAGTCAAAATTTAATTTAATCATTAGGGGAGATTTAATAAATATCAGCCTTATAATCTAAATATTCTTTCACAGAGTAGAATGCATTTTGAGTCAAAAATGTCATAATATCTTCTTCTCTATTGACTCATGTTCAGCTCCAGTTTCTACCAAATTGTAATAAAAGACATGTCTAATTACCTAACCCGTATCAGTGTCAAATTTGAACCTACTGTTCGACAAATTACTGTTAAAAAAAAACAAACAGGTGAATACTACATAAACCAGGAACTGTCCTTCCCGAAGTCAGTTAAACAATCTTGTACGTAGGCGGGCCATTCATAATTACGAATACACCACAACGGATGAAGAGAAAATGATTAAAAAGTTGCTCCATTAACCGTCTCGCTCCTTCGCTCAGAATTAGAACGGGAATGTAAACGCAGTCTACTCACCACACACTTGCATAGTTGCAGGACGTAGTTGGAATATCCGTTGAGTTATGCGATCCTGGTATGAAGTATATCGATAACTCGGGAACGGTATCCCGACGGACCGGGTCGGCTGGCACGGGAATAGCTGGGTCACTCTCAAAGAAGGCATTTAGGCGTTTCAACCGCTTTCTATTTCTTTGTAATACTCGTATGTATTTAATTTCTTATAAGTGACGATAAATACACATGTCGCTATAGTCGCTACATACAAACAAATACTAAATTAGAGAAATAATCTTTGTTTGCCACTGGATATCGCTATTTAGTGAGGCAGTTTCACGTGATAATGCAAAACAAAAAGCACCATTTTATTCGATACTAGTTAGGTTAGGTTAGGCCGATGGCCGATGGAGGAGTTGGATCCAAAAAAAATTGGTACTTTCGTCTGATTTGTCCACATTTACGGCAATCTAGTAATTGCTACAGGTGGATGGTATATGCGGACAGCGTTTAGAACGCCTTTACATTTTCCTGAGATTCACTCAGTTTTCAATAATAAGAACTATGAGAATTCACTACTCAGCCAGTACCCTTATCGAGTGCGTGCCGGGTGCACACCTATTTTTCTATCATGAAAAGTTCAGCACAGATAAAAAGTAATGAACTTTTCGAAGAGCTAAGTCAATTTAAGGCCCAGCAAACTGTCAGTGACATAATCACCATTTTAACCCACAAATTAATAACAATATGAATACTATTTGCTCAACTTTAACAAATTTACGGGCGAGCGACCCAGAATCAGATCGTGTCTTTTGGTTTACACGCGGAATTTTCTTTCGATAGAATACTTTATGACCGAGTGAAATATTGGCTATATCTTGAAAGCCAGCGGGACAATGGGGCGCAGTTCCGTCGCTTCGCGTCGTGTTCGACGGACATTCAATTTGCGCGATCGGTCAATCCTCGTAGCTCTGTGCGCCTAGTACACGGGCCTTTTGTGCTGCACAATGGTGCTCGGGGGACATGAAAAAAAATACCTCGTGCTCGTAAGTCGTAACGAGCGTATGTTTGTGCGTTACACAAGTTGCAAGAGACACAAAGTAGCTGTAGGCAACTACAACCTTTTGTGCATGAGGATTTATGTATCTACAAACAAGTACGAATAGTGCGTGGACCGGCCGTAACATGAGCGTTACACAGAAACTAAACAACAGCTGCAGCTGCTGTCATTAGTAAGGCTTGGAAAGCCACGGAATATATGTAAATAGCAAACGACCATTCCCAGAAGGCATGTGAATGTTAATTTGTGGCGAGCGGCATTTGCATATTAAATGCTAACAAAAATAGTAATACTGTTTGTATTGTTGTGGTTTGTCTTTCCCAAAAACAATGATTTTTCTTTTTATTTTAACAATACATCAAATTTCTTTCTTTTCTGGGCCACTTCGTACTTTATCACAGTGAAAAACAATATGAAACCTGCTCGAAATCTCATATTAATGTCACTGTGACAAGGTACGAAGTGGCCCAGAAATCTAATTGGTTGACCGCACATGTGTGTACCTACACCGTGAAATCAAGTCGACAGACAAGAGTTTTATACTAACAATTTATGTCACACCTGGCCATAAAGTGGCAATTACCGCACGCTCCGCGCGCGGAAAATCCCACTTCCTGGCCAGAGGGTGACATAAAATTTTGTACTTAACTCGGGCGGTAATTAAGAAAGCCTCAGATCGCATAATTATCGCCCTTGCCTTCGGCTCGGGCGTCAAATACCTGCGATCTGAGACATTCTTTGTTTTACCGCCCTTGGTAAGTAATGTACTATTAAATACCGAAATCATGTAATTTATATTGTTATTTTATATTGTGAATAAATGAATCTGAATCTGAATAATTACTGCACAACGAGACCATCTAGAGATACGAGGCTCCTTGTCCGCGCCGAGGCTTGTATAGAGCATTTCTCAAAATATGCAATGAACATTGAAAATTATAAGAAAATTCGGGATGAAATTCTAAGAACTCAGCGGGCGGGCGGCGCCTTGTTTTGTTTTCAGGGCGGCGGCGGGCGCGCGTCCCGGAGCACGCACTTCGATGCGCCACCGAAACACTTTGCCGGCCTAGGCCTTCTGTTATATGAAATTCCATTATGGGCCGCCCGTTCCGGTGCACCCGATACTTCGCAGCCTGTGTTATATTATAACGAACATAACGTCTATATTTCATTGCATGTTTGATAAAAAAATATTAAAAACAAAATACCAAGGGTCTCGAAATCCTATCACAATGAATATTTAGCCACGCCACTAAAACCACAGGCATGGTGGCGCGCAAATAAAGGAATACCTGTTACTAGATACTAGTAGTCCATATTACCCTAATACAAAAAATCAACTAACAAAATATTTTCTCTTATACGAAACTTACGCCTTCTTGGGGTAGAAAATATCAACCCCTATGGTTTTCCTGTACTAGGCGATGATAAAAATAGAAGAGAACTACTAACAATGGGGTTGTTAGAAACGCACTTACACACGCAACTAAACATGGAATCCCGTTTGCGAATAGACACACAAATCCCATAATACACACATAGACACCATGGTGGTCGGCAAACCGGATACAACCCCTATGGTGCCGTTGTACCAGGCAATAATAAAAAAGAAGAGTATTTTTTAACTACGGGGTTGTTAAAGTGTAATAAAACCGCTTTTTTATTCGCGGTAGGGTCGGATGTTTAGAATTGCTGAGGGTTGAGTTGAGGCCAACACACATACATACACGATGCACGTGTCGCAAACACGTCACGTGTTATTGTGATCTCTGGTACCAGGGTAGCAGAATAGTGCAGGAGGTTACAAAGTTGCATCTATGAATAAGTTAAATATTTGAGTTGGTTTATTTATCATGTCACTGCAAGTGTAGCTATTTATGCACATGAATTCTGTTTGAAACTTCAGGATCATGTATAAGAGGAAAAAAGGAAAATTTTAATACATTCACACTCGTTTATAATTTTATTAAGTGAGTTTTCCACTTTAGCGCGACTGCGGGCGACAGGGGGTGTGCGGTACGCGACGAGAGGGGGGTCGGAGTGGCTCTTCATTATAACGCGACCCCGGGGACGCATGTGGAACGGAAAAATTACCACAAAGTGCAAATTAGCGGAAGATTCACATTTCCATATTTGAACATATTTTTCATTTATTTTTAAAAACATCAATTTACTGGTTTTTTTTCAAACAAATTTATTTATTAACTTTGATTACTTGTTTACATTGGATCTATAATAATTCCTCAACGGAATGAAAGAATTAATGGAAGTTGAAACGGGCCTTTACGCGGATGCAGATGAGTTTAAATATTGAAATATAATAAACGGGTGACTCACGTCTTCATAGCTCGACATGTTTCGGACCGATCCGTGGCCCTTAATCATGAGAACTAACCGCGATGGCCGCGCGGCTCGCACTGCGCGCTCGCGACGGCTCGATCGGCTAGTTGATGTTGGCGACGGTGGTGCAAGGGCGAGAATCCACCCTCATTTTCGTCACAATAGGGATGTTGACTCAAAATGTATTAGTATCCAAATTATTATTCAAAAGAAAGAAGAGATAAAACTATGGCAAATGGTGAAAATCCCATTAAATTATCTCAAAAAATAACGAAGCTACAACCGCTAGAATGTTGTTAATAAGAGTGAGAAAGCGCTACAAATCAGTGATGTCACTGACCTAAAGCGCCATAGTAAATGAAGATCGTTCAATACAGAGGTGCGTTTTGCGAAAAGGAGACAGAACATGCCCCCACTTAAAACTTTGAAGATTTGTAATTATGTAATTACTTATTCTTTTGAGTTACTTTTTTCGCTGTTTGGTTGAGAATTTGATCCTTTTTCGATAAAATTTGAAGTAGTTGATTTTCTTATTTAGTGTCAACATCCCTATTGAAATCATTTCTAACTTCGTAGAGACGACCGACTTACCTCCCGAGTACATGAGTGCGATTCTGTCTGAAGGGCGGGTATTTGTTGGGGCATGGGGATTACTTCCTCCAGGTGGATGGGGTTGCCATGGGCTCACCTATAGCTCCCATTACGGCCTAATATCTTTATGCAGTGGTTTGAAGAGTGCGAGACTTGCGGCGGTCGCGGCTAGTTCTCATGATTAAGGGCCACGGATCGATCCGAAACATTTCGAACTATAACCTTGAAGATGTGAGTGACCCGTTTATTCAAAATCAAAAATCAAACATTTATTCTGCAAATAGGCCACAAGGGCACTTTTACATGTCAAAATATTAATTTACAATTTAAGAAAGTCTTACTATAATAAGTAATACATTTTTCATGTCAAAATATTAATTTACAGTTCAAGAAGGAATAATAATTTCGAGTTTACAATTATAACAAAATTAATGTCATACAGTGAAGATAAACTTGCAAAGTTATCTATTACAAATATTACAACATCAGTAAAGTTAGAGATGTATAAGGTCTCAAGATTAAACAAGGAGTATAAAGAAATTAATATAATAACCCAGAGATGTACATGGTCTCAGAGCGTCAAAATTAAAATTAATTTAATATTGTTAGAGATGTATATGGTCTCTAAGTCACTGATAATAAAAACGAATCCACAACAGGATGATGTCTCTCGTCAATCCCCTATAAAAAGACACTAGTATTAACGTAGTCACTATGTCCTAGCAAGCATGAACAGACCGGACTCCACAAACAGCACCCGATCACGAGTATGACGCGTATCTCAGCCATCGCCTCCCTCGACCATCTGTTAGGGAAGGTGGCGACCCGATCAACGACGCCATATTTCAATGCCTGAAACTAACGGGAGTTTTATATTTAAGATTGAGTGTAAATGATTGTAAGTCGTGTTATTTTCTAAATTTTAACTACGTACACCAGAGCCATGTCCTAAAAAATAACGGTATCAATAAAACCGATAGTCCCGCTTAATCCCACTGTCACTTACCAACCCGATTACTGTCCGGCGGATCGGCCCGGCGCCGGCCGGTAATTCCATTGCGTGCCCCCGGTTATTATTGTCCACCCTGTATCTACCAACTCTATCACGTATCAAATATCTCCCTTGCACCTTGACTTCAAATATAACCCTTATGTACATGTACAGAGGTTGCCTTTAGAATGATGAGGTAGATTAACATACGAGGTTGGATGAGTAAATGGTAACCGGAGATCCGGTTATGGGCGTAATAATAATAAGGGTCTCGCCCGGCACTCGTTATTTCATTAGTAAGTACCAAAATAATTATTGCACACCCTCTTTGAGCATGCCTTATGGCGGTGGACGTGTTAGTTTTGGTCGAAGGTTACTTTTATCATTTTGGATATTCTATTACTAATTGACGACCGATTTAGCCTAGTGGGTCATTACCCACCCAGGACCGTCAGCTTCACAGGCAGGTGCATTCACCTGCCTGTGAAGCTGACGGTCCTGGGTTCGAATCCCGGTCAGGGCAAATGTTTGTGTGATGAGCATGAATGTTTGTTTCTGAGTCTTGGATGTTGTCTATGTATTTAAGTATTTATATCTATTAAATATATCGTTGTCTAGTACCCATAACACAAGCCTTCTTGAGCTTACTGTGGGGCTAGTTCGATTTGTGTAAGATTGTCCTCTAATATTTATTTATTTATTTATTTTTCCCGGCTGGCACCCCCTCAAGGTCTGGGTTCCGCTTTAATCCTGACATTTCCCTTATTCGCCTAGTTTTATTTAGAAAACTAGGCCATATTTAAGTCAGACTAGTTAATACTACTACTACTACTAAGAAGGAGTTCGATTTGTGTAAGATTGTCCTCTAATATTTATTTATTATTTATTTATTTAATAGGAACCTAGAAATGTGGTTCTACTCTTACCCTAAAGCGGGTGTAAAAATAAACAATACGAGCAATCTTTAAGTGGTAGGTGTTAGGGCCTGGTAACGTACTCCTACTACCTGACCCGTTTAGGGGAGGGGGTCCTCCTGTATTGGCGTTTACTACGGGTGGTCACTGATGGGGGAGGGGATCAAAAAATGTCACGTAGTATGGGTACGTTCCCTAAGGAGTATAATAAGATAACTTATGTTGAAAGTTGCAATAAAAAAAGTATAATAAGTTAACTTAAGTGGCAATAAAAAAAAAAACAATAATTCAGCCTGCAATGACATGTCAGCTAAGATTATTAATTAATCCCAAATATCCGGAAACGACAGACCGTTTCAGGCAAGGCCCATTCAGATCTGACGAAAATACAAAATTGAGCTTCTAGTGTGAAGAAGTAATGTAGAATTACACTACACAAAAATTAATGTAGACTGAAAAATAAACTAATAAGCAAAATATTGAAAAATGGGTCATACACGGATTTAATTTCGCGTCTTTTCTGTGGACATACCAAAAGTTAAGGGCTACAAAGCTTAATTTTGGATTGGACCAGTAACCCACATAAACAGTGTCTCCGTTTCTATAAATCCCTGTAATAAAAATATAGCTAACATACACATAAGCCGTTAACTATTGACCACAGGAGGGACGACTTTTGTTTTTTCAACTAAGTATGACCCAAATGCCTTTGTAACTCTGTCAAAAAATTCTAAATATCATCTTAAAAACAGACTTTAATGCTGCAATTTTGTAATCAACGACAGTGATATGTTTTTTTACAAAAAGATTAGCTTTTTTATTATTCAAATAAAATAACCGGATAGATTCTTCAAAAGTGATCCAGTGTTCCAAAAATCAATTAACATGTACTAAATATTTACGAAATAACGCGCAGAGCTTCCGTAGACAGCAGAATGGTTAATTGCAAACTCATGCGCGTTAGAGAGGGTCGTTTGCAATGGAATGGCCTTGCGTTAAATAACATCATTATTACACAGTCAAAAGTTTCAATACTTTCTAATTATGAATAATGTCTTGCGGCAATTCTCACGGTACCCTCTGGGTCGGGTGAAAAATAACGAAGTTTTGGGTGTTTAGAACTGGAAACTTTAGGAGAGTAGCTGCTCCCGGTCGTATAATAAATCGAATAATAATCACTACATAGTATAAAACAAAGTCGCTTTCTCTGTCCCTATATCCCTATGTATGCTTAAATCTTTAAAACTACGCAACAGATTTTGATGCGGTTTTTTTTAATAGATAGAGTGATTGAAGAGGAAGGTTTATATGTAACATCCATTAAATAGTGCACCCATGCGAAGCCGGGGCGGGTCGCTAGTATATAATAAATCGAGCATTCAGATTCAGATTATTTATTGGTAATAATAAGAACATTTATAAGTCATGAATACAATAATTAAACAGACATACAAGTTTTTAAAGTTGGTTAGAAGTACGCATATTACGCGCGGCGCGTTACAGTCAATTTTTTTTTTTGCAGAAATTCGTTTATATTATAACATGCCAGTTCAGTGAGCATATTTTTTAATTTCTTTACAAAAATTGTATCGCTTGTTGAGTCTTTAATTTCAAGCGGCACAGTTATACAGGTTGTGTCCGACAACACTGAGCGCCGAACGGGCAGTAGCTAGTCGTTGGCGAGGAGGCACCAGGAGGTGCTGCCAACGCGACGGTCTCTGGTATCTTCGCCATAGGTTTTATCGATGGAGGTTGGATCGGACGTATTTACAAGCTGTTAATATATAGACACAAGGCAAGGTCAAGATTCGTTGTCTTCTAAATATGTCTTAGGCTGGGTGATCAACAGGTTTACGATCTATGATGCGTAAAGCTCGTTTCCGCATTTTAAACAGCCTGTCCCGGCCGGCCGACATCGCTCAGAGGTCGACAGCTTGTATTAAAATAGAGTGAAAGTAGCCACAATATGCTTTTCGTAGGTTTTCAGCTGTTAATATAGATGCGAGTCTGGACAGCGTTAACACGCCGAGGATAGCCTATCACATACATAATCGATATGTGGAGACCACATCAGCCCAGAGTCGATCATGAAACCTAGGTACCCAGTAGCGTCTACCTGTGGAACCACAGTATTATCAACGACGATATTTAACGGGATGTTATTATTTCTTTTTGGCATTACAACTACGTGTTGGAGGTACGCAAATTCACTACGAGGTACTTATTTTGATGAGTTTTACGTTAAAATCATTTAAGTTAATCCCGGAACACTTAAATTGTCACGAACACGTCGTATTTTAAAGTAGTATTTCGTTGATTGATGATTTTATTTCACCAATAAACGAGTATTGATTGCTGCAGTCAAACCAAAGTTGCAATAAAATATTTGACAAGCCTAATCCCTATAAGATCTAGTTTCCGTAAAAACTAGTGCCTACGCCAAATCTTGAGATTAGGTAACGGGCATCCTGGGGTTCGGGAAAACGCTAAGAGGATGATGATGAACACAAAATTAATTAAGAAATTCACTGCTAGGAAGCCGCCTAGCGAGCGCATCGCTTGTGACGCGTAGCCGATACCATGCGTTTCCCCGTATGTAAAGGAAATTGCGTAGCATTACGAAAAGCTTGGCCGCTAAAGTGTTATCTACTTATCACCATCTTCAAATCGCCATGCTCTGATATAATAGAGGGAGCACAATCATTGCCGTTTTGGCTCCGTTATGAGAATTTCCGGATATTTTTTTTAATTTAAACACGACATAAAAGAGTGGAAATAAATCGTTCTTATAATATGGCAACAAGATGACCAACAATGTGCGTATTTTTAAAAGTAAATTATTTTTGAAGCACGGAAGGAAGCAATAGCTGGCTGGGGTTTAACAGAAAAAAATTAGAATAAATATGAAATTACTAAGTATTTTGTTAATCGCGCATGTGACAGTCCTGGAGTTGCAAGCGTCCATAGGCTGCGGTGACCACTTAACACCAGGCGGGCCGCACACTTGTTTGACACCAACGTGGTATAAAAAAGAACAGTCAGATAAACAAAACCTACCTACGACGCCATTTTGGCCCACTGCTCGTAATGGCGTGTCGTCATCGCAAAACACCGACATACCAGGTGTGCAGAGTGTGCAAGAGTTTGTGTGGACGTGAATGGGATTTGTAATTACAACGAGTGGCCGCCGGCGCATCCCTCGAGATGCACCGCAGTCGCGCGGCTGCTATATATAAAAACCTAGTATCTGGGTGGATAAACTAAACTTTGTTGCTCGTTACCATGGATACGTCTTCTGCGTCACTCTTTAAAAGTGATTTTATATGGTTGAAAATCTACCAAACATGAATTTTAGTGATGAGCATAAATCCATTTGGACATGGGTCACCTCTTGAGCATGCTTGAAATGTCCATATTATAAACATTTTTCTAAGAAACTCGGTTACTGTTGTCTCCTCGCTGACGGGACAGAATAACAACAAGAAAAAGTTGATTGACCCTTCTATCTGCTTCATACCAAATTTTACACGGAAGTGTAAAAAATATTAATTGTGTCAGCCTCAAAAAAAATCTTATGTTTGGTTAAAAAATTTATCACTAATAAGTGAGTAGGTAAAAATCCGAATTTTATAGTATATTGTTGTCATAGTCACATTTTATATTAATTAATTCGTATTAATCATCCATAGTCAGGTTACAAATAGGAATAATATGACCACTAAGGCTCGGTTTTATAAAGATCCGTTAGACCTTATGTCGGTTAATTATGTCAAAAAATGTACTGAGTTACTGAAATTTGATCTGACATTTGGTCTAACGGATGTTTATAAAACCCGGCCTTACTAACTTTGAGAGTGCACATGTTGATAATCGTAATCCTTAGTACTTAAGCTAGTCTCAAAACCAAAGAGTACTCTAGTAGGGGGTTTTATGACACCTTAAAGGACTAGTTGCACTCAACATGGTGTAATGTCCTCTTTCCCCTCTGGAAGGAGAGGGGACCACACCATGTGGTGACACAGGTCACTCCTTCCGCACTTATTAAGTTATAAATAGGTTTCGCCCTGTAGCCCGGGCATAGAATACGGCTACGGTCTCTTCTGCCTGTCGTAGAAGGCGACTAAAAGGGGGTTCTCGGGGTCGTAGACGGTCGTAGTCGGGGGCTACGATCGTCATATAAACATAGCGGGACCCACATAAGTGGACGCTAGAGCGGCACTGGCGCGTTCCATAGGAGATTCCAGAGCCGCCCGAAATGGGTTGAGGAGGACAAATGGGGGTTTTTAGTCGGTGCAAGTCCGACATAAACACCGCGCCGCCGCCGCGGTGCGGAGGTATCCGATTTCTCCCTGTCCAAAAAAAGTTTATGAATAGGTTTCCTCCATGTTATTACCTAGTAAGGTTTACCGACCACAATAAAACCTAAGAAGTCTTAGCATTTGCAGATTTTAAGACGACTTAGTTGAATTACTATGCTTTATTTTGTTGCAAAATAAAAATGTATTCTATTCTATTCTATACTTTAAACTCTGTTTAAACTGAACCTAATTAAAGCGATAATTGTACTTCCTAGGCTTCAGAGTATAAAAATCTACGGTTATAATGACGATTTTTAAAAAAGGTTAGTTTGTAAATTTATGAGGACTCGCTCGAAAAGGGAAAATATGTTATTTCATTTCATTTATTTCATTGCTTCGTGTGTACAAAAGGATCTTACAAATAAATTGGTATGTTACTGCACTGCAATAGTTAATTAATTGATATTATTAAGTAATTATTTAACATTTTTCACTACAGTAATTTAAATTTAGACAATATAAGATAGCTTTGGAAAGAGAGAGGCGGATACTTATTGGCTTTTATGCTTATTCTATTTATTGTTAGAATTTAAGTATTCATTGACTGTGTTAAAAAACCTTTTCGAAGGTTAAGATATTTGTCAGCGGTGAAAGTGTTGAGTTGACATCTCCTACACTAAGAAACATTATAACATTTTTAGCCTATAAAAGCTGCTATTTTCGTTTTCCTCTCACCCAACCCAATCCTTTTATCCTCTTCCGTATATTCTGTTTCTTTTGATAGTAATTTCCTACTCCTGTTTCCTTAACTTTTATCTGAAGTCACTGGTTAATCTGTTCAGAGCTGTAAAAAAAGGCTCAACTGTTTTAATTATATTACGTACAAAACTAAGGAAGAATTTGAAACGTTAAGCTACCTTTAAAACAGTTAAAATCGCTCGGAATTTATGCAATACCCGTAGCAGTTAGTTATCTCCGCTTGCCAGATTTAATCTGAACGGCAAGGAAAAAAGCGGAGTTAAAAGGCAGCTCGGCCGAGGCGCGTTCCACACGGCCATTTAAGTTTCCCGGGCGGAAAGTGCCCGGAAAATCGCACGCAGACAACACAATGACAAATTGTAGTGCCCGCCGCGGCGTCAGTGACAAGCAGAAACACAAAACACCCAAAACTTTAACAAGCACATTCTCTCACCTGCTTTATAATCAGAAAATAGCAAATGTATTCAACAAAATCCCCTTCAAAGTTAACTAAGCACTTTTTTTTACTTTGAAATGTTTACGAGCTCCCCGCGCATCGCCGTCTCGCTGTCGCTAACTTACGCCAAGCGAAATTGACCAAAATAAAAATACACGAAGCATTCGTACCGACCGCAGTGAAATGGGATGAGTAATGTGCAGTGAAAATAAACAATCTCTTTGCAAAATAACAAATCGCGAGCTCTTTTCGGGCTTCAGCTAGTTCGCGATTTTACTCGTAGCTTCACCACCGTCTGACAGATGAATACCGTAGTGTAAGTATACAAAATAATGTATATATACAATAAAAAAATAACTTTAAACAATACATAGCTTGAATCGGATTCGATTCAAAATTGCTTCAGTAAAACCGTTACTAAATTACTAATATACCAAAAAGATGCTATGAGGGCTACAAAATGTCCCTTTTCGCTGAAACATTATCACCCTCGAGTTCAATTTACCTATGTGCTATCATGCTACCCTAGTAACGTAGAAAGAAAAATCAACCCTTTAATCTCTAAATATGTATTTCAATGATGACAATCATTTTATAAAGTATGAATGATTAAACTATGTTCGAAACAAAGGGTGCGAAATATCAACAGTATCCGGGAAAGCACTAACTAAAGTCAAAAGTGAATGAATGGCGCCTATGTCCCCGGGGAACATTATGAATTCACACATCCATTAGGATCGCAGAGACGCGTAGGATGTGTTGTCAGCTCGGTTTTTTTTCTGTAGTTATTCCAGCCACATCGCCGAAACAGAAGGGATATAGAATTGATTTTTAGTGGGCAGATAAACGAAAAATTAGGGCGCGTGAAAAGTGACCATTTCCTGATAAGTATTGCGGAGCATTTTCAATTTTTCATACTAAGATCAAAGCCTGAGGTAAGTTTAACGAAAAATGAATTCTTGAAACACAAGTAAAAAATCATTCATGAAGCCTGCTGCACGGACGTGCCACATATACAGCCAGGAATTCAAAGCTGTCCAGGTTTGCGAAAACCAAATCTGCCATGAATATGCAATAAAAGTACCAGGACAACATCGAATAGAGAGGATGTGAGTTCGCAACAGGGATGCTGCAGCACCCCTGCGGTTAGGGGCGGCGACTTTAGTAAATGTAGGGTGCAGATTTTATCCGTTGGCAACGTCAGGCGCGCTCAATATTTGCTTACTGCGGGGCTATTACAAATGACTGAGCTCCCTAGCAATGAGCCGTTAGCTATCTTCACACACGACTGAGAAATAAATATATGGGACATGGCCGGTTAAGTACCACGTCTTACTACGTCAAAATATATCCCGATGGATAAAACTTTAGCTCGACTGTTAAAACGAGGCAAATAACAATTAGTAGCGGAACAAAAACATCAACTGCTCCACAACTAATGAGGTTTTTAAGTTCTCGTTACTCGTTTTAGCTCGGCGGAGGCGGAACGTTTACTGCCAAAAATAGGTATAAAAATTCTGAGGAAACTACGTCTCATCGCGTAGTTTATTTTCACACCCACATAGAGTATATTAAGGGTCTATTAGGAATCGTTTGTGACTATCAGCAGTTTGTTAACCTTCCTTACTAAAGTGATCCCGTAGTGTTTACAAAAAAAACGATAAGACATTTATTTATTCGGAGATAAAACAGAAACAAGGACCAAAATAGGTAGCAATGTAACATAGACGTAAATAAAACAATATAAATTAAGATCTTTCCCTAAACATATCTCACTAAGAACATACTTAGCATTACAATATAAACCTGGGAGCATACATATTATAATAATTATAGCATTCGAATTCAATACAATCTGTTTTTGCAATCATTGAATGAAAGCAATAAAGGATGTAAAGATCTGAATGGAATGTGCTCACTGGGCCATCGCTCGACGCGGTGAGCCTCACCGAAATCTCTTGATTACCAGCCAATCTGATCGCGGGATCGGGCGGGACACCGCGCACAATCGCCTGGTAAACGAGATTGTAAATCAAGACATTCGTCTACTAGATTCTGGGATTGGAAAAATCATTGATGGGTCAGTGACGTCTGTCCAAATGTGGAACAAGCGCCATCTAGGTCACGGCAATTGAAGCCGGGACCTCGATGGCTTGGTTATTATCGATATGTTTAGATCATAAGGCTATCTAACTTACCGCATAGTTCACAGCTCCACCGATAGTGGGCGCTGTTATTAATGTAGAATTTATGTATATAAACGAATGTAGCTCTAAACAGAGCCCTTTTTTCCAAATAGACACGATAAAATCAACACGCATCTTATTATTACCAAAAACCCATTTCGACACCCCAGTCTGGCCCACGAAGGAACAACGTCTTTTGTAATAGAAAGAGAATCGATTTAAGATTGTGAAAAAGAAATCAAGAAATTACTTAATGAGTCAGTATTTTCCATTTAATTAGCTTCAATCCGATTCCTATGGTTAATCCAAAACACACATAGTTTCTATTCTATGTTGTCTGTCTATGACTTCCTCAGTGACACATATGCCGCCCGTAGGCTGTTTAAATGTTACCACCTGTACCAACCTCTACTATTCGATAACAATAATTCAAGTTAGACATAAAAGACATTTTGATTGCCAATAAATCTGTCTTGAGAAGTAAACTCATACTGAGTTATTTATCGTATGGCATGCATTGTTCTCTACCCAATGACACGACCTTAGATTTTATTATTTTCATGTTGACGTGTTATAGATATAGCTCAAAATATTTTATTATGATTAGTGTACCTACTTTATTACCTTTTATCTTGACGCTTAGAGATCTTATACATCTCTAACAAATCTCGAATGTTATTAGTTTCTTAGTCTTATTTTTGACATGTAACAACACTACATTTAATTAATGATACTTTGATTATTGTATTATTTTTATTTGATGTACCTAGATAGATTTTGACTTGTAAAAGTGCCCTTGAGGCCTATTTGCAGAATAAATGTTTTGATTTTGATTTTGAATGAATGATCATGACACGACCGCTACCAGTCACAAACTTTCAATTACAGTAAAACTACCAGAACAGGTTCCCGGGAGCCCGCAAATATAGCACACGTTCAAAATAAGTCAGTTGGCTTTGTGGGGGGTTAAGGTCAAGTGGGGACGGGTCGGCGGTCGCTCGTTACTACACGACTTTGATCTCTCAGTCTCAGTCTGCGCCCGGGAGTCTCGCGGCATGCAAATAAACAATACCTTCAACCCTTCGCTGATCACGCGGAAAATCAAACGGACTAATGTTATGAAACACCAAATGGCTCTCATAAAATTTATGCGCCTGGATTGCCAAATACTAATACTAGATAAACAACATGATGAACAAATCTCCCAGTAGCTCGATTCCACTCACAGCTCAGATTTGGTTGAAGCCGCTCAACCAATCTCACTGGAGCGCAAACTCTTACCCCCGTATTCATAAAACTTAACAAACCTCTGCTAACTAAAGGGTTCTTTGTCCCATTCTCACAAACGTCAATGTCAAAGTGACAGATAAGGACAAACGAACTTTAACGGCTAGTTAACTAATATAGGTTTGACAGACGTTTATGAATAAGGGGATTATAGAGTATTCCAGTGTTTTAAACCGCCCGCGTGTTCGTGTCGGAGGTTTTCCCCTGGCCACTCTCCAACCGTGCACTCCTATCGCTTTATTAGGCCAGGCCTATAAAGTCACAGTCAGGTTCAAGCCCTATAAGTTATGTATCATTTTATTTGATAATGACAACCGGATATGAGCCTAGTTCCTATTGGGTAAGGGGAGACGCTATTGTCGCACCCCTCAGCAAATAGCTGTCATTACACTGGGTCACAACGAATCTCCTGACTAACATGATCGCCTGGTACTCTGAACCCACAATGTGTGACGTAATAATGACCCACACAACTAAATGTGTTGCGTGCTACATGATAGTGTAATTTGTGTCCCCCATTTCATAGCGTAAGACGCAAATTAATATTTAATATGTAGATGAGGTATGCGTGGAAATTATAACATTATTTTTTATTTAGTTGTGTTGTAAATTCGCAAAATAGCATGTAAATTGTCTTAAGATAGGCCAAGTGTAGCCCTGATAGTCACCTGATAGTCCCTTTATTTCATTTTTTTAATAATCTGTAATAGTTTGATCCTTCTTCCAAGTAAGAAATGTGCATCCAAGAAAAATAACAGCCAAAATGCTGTCTTCACCGAGCTTGCATTACGCGGAGTTCAGCCCATGCGCGGAGGTCTGCCTATAACGCTTCGATACGCTCATGAATAAGAATATTGCATTACGTATTCGCGGCATCCAACGTGGTACGACGGCAAAACAATTTTAATGATAACCGGTGTACGAGGTAACAAGTTGACATGTTGCCTTAATTAAACTACTTAAGAGCGTAGGTTGTTAAAATTGCCTCTAGTTAGGCGCGGAGTGCAGTGCCGCAAGAGAGAATATTCTGTAGTGTTTGAAAGCTATCCAAATCCTGTTATCTGCTGTTTGGATTAGGATCATGCGGTGCAATCAGGCATTTGTGTCGTGCAAACGAAAATCTTATTGAAGTAACCAAAAATTTAAGCTCTTATTGCGTAGGAGTGGCCACCGCTTGCCAATATTTGAAATGAAATACTCGTAGCCGAACGCAACTTGACCCTCACACAGGAAAAAAACGGTGTTTTTGTATATAATTACCGTATAAACAATATGTCTTTCATTTTCGCGTTAAAGGACTATACTCTAGTCCTTTGCAAGTTAATCTGGTCTAGTCACTAAACCCTCTGTGATGAAAACTGTGGCTTATGATGTCATTGATATATCCATTTTGAGATAAATTAGTTCATTGCAGCTAATCACTACATAGTATAAAACAAAGTCGCTTTTTCTGTCCCTAATCCCTATATTCCTATGTATGCTTAAATCTTTAAAACTACGCAACGGATATTGATGCGGTTTTTTTAATAGATAGAGTGATTGAAGAGGAAGGTTTATATGTATAATAACATCCATTAAATAGTGTACCCGTGCGAAGCCGGGGCGGGTCGCTAGTATCTTAATAAATCGTACTTGGTTTATTTTTTTCTTTTGAAACACATTATGTCTCGTCGTAAATAATGTTGAGAATAAACCACATTTTTTACGACTGGTTTCGGTAGCAAAGACATCCACAGAATGGAAAGCACCATTAACCATACATCTAAACAGTCGCCGTAACACAGAAAAAGTAACGCAAACTGCGACTAATGGCCGGCCCGTCCGCATCAATATTCAAAAGCAGCGGCACAGAGCAAACTTACAAAAATACATATTGCCCCACGTGGCCCCGCCCCCGTCCTTATCCTCGCTCTTATAATAATAGGGCAAAAACTCCCGCTGCAGATAGTCCCGTTAATGGGCTCTGTAGTTTTTGCCGCGAAAACTTACGGTTAAGATGAATAGACGGCGCTAAGAGCCCCCTTTTGCGAAGCGTTTTTTTCGTAAGTGAATCCGGGTCGATATTGACCGATCCCGGGACCAGGCGGGCATAACCCCGGAGATGTTTTATCGCGGGCGCGGTGCGTACGGTTGGCACGGGCTTATTATTCAAGAACACGCGCCCATTCTGTCGAGTGCACATTACAAATTCACGGAGCCCGGTTAAATACATCAAACGTCTTATGATTACTCGTGTTCCCGTTAGCAGTCCCGGCGGCCCTCCTGCCCGACCTATATACAACAGGCACCGCTCCAACTGTACATAGGAACCATTCGCTTACGTCTTACTCAAAACTAGCATAGGTACATATTATGTTCTACGATTATACTGAGGGACTGGTAAAGTTTTAGGAATTAATGAAGCGTGGATAAAAGAAAGGATGCGACTTACAAAAAGGATAGCTTTTTTATTGTTCTAATGCAATATAGCAATATAGTTATAATGCGGATAGATTTTTCATAAGTAATCCAGTGTTGCGACAGTTTGTGGCACAATACAATACAATACAAATACTTTTTATTGCACACCTCACATAATAAAATAGCACATAAATAACAAAAAACAAAGATACAGGGAGACAGAGGCAGAACAACAGGTCTTATCGCTAAAGAGCGATCTCTTCCAGACAAGTCACTTACTCACTTGTTCGTATCCCGGAAACAGACCTGCTGAAATGCCCTGCCTGTAATTAACCGACTCCCAAAGTAACTTTCAGAGACTATTGCTTCGTGAGCACAGTTAAAAAGACCCCGGGGGATGGGCATCCGGCACTTTCAAACAAGATTTTTTAATTAATTTTAGATCTCAAGCGAGCTATGAGTGAGTAGGCTCATGAATTTAGCGAAATTAAGGAGGAGTTCACTAGCCGCCGGCAGGCCGTAATCCAGACAGGTAAGCGTTTGGGAAGTATATAATCCGGGATTATGTGACGAGAAAACGCCGGCCGGCCCGGTCGGATAAAAAACGACTCGGTTAATAACTGCTGATATCGTTGGCGAAAATAACATAAATGGTGACCAGCATTACTTTCATAACGGATGCTTTGTTAGGCAACCAAATAGGGCTAAACAGAAACGCTTGTGTAATTCTGTCGTGAAACAGACACTTATTTCAAAAGCATACTATAAGATAAACGATTATATCATGGATAGGGATGTTTGGCAGTGATAGCGTCCCGCACAAGTAATCTAACACAGAAATATTTTGTCCTTAATATTAAAAAATATGTATGTATGTTTAAGTATATTGTAGCATTTGAATTCTGTAGTATTATGATACTGTTATACATTGTATCATCATCATCATTCATCATTTCAGCCGAAAGACGTCCACTGCTGAACATAGGCCTCCCCCAATTTGGGGACCTGCTTGCCAAGCGTGGCGACTATGGCAAATCCCCCCCAAATTGGGGGAGGCCTATACATTGTATATTGTTTTGAAAAAATTACACCTCGCCGAGTTTCTTACGCCGGTTCTTCTCGAGGCAGAGGTTTATTTTATGAACCGGTGGTAGTTTTCTGACTTTCATAAGTGCATGTAACATGCCTAAAAAGAAGAATAAATGATTTCATTTCATTTCATTTCTTGCATTTGACTATAATAAGATACTTTGAAGAAGGACATTTACAATGACAGTAACAATAACATCTTTGGTTTTTTGATCCCTCACTTATTTTATGCATTTAACTATTGTTAACTTATCATTCATAGTTTAAAACAAAATAAAATTATATTTTTACATTGAACACAACAAAATCTCAAGCAGACAAGTGGATAAGTATGACTTATACAGATAACGCGAATATTAAGATAAGTATTGTTATTAAGTTCTCTGTTTCAAGCAGACATACAGCCGGTCTATTGCCATAAATTGATTAAATCCGAATCAGTTTTATGTTTGTAGCGCGTGCCTGTTTACTTGGCATTATGGTAAGCATCAAGCTTGGCGCATTGGTTTAAATTCATACGTACGAGAATCTTAATGTAGATATGTCGGTTCCGTGTAGGTACTACTTACTTACCTACTTACATTACACGAGAACCTAATCGAGTTTGCGCGAAATGGCTCCTCTGCGACTTGTATTTAACAAAAATAAAACAAGCTCGGGATGTCCCGCGGTCCATTAACCAACTGAAAGCTTGTTTAACTCAGTGGCTTCTGTTTACACACTGTTGGGAGACACCGAGGCAGATTGAGTACAAGAAATGTTGGAAAATCAGGGATTTCTACATTCCAATTGCGTTCTTCCTCAGATTCGCATAATCTGGATAGAATATGATTAAAACTGGGAGAAGTCAGTAAACAATTTATCGTCAAGTCCATTAAGTGAGTCCAAACTGCACTGTGCTCGTACTAGTTTCTCAAATAATGAGAGCAAAGTTTGCACGAAACTATCATGGCCCCGTCTCGAATCAGCCTTTAAACGGAATTGGACTCGACCGAAGCACCATTCCGCGAGTTAACTCTTGGACTAGTTAACGAAAAGGGATGTCAATACTCCAGTTACTCAATAAACGCATTGATCAATTCCGCAGTCCCGAGAATTCTGTTCCAAAACTCTGCAGTAAGTTGTGCAAAACTATACGCAGAGAACTCCGTCTATGCAACCAGGATGGTAGGAGTGAATAAGAGTCAATTGTAGGCGAGCAGCTTCGTAGCGCAAATTCGCTTTGGAGAAAATTAGTTGGCGACGGTGAGCATGCCCTGTTTTGTTGCAATTTGCCACAATTTGCTGTCACTGCATTACTTCTGTGAACTCCTAGTGAATTCTATGGAGCAAGTCGGTCTGCATTTTATGTTTAATTAATGGAAAGAGTAAAGAGGCAGCAAAGCCAAATTTCTTGAAATGCAGTAGCAACAAGATATCAAGTACAACTAGAAAACACAACACATTTTCACAATAAAATGCTTTCAGCGTAATCTCACCTATTTGTCGGTCGAGACACAACAAATTACCTACTTAGTCCCGAAAAACGCAATCACCACTCACGCTATTCCTCAATAGGCCCTTCACACCTCCAAAGTGAAAGTTATCGATCACCGCTCACGGGGAAGGCTAATGAGCTCCTTGTAGGTAATCTTCCGCCGCTTGTATGCGTGTAATCTCAACCAATGAGGTGGGATTTACGATAATTTAATTTGGGAAGCAAACGAGACCATATAGGGGATCGTTTGTACGGTATACGAGGTGTTTCTGAGTTCCTGATGTTTAATTTGTGCCTGAAGGCATCATATAGCGGTAATGGAGGAGTTCCCTTATTGCCAAGCAGCCAAAATAATCTCTGTGTGTAGTGTACTAACTTTGGACTCTGATTATGACATGACGGCACTATTATTGTAAATGGAATTTCTGGCCGAAATTTCAGGCCCATTAATTATTATCTATGTTATCGAGGCCCTGATTGCCAAAAAACTCATATAAAACTTCAATATGAATTATAAAACTAGAAAAATACACATTATACGTAAATATTTTTTACTGTGAACAAGCTTATTATTTCGTCTATTGAGACGACGATGATTGCATCGTTGAGATTCAAAGAGGCAATCCGCCATACTGGGCTAGGGGTCGAGTTAAATATGCATCAATCTTACTAGGATCACATAAGGATCCAGTAGATGTTCTTAGAACCAATTCAGTTATGATGGTGGATTGCATATTTTTATTACTTAAAGAACATCCGTCCGTTATGCTGCAACAAAAAATTAAAGTCAAAAGAAACTTTGTATTTAATAAGTGATTTAAAGATGCGCAAGTTAAGACAACATAAAACAATGGAGTTACGATGACATTTCTTGGCAAGTACTAGGGTACTAGAGGTTATGAGACGGCTTTTCAAACAAGGATGGTCGGGCGTATAAAAGAGGGGGCCGAAAATGGTTACACCCCTAAAGTAAAAAAAAGGTTCTGAGCAGGACCGACATATATCTCCGCTGCACCTTACACAAAGCCAATATTTGGAATGAGAAATAAATTTCGAAGTTACTTTTGGAACACTTGGAGCCAAAGTAATAGGAAGGAAACTTTTTTAATTAAATGAGCCATTTTAAATGAAACGTCGCTGAGAAATACGTAGATATTTTAAAAAAAAACTTACAACATCTCTTAAAGCAGCTTAGCAAAGAGAAGTTAAGTAAAAACTGCGGATTAAAAACGTGGAATAAAATTGAAGGATAATTGCGAGCATCCCGCCGCCGGGGATTTCAGGGTAGACTTTAAATACCACCTCTTTCCGCAGACTGCATTTAAGTAGCCACTAGAGATGTGCCTAAGCGAGCATAGCTGAGACGACATTAACGCATAAAAAGAATTATCTTTTTTATTTTATCTAAGTTGCTAAATAAAGAGTTAGTGAAAACATTCATTTTGTAATTTACGAAAGAAGGTAATCGTTGATTGGTTTCGTGCAATATCCGAGCAGAATGACAATGTGAGGCGGACAATGAACATGTAATATATGTAAATAAGTCGAACAGGATGGAACAATTAACTTGCCACCACAGCAGCGTAATGGGTTTACATAAATAACTATGAAAATGTATCCAATTTATGTTCAATATGGAGACTTTCATTTAAAATAAAACTAGCGAATACTAAGAGCGCAGCGGTAGCGAGAGGTGACGATGAACAAGCAATATTGACGCGATGAGAGAGGCTGCGGCTGCGGCTAGCTAAACAAAACAAATGCACCTCCACCAACATGAATGTAGCAGATGCGACAAAATCAAAATCAAAATCAAAACATTTATTCTGCAAATAGGCCTCAAGGGCACTTTTACAAGTCAAAATCTATCTAGGTACATCAAATAAAAATAATACAATAATCAAAGTATCATTAATTAAATGTAGTGTTACATGTCAAAAATAAGACTAAGAAACTAATAACAATCGAGATTTGTTAGAGATGTATAAGGTCTCTAAGCGTCAAGATAAAAGGTAATAAAGTAGGTACACTAATCATAATAAAATGTTTTGAGCTATATCTATAACACGTCAACATGAAAATAATAAAATCTAATAAATAAATATCCTCAGAGATGTATAAGGTCTCTGAGCGTCAGTCTAAAAAAATAAAATCAAATGAGAACAGTGAAGTCTCTCATCATGTCAATTCCACTGAACACTAGTACGAAGTTACTAGTCCTTGCAAACATGAACAGACCAACCATTATTGACACTTTGATTTGACTTTAGTGGCAGAAAAGCCAAAAGCAGGCCGCCTTCCGTAAAAGGTTCAAGTTCAAGTGTGGCAGACGAGACGTGTAGAGTATTTCAGTATTTCCTTAGTTTTCGAAGAGGCAAGGTAAATTGTGAAAATATACCTGTCACTAGATAAACAAAATAGATATTTCCTTTTGATTCTTTAGTTTCCTGCATCCATAAAACAGATATTAAAACGAAAACGCTTAAATTAATGTAAATCAAGTTTCTCAGCGTTGTTGAATATGGATCAAGCCAAATGGCTCGATGCAGTTCAGGAAAGTATATTAGGTAAATAAGTGAGCTGTCGGACAAAGGCTGGGTGCAATATTGATGCAGCCGGATACGGCAACAATGGGACAATACTCGCGCCTTCTGCATTCCTAATACATGGTACGAACAATCCACCGTCATATTGTGCAGAAGGTCTCTGCAGAATTTTAACTAATACATAATGTGGCCATAAACTAAGCTTGTATTGATATATTTGACCTAGATAGGATATAATATGTAAGTACAGATAAAGTAAGATAATCACTTTCACTTGAAAAAATCTGACTTCAAATTATACTTCGCCAAGCCACTCTGAGAGCAGAAAACATCGAAAAGCCATTTTTTGGAGACGGTTTTTATTTTTTTTACATATTTTTTTATTTCAATCACAATTTTTAGTGAGTCATTACCATAGAGTTGCAACTCATGACAATTCCAATAAACTCAAACACGGCTAAGCTACACCGTTTTATTCCGTTGTCTACTTTCCGGCTTCAATTACCAGATCACGTTGATAGTAACATTACATCAGGACCATTTAAATTCGCTTCGTCATAGTCGCTTCAGTATCTTAATAGAAATATATCTTAACCATGAAACACTTTTGGATGACCATCCGTGGTCTTCTTCATGAATTCCTGTACACCAAATGCTACTTTCTGAATGCAAATGCTCGATTCGTTACCGAAAATACTAAAATCGCTATATGTTTCCGTTGAATTTTTGAGGAGTTCCCTCTATTCCTCATGGTTCCTATCATCAGAAGTAAACTTTGACAACAACGGGACCAATCTGGAAGTATATGATTTCGAAAAAAGAAATACTTTTCCAAATTAATTAATTATTAATTATTATTAAATCTGTTAATAAATGGCGGAGTAATCGCGTAACAAACATACAAATAAGAAAAAGAGAACCTCCCCCTTTTTTGAAGTCGTTAAAAAAAAACTGTATTGTCTCTGTAATATTAGAGTATTGACATGCGATTGAATTTCACCTAGTCTGTTGAAAATAAATCGCTATAACTTTACGATCAATGACCATTTTTGGTCTCAGTTTTATTAGGTTCCTATCCTTGAACGAAGAACATTCACAAGAAGAAGTAAAAACAGTACGCTTTCGAGATAACATGACTACATGTATGTATACCTACAATATAACCTTCTGAAATCACACGTTGTCGGCACAAACTCTTTTACTTTCCAAATCGTTTATACAACCATCTAAAAACTTTTTTTTTTTATTATTTTGATCTTCTATCCATCATCACTGTATGACGAAATCAGGGCTCGGAACCGGTTTTTACTATTTTGGAAATATCTCCTAAAGTACTTCTCATATCTCCATTTTTATTTTAAGATTTATATTTGTTAGCCTTCATTTATGAAATAAATGATTTGAAGTGCGAAAAAATATGGTAAAACGCAATTAACCGAAATTTTTAACCGGTTAATTGTATGAAGACGAAACTGGTTTCCAAGCCCTGAATGAAATTAGCAAAAACCTGAAAACTGACGTTTAGGTTCACTGTATTTGATCTATGCATATTACGTGTTTTCAAAAACAAACATTTATTCTGCAAGTACGTCGCAAGGGCTATTTTACATGGCATTAGCTTGAATCCCTGGCTCGGTTTTATAAAGATCCGTTAGACCTTATGTCGGTTTGTTATGTCAAAAAAATGTACTGAGTTACTGAAATTTGATCTGACATTTGGTCTAACGGATCTTTAACCAGTAATGCTTCGTAGCAGTAAATCCACCTTCTAGGCCATTTACTTTGACTGCAAGCAAAACTCGGTAATCCACACAATAAGCCTTGTCCCTCGCGAAACGCCTGCAGTGAGCAAAATAGACTGACTACCAGAGACAAACGTGAGACCGACCGCAGCCGCACAATGGCGGCTTCCCTCCGGCACTTCCTGCCATCAATAAGGCCACGCTTCCGCCAGCCTCGTGGACAGACAAGCCTTTTCTATTCAGCGCGGAAGGCCATTATGTACTAGGAGAACAGAGGGTCAGGTTAGTCGAGTCGGGATTATTAAGAGGCTGAGAGCATCACATATGAAACAATTACACCGAAACGATGTTTGTGAAACCAGGTCGATGTCAGCGGGCAAGTTTGTTGTGCCGAAGGTCACTAATTACTACGGCGATAGGTGTCTTCAGAAACGCCTTCCCTACATACTCAACAGCCTGCCCTCTGACATCAGGCAGGAAGCCAATAAAGCTAAACTTAGTAAAAAGCTACATAGTTACCTTATTAAACTTGTAAAATAAACTATTGTACCTAGATGTAGAATCATAATATATAAAGTTGCCTTGTTAAACTCATAAAATAATTTACTGTTAGAAGAGAGATGAGACTGATCGATCCCACAGTCAAACTGTGCAAACGGTTTTGTGGGTCTATGTACTTGTTTGTGTTGTATTATTATTTCTTAATAAATAAATAAATAAATAATAATAATGAGAATGGCTTTTATTTTTTCAGCCGAGAACATGAACATTGCTCGATGGAACTAAACGCTTAGGCCCGGATACACATGACTCTATCTTAGTGGACGCATTCTTAGCTCGACAAAAGCAATTATCGCTACGTAGCTGAATATTCATGGAATAGGAACACCACGACGGATGGACACGTTTTTACAGACAGCATGACGTCGCGGTAGCTTCCGGCGCACATGGGCCGTGCGGCCGTCCGGTTCGCCGTCTGGCCCTGCGCCGGCGGCCGGAAAGCCGGAAGCGCATTCAGTGTCACGCGCTGGTGGTTATGTAAATCCGTAGCCCCGAAAGGAAAAAAATCCTTACAAGGAACTCTCCTTCTCCTACTACTTACTCTAATAAGGTAACTATGTAGGCAATATCGCAGACTACTGTAACAATAACAATTAACATGGGAGAAGCCGATATAGTATAAAAAAACGTCGTGGAATCGAAACCGCTATAGGGTAAACTTCAAAAGCCGGACATGGCGTTAAAAAAAACTGAACATTTGGGACAAAATGCCGGACCTACCATTTTTGCCAGTCAAACACTTCGAGCGCCAGGAATCGCCTAAATGGGCGCTCTGCTCGTGCCATGCTTTCGCTACGTAGAACGTACGTACGCATTGAAATGAAATGAAATGAAATCATTTATTCTTCAATTTAGGCATGTTACATGCACTTATGAATGTCAAAAAACTACCACCGGTTCATAAAATAAACCTCTGCCTCGAGAAGAACCGGCGTAAGAAACTCGGCGAGGTGTCATTTTAACTCGGCGAGGTGTCATTTCCCAGAGTTACCGTCTATACGTATGTTGTAGTCTACAGAAACAAGAACAATTTAGTAGGTACTAATTTATGTAATAGGTTCGGCCGTCGCCAAAATTAAATCGTGCTCGCTCGCTAGGGTACAGTTAAGTAGTATGAAAATTTAGTTATTATAGGTAGATTATTTGAAAAGTCGATTAGTAAAAATCACTTATATTCGCCATAAAATGCAGTAGTCAAATGGCTACAAGTGAAAAAAATTGCAATCGTGAACTATTTAATCTCTTCGTATTATGGATTTTAAGGAAAACCACGTTTCTTTTTGTACCCTTCAGACTACTTATATTAAAATTGTAATACTATAAATTACAATTTTTTTGGTAGATTTAAAAATTTAAAGAAATTTAATTTACCAATGTCGGGCTTTTAACTGTGATTGATTATTATTTGGTACATTAAAGTGTTTTCAAAAGTCGGGTAGGCCGGACATCTAAAAATTTGGACGGACAGGATCGTAAAAAGCCGTTACCTAACCCGGTACCGACTTATGTTTTAGGGGAACATCGTGTGCGCTATTCCAGGTGATGCCATTTCTAGTCACGAGGACCCACATTGTATTGCATTTTATGATTTTATCTCAACGAATTTAAGCATGTGTTTGACAATTATATTTGTATGCCACCAGGCACCACATAGTGATACGAAACTGCTATTAACATCTTGTACTCATTTTTTTTTTACCTATGTTGGACAAATAAAACTCTTTGAATCTAATGAATATATAGGTGTTAGAGGTTATACTCCTTGTACTTTTTTTGGCAGGCTTTAACTTAGCATAATATACGTTAATCGTATCGCTGAAACGAGAACGCGAATCCCGCGACATCGCCATTTCCAGTACGATGCTCTAATAGGGTCCCCGGGCATCCCCGCTGGACACACATGTTTCCAGTACAATCACCCGAAGGGACCGTTAGACCGGGACATGTGTAGTATCACGGAAGATATTTAAAGCTCAATGTAGCCGTTCCACTACGATGCATCTCCAAATATGTCAAAGTCGTAACCAGGGATGTAACAGATGTGGTTTTATCGGAATCGGAAGCGGAACCAGATGTTTTAAATTCGGTATATCGGAACCGTTATCGGAGCCGGAACGGAAAACGGATGCGGAACCGGATGCGGAGTAATAGATGGATAAGATGTTAAGGGCAGAGCAGGACTAAGCTAAGTATATTCTAAATAAAAATTCCAAATATTAATCAGCCTTTATTATTGCAGTACCTACTTTAACAAACTTAGACCTTCTAGGTGTTCGACAAAAAAAAATCTAACCTAATTAGTAGATATTTTACAATCATTTACTAGTTATAATTAGCATCACCTTTTAGATGTTAAATTAAAAATAAAACAATTAAAATGATATTCATTATTGAATTACCGACTACACGGTCAAAGCTCAAAATTACAACAGGTATAAACCTGTTTGTTTTTTATGTACGCCGCTCATTTCCTCCCGCTGCGCTGCTGTGACATCCGATATAACATTAAAAATAACAGAACCGGAACCGAAGCGGATGTTTAAAACCAATCGGAACTTCTGACTTAACGGAACCGGAACCGGAGCTCTGTTACATCCGTGGTCGAAACAATTAAGGCAAGTACAAAAGCACAAGACAAAAAAATATAAGTAATTACGTAATACTTATAAAAATAAAGCCGTTGTCTTCCGACAAAAAATGTTATGATCCCTGGGACCGTTAGACGACGGGTTAAACCAACACAACATATAAAACAATAATGTAATACTAATTTTGAAAATTCATTGACTCTATAAAACACTACCAATGAAAAATGCAACTTAGATTGGTCGGTTACGTTACGCAGCATAGGAGTAATGAAATTGGGAGGATAAGCAGCTTAACCACAGTCAAGCTTAACGTATATACACGAAATAGCGACCCGCCCCGGCCTCGCACGGGTGCAATGCTGATGCATGTATTATACATATAAACCTTCCCCTTGAGTCACTCTATCTATTAAAAAACCGCATCAAAATCCGTTGCGTAGTTTTAAAGATTTAAGCATACATCCCTATGTATGCTTCCCTATATAGGGATATAGGGCCATAGGGACAGAGAAAGCGACTTTGTTTTATACTATGTAGTGATAACTGCCATTAGTAATTTAACAGCCCCCGTTCAGCAGTATTTCAGACGTACGTATCTCATACTAAGCTTTCAGATGCAAGACTGCCATGGACAGCGATAAATAAGAACTACAATCACTAAGGGCCCATTAGGTAATAGAAGGGCAACATTGAGGAGAGGCACGTCCGTTTAGCTATAGATTTTCTCCTGCGAAAATAAAGGCTGAGTCCCAGACTGATCTATACATACTAGTATGTATGTATGTAAGCACTTTATTGTACACAATAACAGACTAAAACAATATACATGTCACATAAGATTAGAGTATAAAGGCGAACTCTCTATGAGGGATTTCTTCCAGCCAACTTTTGAGGGATTGAGTGGTTAGTGTGTTGATAAATAAAGATTCTATAATAACAGCCATCCATGGCATCATAAAGTATAACAGACGATTCAAAACTGCTTGTTGTTAGGCCTATTTGAATAAAGAATATTTTGTGTTTGAGTTTAAAGGAGGTAGTGTTATGTTCTTGTAATGCGACAGGCACGTATCCAGAGGGGGGAAGTTGGGATTTATCCCCCCCCCCCCCCCCGAAAACGTTTTTAGCCGTCTGTTTATTTATTCGCTTGCTTGTTCTTTCAATAACATTCATCATTTTCACATAGTTGTTTCAATGCTTGTCCCCCCCGAACCAAAAGTCTGGATACGTGCTTGTAATGCGAGGATGAAATCAAAGACCAACCAAACAACTGGTCGTTCAGATGGATCACAGCCATCGACACCGATAACTTCCAAAAAGGTGACAAAAATGGATAGGGATAAGGATACGACAATGACATCAGCAGTGGAAGGGCGCCATAAACTAAAGGAGGTTACGTACACCGTTTAGGTTCAGCGCCATCCGACTTTACAGCGATCGTAACAACTTTACGACTGGATTGCGGTGCGATTGTATGTGACATAAAATGTAAAGCTATCCTATGCCAGTCCAGTCGTTGCACGGAATCACTGGCAGTGTTTGTATCCCGATATCCCGATGCACTAACACACCACAAAGTAAAATGAAAATAAAAAAAACAGACGGTACTGGCTGACAATCAGCGCTGTAGGTGTCTGACACCTCAGCATAATGCTGAGCCAGTGTCCGTTTCACTGCCGCGGGGACACACATGTTGTGGTTTGTTTTCTTCTGTTGTTGTTTTTTTTAGTAATATGTGTGTCTTCTGTGTCTGTGAATAAATGTTTCTTTCTTTTTTTTCTTTCTTTCTAGACTTTAAAAATTATGCATGATAGAGAATATTCTTGTGATTCGTAAAGTTTCAGGGATCATAAAACCGGAAATGTATACGTTTTATAGTTACTAGTAAAATATGTTCCAGTTTCTCCTAAGTTTTCTGCGTAACATACATGCAGCCTCTGAGATGAAGAGGCTGAGAGCAGTACTTCAGGATCTAGGGAATATAGCGAGGGACGCACCCTCGTCTCCATATTCCACCATTAATTTTATCAGGTCACAAGGGATTATATGTTATTCTTAAATGCTATATCAGTTAGAAAACAACATTTTTATGTGAAAATGATTTGTTAGTTTACGACTGATATACAATACAATACAAATACTCTTTGATATAAAGTTGCAATTAACTTTAAAACTCTAATGCTGAGCCATAGTGGTTTATGATGCGTCACTCTGGGCTTTATGGAAATGATAAAATGATTCTAAATTACATCAGTTTTGCACCAATCAATTTACTTCGAAACCGAAATAATTTATTTATTTAAACTTTATTGCACAAAAAGAATATAAGTACAAAGGGCGGACTTAATGCCATGAGGCATTTTCTACCAGTCGACCATAGAACCAAACAGAAACTAGCAAATGTGGGTGCAATGAGAAAATAATTCATAAAAATTAAACGATTTCGAAAGAATAAACATACATATAATCGTAACTAATATATATCGTAATTATCTCGCACACAAACTATTTTGAATCAAATCCGATTATAAATAGGTATACCTGAGTGAGTCCAAATGCAATCTGATGGTGACAGACACGTAATTCACTGCAGCGTGTTAAACAGAACACACGGTCCATCGCACATAACGTTATGACCTGATACCAAATTTACATTTTATTATTGCACACACTCGTTAAGATGCAAAAGGCTTGGCGTGGAAGCTATGTGTCCTGTTTATTTATTAACACAGCATGGTTTGTCTCGATGCACCATCCCACAGAAGCTAAAAACTAGTACATAAGAGCGTTATAATAAGGGAATCTTCAAAAACGAGTGTCCGGATATTAAAAAGCTTAACTTACACGTGACAACTCGGGAGTTGCATTATTAGACTATTGTAACCGTTTACCATCCCGCGGTCTATATGCTTGTTTACCACCGACGTAGTAAAAAGATACGTTCTAATATATATAATATAACCAATACGTTCAATTCCGATACACTCCCCTTTTGTTAGATGCATGTTTCAAACGCAGTTTAGAACGGACTTCGCCGGCGGGCCCTCGTTCAATCAATCGCTGGACTGGACACGTGTAAAGGACCCGCTTTGACGACGAATGCTGGCTGTCGGATACCTCTGCGATGTATGTGTGCCTGGTACATAGTTGCAAATTCATGTGCATTCGGAAAAACAAAATAGACGGATACTGTGATTGACAATCGGAAAAACAAAATAGACGGATACTGTGATTGACAATCGGAAAAACAAAATAGACGGATACTGTGATTGACAATGGGTTTTTAGGGTTCTGTTCGAAAAATTTCGTGAGCTAATCCAATTTTAAACTGTGAGAGCATCCGATGTGTTCAAGTAAATTTAAATAAATAAATATTTGTGTATAATCTTGTACAAATCGACCTAGTTCCAAACTAAGCAGAGCTTAATAGATTCATAAATCTAATATGTTGTTATACTTAATTTTTAGCAATCATATGAAGAGCATCAATTTTTGTTTAAGATTACGTAAGCAAATTTGAAACACTCATTTTATTTAAGATTACATTCTAGAGAACAAAATCTCGCACAAATAGTACCCATGCACTAATGCTACCTTCGAATAGATATTTCTCGTATTTGGATTATACACAGTCCTTATATGTTCTCTTCGACTGCAAAACCTATATAAACATAGAAGAGATTTTTTTAAATCTAAACTATATTTATAATAAAATTTGTATGTAGGCTATCACTTCCGGAACTAGGTATTCTACCAATTTCAATCTGGTTCCACATATACTAGAATAGACCTTTGTATAGTCACAGTATGTATGACACCACAGTTGTATAGGTGGAAAAAAAATAGTAGCACCGGAGGTCACCGTCTGCATTGCATACTAACCCCCTTATTCATAAACGTCTGTCAAACCTATATTAGTTAACTAGCCGCTAAAGTTCGTTTGACCTTAACTGTCACTTTGACATTGACGTTTGTGAGAATGGGACAAAGAACTTGTTAGTTAGCAGAGGTTTGTTAAGTTTTATGAATACGGGGGTAACTCATTACTAGTTTAGGTAGGAAAAAACTGCAATATTTTATCCCCCGGCTCAGACTGGGGTTTTTGTAATACGCAGGTGGCCCTGCACAAAGGCTAATGACATAATTTCCAATTCACGTCTTACAAAATACCGTTTAACGTCAAAAACTATTCTCTTCCTTACGGTCACTTACCCTAGCAAATTTGAAGGACCGAGCTAACAGCTAGTAACTTTAGATTGGCAATCGCCAGCCAAGTTGGGCAGTGGCTCGGCTAGTTTCTAAGTGAATCGACTCTTGCCAACAGACGAGCCGACGAAATTTCGGGCAAGTCGCAATTTACATTAACACGGTCCGGAGAAATAAGTTGCCGTCCTAGGATTGTCAAGAAAAACTAGTGCGTAATCGACCCTTTAGAAATAACTCTTACATACTAAGTTGTGTTGTCTAAATTAAAAGTATAGATTTTTGGGAAGCCGATTTTGAATCAAAAGGATATGTTTTCGTGTTGTTGTATAAAACATAATCATATTTAGATCCTTCCGTCAATTGGAAACAAATTAGATTTGCAATGTTGGAAAAAGTAAGTTTACAAAACGACAAGGAACCTACAAGATGACACCCACATCGCTTTTTAAGAAAAGTAAAGATTTGCTCCCCGTACAAACTTGGAACACCTTTTTCACCCCGTTAGGGGAGCAATTTTGAAAACCGCTGAAGTACGCCATTAACATATTTAAATAGGGAGTCTATATATAACGTTTCAAATCTCTCCTTCAGTAAATACGTGTTGTCATACAAACTTTCATAATTACATCATTTTTTCTAAACTTTCAAGTGTCTTTATAAGAGTTTGAGCTTATTTATGAATTTACTGATTCTTGACATAATTTGATGGTCTAACTATTCATATAGACATCTTATTACGATCAATTCCTCATGCATATTCTCGACTAATTTACGACTATAAAAAAATGCGAATTTATATTGTCACATATCTTTTATATTTATAGTTTTAGTCAAAGACATAGAAATATTTTAGTAACAGTTCTGTTCTGTGTAACTGTCGTGAATATGTTAATTGGTCAATTTAATATTGTGATTATTTGAAGGTTTTCTATCCATTTAGTCACGCTATGTTATACATTTAACCACGCTATGTTACACATTTAACATGTGTCAAATACCCAAATTGCGAATGAATTCTGCTGAATACGTAGCCGACTGTATGGAATTATAGGTGCCCGGACTTAAAAAATAGATGAACAAATTAGCTGCCGCTCGTCCACACATTTGCTGAACGACACTCCACTGAGTTAGGTTACACGTTAACACTATCTAAAAACGCAACACACAAAATTGAGAGCAATAATAGTGTTAGATTATTGACACGGTATCGGTAATCACACGAGAGCGTTGCACACCGCAAACAGGAATAATAATCAATTATTGGGAAAACTAGCTGATTGTAAAGCGAGATTTAGCCATCAATACCATACACGTATAGCTACACGTTACATCCTAGTATACCTACACTAATAAACTGCTCTCAACCGCTTGAATGCATTGCACTCGCTAATCATCACATCACTATAGGTTCAAATGCTTATCAAAAAGTTTAGCTAAACTTATCACGTAGGTATAATGCATAATAAGCATTCTGGTTTCAACCTTACAGAAGACATAATAACACCACTACTTGGACTGTATATCGCCGGGTTACAAGAAAAAGTCACTAGTAACAAATAGCTACTTAAAATGAAGCTCGTATATAAGAAGCGATTCAGTATTGAGATACGAGGTTTAGAAGATTAGTGACAGATTTGTGAGTTTTGCTTCTCACTCGACGATAATGTATCTCAGTACTGAAATAATCCCGATATACGAGCTTTATCTTAAGTAGGTATTTGTTACTTAGTGGCTTTTGCTTAGACGATATGTAGGTTCGTGGTTCATTGTGTCGTACTCCCGGTGCTGAGTAAGGTCATTTGCAAATGCACGTTCGTCCTCCTAAACCGGGCCCGTCGACTTAGCAGCGGTTTAAATAGGCTGTGTACAGTACATATAAATACTCATTATTAAATAACTCTCGTAATAAATCAACATGACACTTACAAAACAATAAAAAGATACGGCGTGACGGTGACAGAACAACAGGCGAGGAAAATACCTCCCATTACATAAATTAAAAATAAGCTAGACTACTACAATACTGTCACTTTTTGTTTGACGACTATTGACGTAAATTCAATATCGAGAACAGTCAACTCACAATACCAAAACTTACGATAAACCAATAAAACACGGACAATCTGAAATACTCATGAAATGTATAAAAAATAAATTTTAGTTTATTCAATTGGTTATTCAGAAACAACAATTTTTAAGAAAAAAAGAAACTACTCATACAGATATATTTATTGCAAACATAATATTTTAGTTGGCCTTTAGTTAACCTTTTCACTACGCATGACCTGATATAGTAACCAGTTCCACTAGATGTTGCAAGTTACTGTTAATGCAAATTTAGTATCTGGTTTATTTTGTACTATTAGGTATATAACAAAACATAATTAGTACCTAGCTGGCCTAGAACCCGTATTCTAGTCCAAATAAGGAACCTGTTTATTATTAAATTAAAAGTCTTCTATATCATAACAAGTTTCGAGTACCAGAGCGACATGAGTTCAGAGATGTTAGGCGGTGAAGTGCGCGGCAAACAGGGCGGCCGCAACCGCAGATGGTCTGCGGTGATATCGGAGCCAATATGGAAAATAAACTGGGTGTGATGTACAAGGATCGCTGCTCGGAGAGGAGATTATTCTTGATTATGACGTTAAACGGGATTACCAAATACAGTTTTTTACCAAGTTTCAGAGCGGAGCTGTTTCTAAATTTGTATTTTTCTTCGATATATTGGCTCAAAAATCCTAAAAACCGTTATCAGTTACGTCACAATAGGATGCGAGTACCAGAAGATAATCATTGATATAGAGACTCTAAAACACGTAAAAGAGAACAAAACTCAATCACCAACAGCACAAAGCATTCCGCCACAATTTTTTCACGCCGTTAGGAAAACATTCAAGAACATTAAATTTATACCCCAACATTCATTACTGAGCGACGCACAGATTCGCTTTTAATACAGCGATTCCATTCTGTGTATCGCATAAGCGAGCACTCGCTATGTGCTCGCGCGACGAATCCCATTACCACGGCGCGGATTATCACAGCACACTCCATCGTTCGTTCCAGCATTAAATTGAAGGATTTATGAATTGTTTATTTCGCTGATCGGTGCTTAAATGATTATGATCCTGCTTTCTGCTTTTTAAACATATTTATAATACCAATATCAAATCGTCACAACAATGTTAGTACATTTCTTCTGTGCATTTTGATTTTTTCCCTACTGCTCCGTTTTTACTGCTTGTACCTTACAAAACCCACAAGGCAGGCCGGCCGCAGACATTATTGGAGTATAAAAATACGTACCTGTAACAAGAAACAGTCCATTAGCAAACAAACAAAGCAATTAAGAGTTCGAAACGGGAACAAAACGAAAAATCGAATATTTAACGAAAAACCTCGACAAAAGGCGTCCAACGTTTTTAATTTCTCCTACTCTGAAAGTGAGTCATTGTTCATCTAGATGGCGTGCTGAAAGTGGCACTTTTCTACTGTAGAGCAGTTTTATTTCATTTCATTTCGATATAAGTACCATTAATTCTTAATTTAATAAAATGGTCAATACACAAACACTGTCAACGTCACTCAACACCCACCAAAATCGTTCTTTCGCTGATTCATAAAATGTTTCTGCATATTTTGGCCGGTTTTTTTATTTTCCTCGTATTCGAAATATAAGTGCGATACGCTCCCAAACGGTATACAATATTGGAAATTGGGCATTCAGGGTAAAAAACATTGCAGCGAGCGCGTGAGATCAAATAACTGTTTCTGGAAGGTTTCCAGCAGTGGGCCGGGGGCATAAACCGATTATGGAATATATCGAGTGCTGTTGTGTAATCGCCGTTTTACATACCAGGGGAGCATGTAGATTCAATATTGAAATAACAGGGCGAGCTCGGGCGGACTAATATGCGGGTGTGACATACCTCAGCTCATTCTATCATTGGTTGGCTATCACCAGCTAGCCTAGCATCTAAAGGGTCCTTATCAGTTAGAAAATGGTCATCTATTTAGACCATTTTCTGCATGAATTAAGACATATCTTGACATTTTCTCAATGTTACTATCTAGAACGGGAGTATTGCGACCTAATTTTATAAGTTTCAAATTTATATTTTTTATTTTTCATTAAGAAATATCGTTCCAAACATCACTCCAATTCGACCATTTTCAAGCTAAAAACTGTTTTTTTTTTCGCTTAAATTCTACCACACACAATAAAATCGAAAAATGGCTGCGTTACTATTTAAAACTTAAATAAAATCATCGTATCTTTTAATCACTTTATTGGTATTATCAATACTTTGGTCATAAGTTGAAATCAAAACTTTTTAAAACTCTTAATCACTTAAAATATTAACACTACCATGCTTATACATACTTGAAGTTGCCATTTTTGTCAAAACGAACCCCAACTTATTCATCAGCGTCTCACAAGGCCGGAGGCTTCCGACACGGCAACAATACAAACACAAAATAAAAACGCTGGAATGTTGCAATACGGCGCTGATGAGAAAAAGTATTTTGGGTATGGCACCGAAAATATTTAATAAAATCCCTGACTCAATTATATCGCTTGACATACATAATTTTAAAAAAAAGCTGACTTTATTCCTGGTTGAAAAAATGTTACTATACCATAAATGATTTTTTTAATGATACTACTAACACAGCTTTATATTAATATGTAGTAGTTATTTTTCTTTAATTTGCTTATTGTTGTATTAAATTAATGATAGTTGTATTAATGAATGACATGTTTATTATAACCGCATGGAATGAATTTTTGTACACCTGCATTGCGGGTAAAACATAGTGCTCAACCGTATCTGTCTATGTACCATCTTTTTCTACCTATGTTTAATAAAATAAATATTCTGATTCTGATTCTGATTCTGAAAACTTATAAGGCCTCTTAATGTTGGTATAATTCAAATGCATATAATACACTTGTTATGTTGGTAGTCTATACAGAGACTTCTCGTTACTGCGGTAATGTTATATACTCTGCTTGTTTCTATTTTTGTCACTATTTTTGTCAAAACGGCTAGCTGTTCGGGTAGTTCTGTTGAAGTTGAACATTAATATATACATTTTGACTGACAAATATCCGCATTTCATTTAAATTATATCTCTTAATAAACTTGAAAATCGAATTGTGATCTAGGCTAGACTAGACGATCTATATAGGCAGGTTATGATTAGATTAGATTAGATGAGATTTTTTTTATTTCATAATGTACAATTACAATACAAATTAAAGTAGCTTAATCTATACGAATTTATATTATGATCGTCAATAATAAAACAAAATGTTATTCAATTTCATAAAATGTCAAACTAATGATGTTGGAATAATATTAATGTATCAGTATATGTAGTCGAAATTTAATAAATGTCATCTGAGAATTATTTTACAAAAATTACATCACATAAGTTCGTCAAATTAATAACTTTTTTTTTATTCTGCAAATAGGCCTCAAGGGCACTTTTACAAGTCAAAATCTATATAGGTACATCAAATAAAAATAATACAATAATCAAAGTATCATTAATTAAATGTAGTGTTACATGTCAAAAATAAGACTAAGAAACTAATAACTGTATATAGAAAAACATGAAATAATGTAAGTCGTTAATTATGTAATTATTATCTACGAGCTAAACATTAATATGCCTGCCTATTCATGTGCAATGTGTTCCCACTCAACACTCCAAAGCAACACGCAAGTTATAGTTTAATAGTTTAGAATCAACTCGTAGAGTTATGCTATTTTAAACATTTATGCTTTATTTTTTTTTTTAACAAATCTCGTTTTGCATAACAGTCGACTAGCAGATAATGCCATCTAGCATTAATTCCACCCTTAGTACGATAAGGTTTTCTTTTGTTCAATAAAGATTAAATAAATTATGATTATTGGTAGTAATTCAAGCATACCCGTTAAACGTCAAATCACGGGTAAACCAATGGAGATATGCATTTTCTAAAGTATACAAACAAGGTCATAATGTAAACCTTATCTGAGAGCATTCTGTCTAAATCTAATGTAAACTAATGATAATGGCGCGGCATACCGACGTGCCTAATGTGGCTCCCGCAGCATAATAAATGCAGTATGTAAAACGCATTAGCATTTTAAATGACGCCGTTACCCGGAGGACGCTGCGATTCAGTTATTAAAGTAATTTTTTCTTACTATTTATTTTCTTTTTACGCTCAGAAATATACACTTGTGGTGGGAACAGGTTGCGCGCGCACTCGCGCATGCTGGAACCGTTGGTCACGATTTTTGCACGTCAAATTATGACGGTTGTTTTTTGTGGTATTGAATAAAATGTTCGAATACTGAGAGTGCAACGTCGTCTTTCATAATCACTGTTATATCGCTTTCTGCTTCTGTTACGCAAATGTATTGTAGTGCCGCGTGTGGTGGAATAAACAATTGACGCCAAACGACACGTTTCATTGCCGTCAACATCCAACACCATCCCGAGCACCCGGTTCCTACACACTCTTGTAACGGCATGGAAAATGCTTCGAGCATATCATCAAAAAGTGCTATGGTTGACGAAGCTTGGATGTGCGACTGTACGGGATATCGCTGATATAAGAATCAGCTGCAGTGGTCCGGTAATGTGAAGAGAAGGCTATGAAGACATAGTGGGGTATTTTGCACGACTTTCTAATTCTAATCATCCAGAAGCGGTACAAAACGAGGTAGAAGTATGTGTTGTTAAGAAATCAAAATCAAACATTTATTCTGCAAATAGGCCGCAAGGGCACTTTTACATGTCAAAATATTAATTTACAATTTAAGAAAGTCTGACTATAATAAGTAATACTTTTTTCATGTCAAAATATTAATTTACAGTTCAAGAAGGAATAATAATTTCGAGATTACAATTATAACAAAATTAATGTCAGACAGTGAAGATAAACTTGTAAAGTTAGCTATTACAAATATTACAACATCAGTAAAGTTGGAGATGTATAAGGTCTCAAGATTAAACAAGGAGTATAATGAAATTAATATAATATCCCATCGCATAAGAGACTTAATGCTGTAGTTATACCCAAAGACGATGTCAAACACACAGAGCTAAGTGGAGAGGATAATGAAAGCTGACAACACCATGTAGGATATATAGCTAGAAAGAGAAAGAAAGTCTCTTTATATCCGACATTATCTATTCGAGCCATGTTTTGCGTTCGTATTGGTTTACACAGCCACGAAAGACGTTATGTATCTATTTACAGTGCGTGCTGTAGTCTATCGTAGACTTAACCTTTCGTATTTTTTTTTCTTAGCCTATATGGGTGTCCCACTGCTGGGCAAAGGCCTCTCCCCATGAATGCCATGACTGCCGCATCAGCGCCTCCTCCTGCCAGTTGGCAAGAAAGGCGTCTAAGTCATCCCGCCATCTCCGTTTAGGCCGGCCTCGTTTGCGTCGCTCTTGTGGCATCCACTTTGTAGCTATATTAGCCCACCTGCCCGGGTGCATGCGACAGACGTGACCGGCCCAGTCCCACTTGAGCCTAGCCTACCTTTCGTATGCCTTATCAAAATTATCAGGGTAGATACATTATAATTGGACACCTTATTAACCAGGTTAATGAACGGTGAGAGGTGTAAGCGACAGGGACAGTAAACAGTTCAAACATTGTGTGTTCATGTTAATTTAATTCGCCGTGAGGCGGTAATGCCGCCAAAGCCTGGAATCACCTACCCGTGGAAATTATTTAAATTTGAAGCACGCTATCACACAGTAATTTTGCACGGTAATAATTAAAATATAATCCCTTCAATGTTTATGTATTCCGCATACATTTCGTAACTCATAAGAACATAACGATCTTCTATCATGAAGGGTTTAGTTTCAGGTAATTTGGTCAAGGACAATGTTATGATTATCATTGTTTTGGTAACTAGTGATAGAAACAGATGATTAATGTTACACATACTTTATTATTTAAATTTAAACCATAGTACCTAGTTTATAGATATTGCATATTTTACAGAATGTACCTTCCTCGATAGTAAATCTATTAAAATATATTTGATTGGTACCGTCAGTGTTGACAGTGCCGCCAAGTGATTGGTCTTAATAACCCTGACTTTCAATTCTAATCTTAATACGACCTTTGACTTTCTAACTTAAATCGTTTTCCCTGTGTTTGTTGCTGTTTATGAAAATTCAAAGCCGACCGATCGATATCAATTTGTTACATACAAAAATAACCCGGGCGACAACACTAGATATCTTAAATTTGCAATGGTTACCTAGTAAGTATTTCACGTCATACCAGACGAAAAAAAAACATATTCTCATAGAAATATATTTACAGAGGAGTATTCCGTAATGTTTTCTTTGTGTAAAGTCCTTAAGACAGTCCCAGTCTGTAGCATCATTCAGGAGCAAGTTGAAGGAATTATGGCTATCCAATGACTTGTGAATTGCTTGGATACTATATATATATATATATTTATATGTATATATATATGTATATATATTTATATATTAGTAGTTATATATATTTATTAATGTTTAGTTGTATGTCTAGAATATTTATATAAATACAACTTTGTACACGTGTTGGTTTGTCTACAGTTTAGTTCCTATTCTTCACTCAATTGCTCAAAAGTTAACTGGAAGAGATCCCTTACAGGGATAAGTTCGCCTGTACATGATTGATCTGTTTTATTTCTGTATAATTTATTTTACTTGTCTTGTGTACAATAAAGTATTTACATACATACATACATAAAGTAGAAGTAGGTGCAAGAATACTCGTTCTGTAGCTCTAAGCCCAGCATTAGGTATGCAAGAGTTAGAGTAATCTTCATCAACTCCATTCATTATCTCCGAAATAAGGTTTCGGCGGAGCCCGCAGGCTCGTGCTAAAAGGATTAAAAGTGAAACTCCCAAGAACCGGCGTTTTTTCACTAGCGGCTTCCTGGAATTTTAATGAGTCAGCCAAACTTTTAATGAATTCACCGCTTAGAGTTGCTTTAAATATTTTAACATGAAAAATCGTGTCATAAATAAAAGTTTTGTTTCGAGACGAAAGTTACAAGTATATTTACTCATATTTGACAAATAAATTATCTCTTATCTTATCTCTTATCTCTCTTCTAATATAGGAGGCGGGCGGACTTGAGTACAGTGAGTTTAGTGTCTTTTACTCAAAACGCACTAAGACATAACTCATTATATTACTAGCTTTCTGTATCTGGGTCATTGTCAGTTGCAAAAACAAAAGTAATAATAATAATAACGTTTATTCATGAAAGTTGCTTACAATGCTTCACACTATACTTGTCCCTTCGGTGGTCAATAGTTAAAGGTTTATGTCCATGTAAGCTAAGTTTTTAGTACTTGGATTTATAGCAACGGAGACACTGTTTATGCGGGTTACTAGACCAATCCAAAATTAAGCTTAGTAGCCCTTAACTTTTGATATGTCCACCGAAAAGACGCGAACCTAAATCTGACAATGACCCATCTGACCTATTTGTTTAGTTAAAAACTGCTGTTTAACTGTAACGAACTCTATTCGACGGAGAAGTCTTTTCACGACACTTATACTTACTGTGGCTCTGTGAGCTGTACAATAAGAAAATATAAATGCCGAACATGCACAAAAAAATTCACGACGATCGGTTGAGAAATGCGACCTGTTGATAACAAACGGAAACCACCGTCCAGACATACGAAAGCATTTTTGTCGAAGCTGATGCAGAGATTCGATTTACCCTCATTTAGTTGTATCAATTTGAAATTTTGTAAGTAGGTACAAATATATAGGTATATTCGTCACAAGAATCATCATCATCATCCTCAGCCTGCAGTCGTCCACAAACACAAATACAAATAGTTTATTTTGCAAGAAAAAGGGTTGTCATGATCTTAATACAAAACATTCAGTATCTCCTTAATCAGCCATTACATATGGCATGCAAAATATTAACAGTTTATGCGACTAGGTATTCAATTAGGTACATAAATTACCTCTTAAGTTTAGTTGTCATGCACTCTTCTTAAGTATATTTCAATATATTATTCCATTGCATATAATTATTATATATAATTGTTAGTCAGGTTCATCTCAAGTCAAGTTAATACATTTAGTTATTACTGCTGCCACTGCTGAACATAGGCCTTCCCTAATTCGCACCACCATACCCATTAATGACGATACAATATACTTATTTCCCGTTAATAACGATATAAATCTGTATTCTCTGCTAAGTTATCAATCAACTGTATCTATGACGTGGTCTCGCGCGGATGGCCTGACTTTCTCGCCGCCCCAACCTCAAACAAAACTGCAAGACTTTTGAAATACTGCAGTTCTTTGTTGCAAGGAAATCCGATTACAAGCATACTCGGGAAAATTAAAACTTGGACGAACAACTGCGGAACTGCATTATTATTAATAAACGACTGTTTCTTCGGTTAGTGTTGCAAGCGTCTACTACTATACTATTTAATGTTATTGGGAAGTTTCATCTGAGTGAATTAATCCCCTTACTGAGCGAGGGGTGGGTTTCCTTGTGTATAGTGGCCTAAAATAAGAATCTATTTATCAAACACAAACGAAGAGGCTTTCTGGTAAGAGCCACGTTCCAAGTTTGGATGTTTAACTTAATACCTAAGGGATTTCTGTTTCTACCTACAATAAGCCTTCTTTTCTTGGCATAGTGAGTCTAACATTTTTGGACACCATATTGGTTTCTTTACACGCGATGAGCATAAACTACAGAGACTCAAACGACACCGCATTTGCTGAAATCCATCAACGATTTTTCCCAAGCTTCACATTCAATGAATTTCCCCTGGAAGAACATGGAGGGAAAATTTTACATTTAGATGCATTCATCTCCCCGAAGACATGTTTCCTCGTCATAGTTGTGTACGACAGGGTTGTACAGAAATTATTGAGCTTTAATGTTGCCCTAAACCATTATTATGTTCCTAGAGTAAGTAGTTTTCCAAGGTCACGAGACGGGCACTTTAAGGAGTTGAAAACAGAGCCCATAATAAGCATTCGTAATTTCGTAGGTACCAAATCTCATCAAACGAGATTTTCAAACATCGTCTGGACTATAACTGTAAAATATAGGGAAGACAAATTAGAACATAAATCTGTTTATATCCCGTGTCGTCTTCAAGTCATAAACTAAAAGAAGTTCACCGAAGGGACCCCGCGCTGTGAAACTTATGACTCCATTCATAAAACTACCAAAGGTACTATTATTTACTCCCCTCTGGTCGTCCGTGGCACATTTGACGTAACTTATCATAATACATAAAAGAATCAGAACCTGTCAAGCGTGCTAGACAGATACGAGCACCTTCAATCTGTCATCTGTCATCCTCGCGTCACGGGGGCGGCGACAGGTGCGGGGCGGGTAATTGCAGTTTTGTGAACTTTACCCGATGTGGAGTAGGGGAGCAGGAGTAATAGGAAGATCCCAAGCTTCGAACGAGTTTTAAGGGATTTTCTTTAAGCGAAAAAGTTGTGGAACCTATAACAGATATCGCGGCTGTAACATCGCATCGTGATATAATCAAAAAATCTGCAAATAGGCCTCAAGGGCACTTTTACAAGTCAAAATCTATCTAGGTACATCAAATAAAAATAATACAATAATCAAAGTATCATTAATTAAATGTAGTGTTGTTTGTGTAATGGCAATAAATTATTTCTTATTCTTATTCTTTCTTATTCTTATATTTCTTACTAAAGTTATCGCCTTGTCTGTCTTGTAAACAAATATTGTGTCAAAACCCAAAGTAAAGGCAGTTACGAAGTCAATCAGAACTCCTGGGGAGCTCTGCGACCCGTGTAACCGCCCCGATATTTATCCCTGCAATTAAGAAAATTAAATCCAAAACTTAGTCCATTCGAAACCGAACTGGCGTTATTGGATGGGATCTGTATTGGATTGGATTGCATTGTACTGATTGCTTGACAAAGTTCTACAAGTTCGCCAGAAGCGGTTTGAGTGCGAGTGAAACAGATGCATCTGCGAAAACAATGTGCTGTTTTACAAGCTTTTAAAAATTTTGGCAGACTTGCATATCAATTTCCAATAATTTCGCTTTGTGTTCGGCTAATTCAGCTATTTAATAATGTCCTGACTACAATCAGTATCGCGAACACGTATGCAACCTTCTACCTTTTTCCAAATCATAAAGCGCTAGAATTTATTACGATGACTGTACTTGTTCGTGATAGAAGGTCAAAATAACTTATAATTTCTGAAATACAGACTGTAGCGGGACGTATGGTTTGTCAAGTAAAACACAACACTGACTTTAAGACGTGTATTGAATAGAATCCATACCAGTCACAAACAACATATAAAACAAATACAAAGCGTAAGGGTAGAGCGTGTCCGTTAGGTAAGGCGTTCCGAAACCGACTAGCGAGTAGCGGTAAAAATAAGTACCGCGCGGGCCGGCAACATAGCGCGCGCGCAACCACCGTCAATCCGCGGCTCAGTCCTTTTGGTAGCGAGCCGGGGGTCTACCTCTATTGAGCCTAGGAGGCAACCTGCGAGAACTATCGCTGTCCCTGTCACACGCTATAAGACTCATTAGAACTCTAGTCTGAGATAATACATATCTATTGCATTCATTATTCTGTTATTACCGATCACGTGTTCTGAATGTTCGATTTATTGGAACGTCACCACTGCGCTTACATCCCACATCTTCACGTTGTTCGCCGCGCGTCGGATTATAAAACTTTAAATGGGTTTACTTACAACACCTAGAGTTCCGCCTCTTCACTAGAATAATTTTAATTGATCATAAGAATTTTAGTTGCACGTCATATTTGACTGTCGCCTAACTTCGTAAAAAAAGCATGACGATGTCGAACATCAATATTTACTGTCGGTTTTATTCTATTAACTCTTACGTTTATTATAAATTGTAATTAAAGTCCTATCTTATTTTCAATTGTAGTCGTGAATGTGTGTAGTAGGCCACGCCATTTTGGATGCTCCTTTGATAATTTGACATTGACAGTGACGGCCCGACGTCACAAGACAGCGATGTCAAGTTGTACTAGACCGCGTTCAATTTTAGGCGGAGCGTGGCCCTCACTAATCCCTAGGTTTCGACGGAAGAGCAGTGCCGACTCCCTGAGTCGGTATTATGCTGAGGCGAGATCTTTTTGGGACGATTTCGAGTTGTTTGTAACGTTATTTTTATTTATCTATATTTTATGTTTGTTTCTTCATGAACGTTTTTCTTCTTCTTCAATTTATAAGCATGGAACCACCATGGAACTGTCTCGAAGATCATTGTATTGAAAACATACTATACAGAATACAGAATTTATTGGTAAAAAATAAGCATTTTTTACAGGTCAGCTATGAGATTTTTAAACATGCAGCATATTACAATTATAAATATTAATATAAATGACAGGATGTTATCTAGGTGCTATTGACGCTACTGGGTCAATGACACTTTGGCATATTTGTAAACCCATCAATTGAGTAACAGGCTTTCTCAGTGAGGAACAATGTGAGTTTGTTTTTAAATAATGTGTCACTTTTCGCTGGTATCAGCTGGTACAGAGTTGTAAATAGCCGGCCCCGTGGTGCTGAGCGACCGCCTTGATTTGGCGAGCCGGCGTCTTGGTGCTAGTAGCGGTGGTCGCCTACGGGTGGGACGATCGGAATTTGATGCGGTGGTCTTATATACGTGAATGTTAATGTTACTGAAATAAGAAATTTGGAACGCGCGTAAGACTCGAGTTGTGACCTTCCGCTTTGACCCCGGCAGCACAGAATCTGGCCTAACAGGGGCGGGCGGATAGTGTAGGATTTCCAGATGCACGTTTTAAGTCTTAAAAAGTGAGTTATAGTAATCCTTAACACATTCGTTGCCGACAAATGCTACGCGTTGCGCTCGTAGCCGATAACATGTTTTTTCTGCTTTGTAGCGAAAACTATCTACGCACGGATACCCCGACAACGGGATCCTAGGCGCTGAATGCGTTAATAATATTTGGCAAAAACTGGCATCCTACCTCTACAAATCTTAAATGTCAAAAATCAGCGAATAGTCTGTTCTCATTACTCCTGTACCGAGCAAGCCGTGCTCATTGTGTCCTCCTCAATTATGTTCCCCTGGTCCCTGCATAAATAATACCGTGTGAAATATGCGGCGGCCTGAAAATGACACTTGCTTGTTAACCCAAGTTTTATGATCCTGTAAGATTAATTTCGCCACGTTTAGAAGTTAGTCGATTTCTATTTACTGCAAAGATCTGACTGAAATATCGACTGATCGTCTTGGGTAAGATGACTCGTTTTATGCTCATGTTGTAGGTACAACCTACTATTTTGTATGTATGTATGGAAGTACTTTATTGTACACAATAACAGGTTAAAACAATAGTACATGTCACAAGATTAAAGTACAAAGCCGAACTTAACCCTATGAGAAATCTCCGCCAACTAACCTTTGAGGAATTGAGTGGAAAGTGCGATAGTGAGATAGACAAGCATACACCGTACACAACAACGTTGTAATAAGTTAAGGTAACTTTTAACTAAAACTAAATAAATACCTATAAATACGTATATTACAACCATACCTATGATAAATATATACATATAATACTAGTGGCTCTGTGAGCTGCAGACCTCGTGATTGAGTTTTTTTATCATTTCCAAAATCTGACATTACGTATATAAAAAAGATCAATTATGAATATCGAACCTGCTAACAAAATTTCACGAGAAGCGGTTGAGAAATGCGACCTGTAGAGGACAACAAATTGAAATTCGGACGCAGAAACTTACAAAATCTTTGATATAAAAATTGTTTTTGAAAATTTACAGAAACTGACTCGACAAAAAAAATTTATATAATTACCGGATTGCTCACAAAATTTCAAGTCAGTCGTTTGCGAAATGCGATCTGTAGAGGAAAACAAACCGTTGAACTAATATATATTTTTTAATTTCCAAAAACTTAATTTGACAAAAAAAATCTGTATATTTATAAAGGGTGTCTATTATTTTATCGAAATATCTTACATCGATTTTCATTTCACCGAAAACTGTTCAACGAATTTCATTAGGTTTTTTTTTCTAATCACATAATCATCAATTCATTGCATTTTATATAATCGAACCACTTTTCATAGTTAATCGTTTCGAATCCGTCTCTAATTGTAGCGTAACGGTACATCGAATTTACCTTTCATCGAAATATTCGTTATTCATAGTATTAATTTAACGAAACTTGATTCACAGATAGTACGTTCCATATAGTATTCTTTCCAAGAACAATGTTTCATCGAACAACCAAGCAAGCATGATTTTTCAAGGCGTATAATCTTTCTGGTCTTATATAAAAAAAATAACCTCGAAGATTAAGACGGGAGCAAAGCTCCCGTCTTAATCTTCTAACCTATCCGCATTACAGTCGGTTTTGCCCTAACAAGTCTTTTGTACATTTTAGGTTTTGGGTATTTTTGTTTATGAGTACTTTTACAGAGTACACCAAGAATCTGAGAAAAAAATAATTTTAGACTTATATCAAGAATAGTAAACAGTGGTGAAATGATGTTCTAGGTAATAAGAATTTTGGGAACTGAAACCTTCGTTAAACCAAAATTATACTAAAGGCCATTCGATGAACGACTACGTCGATGAACAAATAAAATACTGAATTAAAATTCGATGAGTTGATTCTTGTGTAAAAGGAATTCGAGCAAATGTTTGAGCGATCTAACGAAGTTCGATGAATGATTCCTAAGTGATAATAAAATTCTGCGAATAGTGTTATGGGAAATGATAATCGATGTAACGATTTTCGGTAAAATGATGGATCCCCATTTATAAATGCGCCCGCAGAAACTTGCAATATAATTGACAAAAAAATTGTTTTTGGAAATTTCCAATAACCGTCTTGACGAAAAAAAATCTATATAACTATCGAACCTGCTCACGAAATTTCATGAGAATCGGTTGAGAATAGCGACCTGTAGACGAGAGCAAACAGAAATCCAGACATACGAAAGTATTTTGTCGAAGCTGAAGCAGAGACCTTCGTTTCACTCGGTCAATAAATAAATATAGTATTCAAGCAAATCACGAGTTGTTAGAGAGCCACAATTTCCTTAAATTAGTCTTGAGGCGACAGACTGGGACTGTCTTATTGACAAGGGTAACTCGTTCCACAACTTCACAGCGCGCACCGTGGAAGATCTAGAGTACGTGCGTGTCTTATTAGACGGTAGAGCAAGTCAGGTTGGCGCTGGACCTCAGACGGTGACCACTGCCATCAGCCTATTTTCCTAACTTATATTGGTGTCCCACTGCTGGGCAAAGGCCTCTCCCCGTGAATGCCATGACTCCCCCATCAGTTCCTGCCAGTTGGCGAGGCGTCTAAGTCGTCCCGCCATCTCCGTCCATTCCAATTATTTTAGTGCAATACAATAAATGCCACAAAACGCTGAGGATCCTCCGTAGTGACGTCACACGACGCTATGACGTCACACGACGCCGCGCCGTCGCGACGCCTCGAACGCCGTGGCCATGGCTCGGCCGGCCGTAGTACGAAAGAACACTACAAAAGTCTCCCAGGTTTACATTTAGATTTTTTTATTTCAAAATATACAATTACAGTACAAATTAAAGCTAGCTTAATCTATACGAATTTATATTATGATCGTCAATAACATAATAAAATATTATTAAATTTAATAGAATGTCAAACTAATGATTTTGCAATAATATTAATAAAGCTTATAATGTTATACTCAAGTAAGAATAATTACGAGCCATTTCATTTTAATAATGTATAATTGATGTATTAGAAAAATCCAATAATTTATTATATTTATTAGGTAAAATTCGATGTAAATTGTTTATTAATTGAAATATTAAACTATTATTTATATATTGCTATAGGGTCGGTAAGTGGGTTTACGGCCTGTTAATTTGATGCACCAGTTTGCGGCCACTTGGATGAGTTGATGAACTGAAATAATATTTCTTTGCTTTTTTAATATATTCCCATTCAATAGCTACAAATTAAAACGCATACGACTCACTATTTGTTTAGGGCATGTAAAAATGTAAATATCTTTAATTGAAAAAACTTCGTTCTTCAGAAGGTCGTAATCTGACGCAGGTCGCGTAACTGGCCTAGCGACCCTACCCTATCAGGGTCCGTGCGATATGTAACGCCTAACTGCTGCACCATGGTTGCAATAAATCAATTATGAATTATAAGATTATAACTGTAGACGTCAAGCAATTTTTAATAGGTAGTTATTAAACTGATTCGACAAAATAACTATTCCATAATTTTAAATAAACTGTTACGACATGGCCAACTTCATACCGCCTATTACATTCTCAAACCCTGGTACCATTGTGGAATGGAAACGCCAGGCATATAAATCTTTTTATCCTGTTTTTCCATCCTTTTTTTTCATGTGTATGTATTATACAAACGCATTGACACATACATACAGTTCCATAAATAATGTCTCAATTCATTAGACACAAGTATACAATGAAATGTCTGTCTTGCTCATTTCACAAGGGAGCAAAAGAAATGGTTTGTATATTTTTTTCCCTGGGTCACTCAACATGGGAAGGGACGTGGTTGTAAAAATGGGAACTTATTCATAATACGTCATGGCACTGCTACGACGTCGTGTTGTTGATTTATAAGATCTTAGAACTTCTGATGCCCTGGTTCCGTGTGCATTGAAACGGATTAGATTCAATAGGTTTTTTGTAAACAAACGAAAGCAGAGCTTTTTTTAACTTCCAACGAAAACGAGAAGTATGTGTTTCATTTTTTTTTAAGTCTTATCTGTCAAGGTGGGTTGTGTTAGTTTCCTGGTATTTAAATGTTGTATTTAAGTGCTATCTGGATGTGTTTTGATTTTGACAAAAAAGTAGGAAGCGTTTTCGTTTTTCTGCATAAGCATAACTGGATAAAGAAAAGTGATGCTAAATTGTAATCACCTCAATGGGCCCCACTTTGCTTAAAGGTTTATCATTCTGAACCACAACTACCAGGAACCCATAAAACGCAAGCTGTTTCTGTTAGGGGATATAGGTGGAAAAGAAAACAGGTATGCAAGCGGCAGAGCGGCGTGAACCATTTACGTGTGTGTTTGTTCTGTAAAACGCCGCGGGAAGTTAAGGCTGGCATACACGTTACTAGAAATCGTTACGATCCGACTATACCGTCTAAACTGCACTGTGTCTTTACAATGAGTTTGCATGACCGTACTCGCTAGCGACTGCGTAAACGATTTAGTATGCCGATTCTTAGTTCTAGTGCGTAACTGCCAGAGGCGCTGTGCTTTTGCTCATACAATTTTTTACGCAGTCACTAGCGAGTACTGTCATGTAAACTCATGGTGAAGGCACTGATAATCGAAACGTGTGAGCGAAATAAAAATGTACCGTGTTATGTGTTACGATTGTTTTTACCGTCCAACGGAACAGTATGAAAATTTGAATAGATAAAGTTATCGAGGGTAACTTTGCCGATAATTGTAAATGGCCACACACGTGTAGCCAGATTCAACGTTTCGATTTGTCGGTGGAGTTTAAACGGTACAGTCAGATCGTAATCGTTTCGATTTCTAGTAGCGTGTGTGGCCGCCCTTAGGTGGGTCATTCACGAGCGACCCGATACTTTCATACGCTCTATGGCGTCGTTGGATGAAAAGAAATGGCTTGACTTGAGATTGGAAGTCTGCCAAAGGTGTGTAACAGGGCGCTTGATATACATTAAATGTCAATATCTGCACTTTTTAAAATAATCAAATATTGCAATACCTACATATCGGCAAAAAAAGTATTATACACTGACATAGACTCTTCTGGTGTTGCAGGTGTTTATGGGCGACGGTAATTGCTTATCATCAGGCGATCCGTCTGCTCGTTTGCCCCCTATAACATTAAAAAAACATAGAGGCACGAAAAACAATAAAATATCTGTGACAAATAATAATCTGCAATAAAAACAGCAAGAACAATACGCTAACTAAACAAACAGCAGTTTCCAATCCCATCTCCGGCGTTGCAGACACTACAATAAAACCGAAGATATAATACTCTTGCAATAAAACTAGAGTTTGCGTGACTATTCCCCCAAATGGTCTAACTTCTACTTGCAGCGTACGTGGACAGGACAAATAGGTTCCAATGCTAGCAGATAACACATGGAGATTGGTAATGAGAATAAGCGATCCTCACTGTCTAATATTTAATAGTTAAAAACATGTTAATTTGTAGTAAGCTGAAACTTGTGCAAATATAATATAATTACTTAAGTTGTTTCTTGTGTGTAGGGGTTTATGGATGTAAATGCACTTTCAAAGCATGATGCCGGTCATATTTTAGAATTAAAAATAACATAAATATCTAATTGTAATTGTATTATAATGTATGAAACTATAGGTCTAGTATGTTATTACTCACATAGCCACAGCTAAGTTACTTATGTTTTTTAAGACCGTTTGTTTCTAAATAAATTAAAAAAAATCCTCGGTCCGGATCGTTCTTGGCTCAACAGATCTCTTTGGCCATTCAGCGTGGCAACGCCGCCGGGGTTATGGGAACTTTCGAGCCATCTACGATCCGGGGCGGTCCTTTATGTTAAGTTAATTTGACGAAGCATGTTGCGGATTTCACTTTTGGATTAATAGTAAATTAGTTGGTTAATTAATAAATTTACCCCCCTAACGAATAAGCTTGAAAGTTTTTTAATTATCGGGGGCGCTGGCGCGCTCCGTTCCGAAATGATTCACGTGTACCCAATGTTCCACTTCCACTGGTGCAGATTGTTCCTTACTAATCATACGCTATGATCTTCTTTGTGTGCTTAGCTTAATTCAATTAATAATAATAGTGTTGTTACGTTATGTGTGTCAAGAAAAAACGTTTTGAATTTGAATTTAATATTTAAGGCGTAGAACTAGCCTGAAGTAGAGTCGAACTCATAAGTAGCTGGAGACTTTGGTACTTTGTCGTTTTCACTTGTTGGAAATATTAGTATGACAGTTTAAACATGACGTTAAAGCGACAAGGTAAGTACAAAGGTGGTAAGCCCCTTGTGAGTGCGACTGTACCGTTCGATAGCTACAGCAATTTCCATGTTTAAAAATTCAACGTTAAGTCCCCTGAATTAGCTTGTGTACGAGATTTACATGCAAATTGATGTAAAATGTATATGAGCGACAGGACCTGAACTGTTTGCTGTTTAGCATGCACCCGACTAGGGAAGCAGGAGTACGAAGCGGATAGGAATACGATTATCATTCTCATTCACCAGGTTAACATAACATAACAGGATTTTATTTGGTTGTGTTCTTAAAAGGTACAATGGATATTCAAGCTTGCCGACCAGTTTATTAGGTAGAGTTCAATTCGGAAATGAATGATCGTAGGATATTGTGGATAGCCCAGTCTCTCATTTTTTTTTTATTTATTTACCAAAAAAGTTAGATACAGTTTTACATTAACAAACGTTCGCCAAACACAACGTTTATTGGCGAGTAATGCACTCATGCTCTTAACAAATTAATGTACCTATCTACCTAAAATAAAATATGTATTTAGAGGGTATCTATTAGCAATTTTTTCAATTTAGCTTTGAAGACGTGTTTGCTACTACAATCATGTTCTGGAAAGATGGTATTGAAAATGCGTGGTGTTAAGTAACTTCGAGTTCTTTTGCCGTAATAGTTGTTAGCTGCGTGTCCTACGTAATTTCTCGTACGTAACTCTATCCCAGTTAAGTCGTGAATGTTAATTCGGTCGCATGTCGCCGGCATCGGCAGGGGGCTGCCCCAGCCTCGTCCGGGCATTAATATATCGCATGCCTCCGCGCCGACATTCAACGGGTGAATGCGTCGCAAACTCTTTTCAGCCTCCGCTGTAGCGAGAGAAGCGACATGGGGACGAATCACATTTGTCAAACTCTTTTCAGCCTCCGCTGTAGCGAGAGAAGCGACATGGGGACGAATCACATTTGTCAAACTCTTTTCAGCCTCCGCTGTAGCGAGAGAAGCGACATGGGGACGAATCACATTTGTCAAACTGCCTCCAAATGTTACACGTGCGAGTTAATTTGGAACAGCAGCGCGTTTCAACTTCAGCAATTCTGAAGTTGGATAGCAACGGATACAAGTTCTACACTGTTGGACCGAGGGGCCGCAACCGACTCCGGCAAACAAATCGTTCGAACTATACCTTGTTTTCTTAGGCGTTGAGCGAGTCACGATCCCCTCGTGAATTAATTACGAGTATATCTAATATGGATACGTTAGTACATATTTGAAGCTAAGACCCATATGATATTAAGCCCGGCGAAAAAATAAACAATAGCATTATAGCGACGGGTCGGTTGCACCAACATACGATCACAGACCGGCCACCGTCAAATATGGCGCCGGCAGCTGTCATCCCATAGAAACTTGTCAAACTTTCCATACAATCAGATTTTAACGAACACCGCTTACGATTACAGACGCTTTGGTGCAACCCACCCTTAATCATAGCACGTGTATGAATAACTTAATTTTTGTGTGTTTGACGACCGGTTTAGCCTAGTGGGTAGTGCGCCTGCCTGTGAAGCTGACGGTCCTGGGTTCGAATCCCGGTCAGGGCAAATATCTGTGTGATGAGCATGAATATTTGTTTCTGAGTCTTGGATGTTTTCTATGTATTTAAGTATTTATATCTATTAAATATATCGTCGTCTAGTACCCATAACACAAGCCTTCTTGAGCTTATTGTGGGGCTAGTTCGATTTGTGAAAGATTGTCCTCTAATATTTATTTATTTATATGTAAGCAAACCAAGTTCTAGGGCATTTAATTAGTCCGAGGAGAGCATTCCTTCTCCATTCATCTGTGCTAATTGAAAGCAACTCGCCTAACTGCTCGAGCGGGCGCCCTGAAACAACTCCAAACTCTCGCCGTAAGACGGATAAACCGTCCGCCAGCGAGGCGATTGCCCACTATTGCACGGCAGAGATTGATTGCCCGCCGCTTAAGCACGATGCGCCCACTGAAAATAATCCACGCCAACTCCGCATACAGATCGCAGATAGATAGCACAAAATCAAAAATCAAAATCAAAACATTTATTCTGCAAATAGGCCTCAAGGGCACTTTTACAAGTCAAAATCTATCTAAGTACATCAAATAAAAATAATACAATAATCAAAGTATCATTAATTAAATGTAGTGTTACATGTCAAAAATAAGACTAAGAAACTAATAACAATCGAGATTTGTTAGAGATGTATAAGGTCTCTAAGCGTCAAGATAAAAGGTAATAAAGTAAGTACACGAATCATAATAAAATATTTTGAGCTATATCTATAACACGTCAATATGAAAATAATAAAATCTAATAAATAAATATCCTCAGAGATGTATAAGGTCTCTGAGCGTCAGTCTAAAAATAAAATCAAATGAGAACAGTGAAGTCTCTCATCATGTCAATTCCACTGAACACTAGTACGAAGTTACTAGTCCTTGCAAACATGAACAGACCGGACCCCACAAATAACCAGTCACCTGCACCATCGCGTCAAGTGTGATAAAGAAGTCGTAACTTACGCACCACGTTTATACCAGCACAACATAAACCAGAGCAAATAAAATGAAATAACAATGGAACTTGTTACGAACGCCGTAAATCCGCGTTGATATGCCCCGGGCATTAAATAAAGAGCGCCAGAAGGTTATGAGGCCCGTGAACCGGTTATAAAAATGGTGATTTTATTGGGGTCGCACACTATCAAGGAGGTTTACTAAAGAAAGGCGTGCCGCGGCGCAGGTGAAATTTCTTCGATAAATAATATTGGCTGCCCTTTGCCCGCGATACGTGCCCGGGGTTCCTGCGAGCCTAGTGGATTCCGCGAGCGATGTTTCTTATCTTATTGCGATGTGATTTCCTTTATAGTTCCTTTTGATAAAAGCGAATCGATTTACGGGCAGCGCGTCGGAAAACCGGTAACCGGATCAGCGGTAACCAATTAAAAGAAAGTTTCCAAGATTCGTATACGAAGTTGCCTCTAAAGGAGTTATACGGGTTCAAGCGTCGATTTGTAGCTCGTAATTGTGGCAATGTTAGCAATTGTAGAATAAGGGCCAACACGACGTGTCGTCGCCACGTCGGCAAAAACGTTGGCGGGAAACTTTCATTTCCTGGATCCAGGAACAATTTGCGGGGCGATAATTTACCGGATCGCTATTTGTCGGCCTGGTCGTTCCTCGATCGCATCTCTTGGTCGCCGGATATATACTCGGACGGGTCCGCAGATATTGTTAACCGAGTTTCGGAAAATTCTCCTTAATCTTGGTAATAAACGTCCCCGGGAAATGTAAGTTATCTCCATAAATAGTGTCAGAGGATGATTAATATCGCCAGGGTTCGAGCTTGACAAATGAACCCGCTCGGAGATACGGTCGAGCGTTAATCACAATTTTAAACTTGTTCCTACGGCTATCCGGGCGACTTACGGTTTAAACCCCGACGGGGCCCGTAATCTTATGCGCAAACAACATTATTAAGTACCCTTATTTACCGTTGGCGATATTAGATAGATAATGTCTCAGAGATGTAAACATCCGAGTTGAGTACTGCAGTAATATGCGCCAGCTGGTCTTGAACACAGCGGAAGGGGGAAGCGGGCGCACTCAACTGTCAAAATTACGTGCACACGTAAGTACAGCTGAGAAAACTGATTCAGCATAAGACTTCGCTCATACCGAATAATTTATTTTTTCCTTATCCTTTTTTTATTGTCGCTGTTACTCCTCGATAAAAACGCAACGATTAAAGTAAATAGAATGACGTAGAATTCTTGATTTAAAATGTTTAAAAAAAGAGGTCATTGGTTAATCAAAATATAGTCACACTTTTTCTTCATGTATATCAAAGATTATTGAGTACTTTTACTACATAATCTTTGATGTATATTTAGTTAGACCCTAACGCAATGTAACATAAATAGGGCACTAGCTGATGGGCCTTCATGTAATTTGTCATCGGAATAAAAAACGTAATTCATACGAGGTCATTTGCTTGGTAATGTGATATCCGTTTTTGTTACCAGGGCGACATGAGCCAGCAGGTGTTATGGGCCGTTATTAGATTAGAGTCCGGCGGGTCGCGGGTATATGGAGCGGCGTCAGCGAGAAATCGCCGCCACCTGACGGCCTCGCTGATAAATGGTGCGAAAGGGGTGTATCGACTGCCCAACCCCGCCTTATTGGAACTTTGTCATAATTACTACGTGACGTTTGATATAAAAACTAATTATTTCGAATAACTGTAAAAGCTATGTGCTACGGTGTAGAGCTGTGCCAGTCATTTGTAAAAGTTAAATATCGAGATTAATAATAAAAAAAATGTAACGCTATGATGAAGACATTTATTGTTTATTAGATGAAAATACATAAAGCGAATGTGAAGAAAAAGGGCAGGTTATGAAGCGATCTACACAAATGTAAACACGGTCTGGTTTTAAAACATTACAAAATTTTCTTTATTATAATAAATATAAAAGAACGAGATAGTAAGGTTGTGTAAATAAAAGAGAAAAGATTGTTTATGAAGCAATCTTCAAGCGGTTTTATGTATTTATTGAAACCGATACGAGCGATACCTACGTCTTAAGTTGGATACCGATGAGAATAAAAACAACGCATATCGCATATTACAGGTGAATCCACGAGCTGGCGCGAATACAACGAACAAAACTAATGATATAAAAAGCGGTAGATGTGGTTGTAGGATACACAGGTTTTTCGCTCAGTACATTTGCCTCAATCCTCGACTAACTTACTCTGTGCTTCGCTCTGATTGGCTAAAATACCGAAAAGTCACGGAACCGCCCTGGGAGGGCCGCTAGGCCTAATTATTATGTCCTTGTTTTGCGTTTTTAATGATGACTTAATTGTATTTTTTGCAATCGTTATATAATGTATGCTTTTTTAGCCGAGTACCGCGTTTAGACCACTTGCCGAGTGGCCTAAGTAAGGTATGAGACTTAAAAAGGTGCACCGTGTCAACCATACTTACAACGACATACACTCATTCCGTCAATTCGCTCCAGCGTTTATGATTCATCTATAAGTATTTTTATTTCCGTTATTTTAGTGGCATAATCGTTTAACGCACAGCACTCTCGCGCCGCTCCCGCGCCAACCACTTGGCAGGCACTTTGCTCCACCTGTCTCCAACTCCGCATTACAAGGCGCACGCGACTACAAACGACCAAAGTGACATTACAACCCACGCACATACGCCCTTCCACACATATAGTCCCTAACAATAAACTAAAAACATTCACATCGCCATAACACTTAATATCAAAGGCGTTAAGGCACATAATCGAGCGGTGTTCTGTTGGATAAAGGGAAGGTATTTTTGTAGTGTCTGAAAGAATGGAGAGTGCTCGAGAATTGTTTGGTTCGGTTTAAAGGCACCGAGTTTATCGCTAGGTTCTCTGAGATAATAAACGTTCGGAATAAACAGAAAAAAATCTTGACAGTTTTTGTTATGTTAAGCTGAGTTTTTACAAAAAAAAACCCCACATTTTAAGAGCCATTTCAGATCTTCGCACTTTGTGCGAAATATACGCTACAGCTGTAATCACAAACGTTAATTTTACTATGAATGCGTAGGTATCACGTCTTCCAAGTTTCTCCAATCAACCTCGTGACCTCTGCCCCTTCCAACTTCTCAGACGAAACTAAACACATTCTGGTCCGTCCAATTCAGATCAAACTAATTATAGTTTAGTTAATCTAATCGCATCCCTAATGTACCAGGGCGGCAGAGGTTCGAAGGCGCCTCGAGCGTTCCATTTCACGAGTCAACGGCTGCAATTCCGGAGTCGATATCGAAAGGGACGCGACTCGATTGCGTTGACGATGGCTAAACGGCTTTCAGGGGCAAGGGAGTGTTCATAGGATAAAAGGTTTGCCTTCTCGTGTGGCGGGAACGGGAAGGCTTGATCAATGCACTTTGGCGGGCATACGACAATTTCGTACGAAAGCATTCTGCATGCAAAGATGCGCTTCGGGGAATTTTGTCATCTACGATCCTTTGCGGCCAAATCAGCGTACGAAATGGAATTTTCAATCCACAGATAAACGTGTTAAAATATTCTTACTGGACAGAGTTACCTGGACACAGGTAGTATGCTGAGCTGAGATCTAATGCAATAAAACTCTATCCCAGTCTCTCCTATCTCGTGTCTCAGAATAGTTTAATAAGTGAATATAGCGATCAAGCCACGGACTCACTACTACGGAGTTATAATGATCAGACATAAACTCACGACAAGTTAATCATAATATTGATGATAAAACTAAAAATTTCATTCAATACATGACAGCTTCGAAACTACTAATATCAGGGTTTAACATCCTTCAACTGATATATAGAATATACTTTTGTAAAGTAGGCGGTACCCATATCATCCGTATTTGATAAATATGTAACTATTCTTCGTAATCAAATCGGAGTAATACAACGGCAGTTTGATTGCGATAAGTAGCTTCAATATGTCATTAGCTAGGTCTTCAAACGAACAGCAACTACAATACTCAAAGAAACAAATGAAACTAACGACAAGTATTAAAAAGACAGCTGGGTCATACGCGGATTTAGGTTCGCGTCTTTTCTGTGGACATACCATAAGTTAAGGGCTACAAAGCTTAATTTTGGATTGGACCAGTAACCCGCATAAACAGTGTCTCCGTTTCTATAAATCCCTGTAATAAAAACATAGCTAACACGCACATAAGCCGTTAACTATTGACCACAGGAGGGACGTCTTTTGTTTTTTCAACTAAGTATGACCCAGCTACTGATGCAAAATCTCTTCACAGTTATATTTACAACCAGTCCAATACAGCACGTTCGATGACAGCCACGCACAGTGGGCAAAGACGCGCACGGATGGAAATAAGTTCTGAGTGCGCAGTTCATGCTTAATTAAAAGTTCGACAAAATGTAACGGCGAGTGTGCAGCGGATGGATCCGAAAAAAAATGAGTTCGCACGGGACGCGGTGGTATTACTCTCGAAAAAGGTTTGCTTCTGATAGAATAATTCAATACGTTGAGTTCTGACGGTATATACGGATACGGGTTGTTAGGCGGTTTTAGAAAAAAAAACTACACAAAAATTATAAATAAATTTCACTATAAAATTCTAAAGATACTATTCTAGAACATACTCTACACTGGTCACTGTTACACAACAATTTTTTTGAAATATGATTAAGAAATACTTTTAGACCAGAAGCTCTTCCAGGCGTTTTCAATGACTGTTTTATGATTATTCCCGTCAAAGAAACGGGACATTTACTAATGATTGCACTTATCTTTGTATAAGATTCAACTAACGAACCCCACAGTATGCATATGAGTGAATTAGTCTTAAGTTGCATGCTTCATTGTAGTAAAATTTAGTTCAGTTGCTTAATTTTTGTCAGATTTTTGTTACTTTTATGTCATTACACCATGTATGCGGTGGAAACGTATAAAGTATTTTATCTATATATCTATAATCAGGTTGGCATGATTCTCAATAAAAATAAACTAAACCGTAAAATCATATACCTACGCTTTTCCGGAAATCGTTTTGTTCCATGTTTGATATTGTTACTGACGTTAGGAAATTCCGCGACTTGCAACACAACACGCAGCGCTCAGAAAAATGTTTCGATTGTAAGCGAAGTTGCGAACAATGTAGGCAAGTTCGAGAGGCAACTTGCTGAGTCGGGAGGGGGCGCTGGGGACATGGAATACTTGCCATAATGTCATGTTTTCCTGGACAATATTTGTTCATGCGATTAAATTTCATGCACTGTATCATTCATGTATTTTTATGAGTCATGTATTTTTTAATCATGTGTTTTTTTGTTATTTTGGGTTATGGGCTAGTTACCTTTCGTTGAGCTGAACCAAACTTTATATAATAACGGCATATATTAGCGATCTAACTACAGTAAAGTCCACCATTAGGCGAAGTTGTCTGACAAATGTTTCCACAGTATGGCCAGTGCTGTTCATATCGATATTATTTAAAGCCTTACAGTAAGGCCTTAAATAATATTAACTCGATCAATATAGTAACCCTATCAATAGGGTTACCTTATCATAGGGTTACCAATATGGATAGGGTTATTAAAACCACTTCTAAAATAAGCCTATCGAAAACCCTGATTAAGGTAACCGGTTCCGGTCCCTGGCCTTACTAGACTTACCGATCTTTCGGTACAATTCATCGGGTACTCCCAGGTGCTTGCCGGGAACATCGAAAATCTAATTTAGTAGTGTTTCTCTCAATCTAATATGCTCTGAATTGTCAAAATATTAAAATGACTTGTAAATCTTTTGATTTTTCACATTTAAAGGATTAAATACCACTTTTGTCACGCCTCACCGAGCCTTTATGCATATAGATTACAACATTGGAATAAGTTTGGTAGTGCAACGTTAATGCTTATCGATATCAAAAAAAAAACAAAAATCAAACATTTATTCTGCAAATAGGCCACAAGGGCACTTTTACATGTCAAAATATTAATTTACAATTTAAGAAAGTCTGACTATAATAAGATATATTTTCGTCTGGCAACATCTTATCTGTCAATTTACTTCGCCTAATTGTGGATTACAGCTTAAGATGCACATGTCACGTTTTTGTACTTAGTTTTCCAAAACTCGTCCCATACTTACTCATAGTATACATACTTACGTAGTAGTAGTATGAGACTATTCTGAGCGTAAATGACTGATTTTCGAGAAAGTCCAAAATGCTCCACTCCGTTGGGGTGTTATTCGATTTCCGCATTGGTACAAATGTGTCGGCAAGTTTCTAAACACGAGCAAGCCACCGCATTATCTAAGTTTAGGGTAATTAGGACTTAGGGTTAATTCGTTTCCAACACGCTCGTAATTTAGCACTTAACTGTGCTCGGCGCAGTACATTTTAAAAGATATATAACGATAGCGACACTATGCAACTTCAAGCCCGCAAAACTGATAAATCCATAAATGAAATAAATGGACTTTATGCTGCAAGTAGGCCGCAAAGGCACTTTTACAAGTCAAAAACTACTAGCGTTTCTCATGAGACCACTGCCGAGAAGAAACGCCGAAAGAATGTCGAGTTTCTTTCGGCGTTTCTTCTCGTCAGTCATTTCTCCAAAATATGCTTATTACAATGATACTACTTAACCTACTTAATTAAATGTAAGTGGTAAAAAACAAAAGAGAATTGAAAGAAAAACGAGGAAAAAATAGCAATAAGTAGGTATTTACAATGTGTAGTTACACAAGAAAACAAAACATGTCGAATCGTTTGATATGCTTTCCTGCAAGAATTGTGTCAACTAGATACAATCCATACTTATACTTACTATAATAATATTGTAAATGCGAACGTGTGTATGTCTGTCTGTTCTAACTAAATCGATTCAGAGGTTTAATAATGTTTGGTATAGAGATAGTTTTGAGTCCCGGGAAAGGACATAGGATACTTTTCATCCCGGAAATCATCGCTTAGAGGGATGGAAGTTTGTATGGAAAAGCGATGACTTGAGCGCCTGATATTTATGTTATAGGGGGCAAACGAGCAGACAGATCGCCTGATGGTAAGCGATTACCGTCGCCAATAGACATCTGCAACATCAGATGAGTTGCAAGTGCGTTGCCGACCTTTCAGAAGGGAATACGCTCTTTTCTTGAAGTTCTAAACCTATCGCGATCCTACAATTCGAGAGGTCTACCCAGACGAAGGCGCCTGCAAAAGCTCTAGTGGTCTATAATGGCTACCCTCTCCTATTCTGATTTAATCTAAATTATTGTTTTCTCAGTACGTCATCATTCGCTTGCCCTTTTCCCATTTATTTGTGGTCGGCGCAGCATGTCTTTTTCTTCCATACATCTCTGTCATTCGTCATCTCTTCATTCACATCCTTCTAATTCATATCATCTCTCACACATTCCATCCACCTTTTTTTTGGCCTACCTCGTTTCTTGCATCCATCCTCTTCTTGTTAGATGGCTTTCATCCCTCCTCATGACATGCCCGTACCACGCAAGGCGATTGGCTCTTAGTTTTTCGGCGATGGGTGCTACTTTCATACTTCCCCTTATATACTCATTTCTTATCCGGTCCATATATATATGTTTTCTCAGTAAGTGATTCATGTAAATCTTTATGAGTAATAAATGTCATAAACCGTAAACCGTATAATTATAAACGACGTTCAACGAGCCATCGCGTATTTTTTGCGATAATACATTTCGAGTTAATGGAGGGCTAAAGTGCGGCGCCCGACCAAGATCATGTTTATGCAGATTCAACGTTTTTTTTAACCCTTAAATGCTAATTAGCTCCCCATCTTAAATAGCACCGGAGTGTACCGCTCGTTGGAGGCACAATTCGAATGTTAATCGAATACTTGTATTTGTTCTGGGCAACTTTTACTTAATTTACCGAGGCCGGGTCCTAAGCAAACAAGCCACGGGAAAATATGTTTGTTGCGGTCTCCGGGAGGCCTGGTGCGTGCGGCGACGAGGTTCCTTGATCTTGCATTTCAATCAAATACCTATCTTTTTATTTATTTTGTTCCCTTTAGATACAGGCAAGCGTTATAGGACCAACGTATTACGAACATCTACCCACCAAATTAAAAAATGAAATATCTGACGAAGCATTTAAACGCCAACTTAGAATCTTTTTATTGGAAAATTCTTTTTATTTTGTAAATGACTTCATGGAAATGAAATTTGTTTGACATTGAATTTTTAAATTAGTTTTGTTTAATTTTAATGTATTGTGACTGATGATTATTTAAGTTTTCGACATTATATTATTGACGCGGATTTTTATTGTTATAAATGATGTGATTTTAGTAGTACGATCATTATTTAAATAATTTTGATAATTGTTGTATAATTTAATGTTATTATTATTATTATCATTTTTGACATTTCATAATCTTTTTGACGATCATAATATAAAGTCGTATAAATTGACTTAGGATAATTTATATTGCATTGTTATATTATGAAATAAATAAATCTAATCTAATCTAATCATCACCGGAAATCACACCGTAATAGAATAAGACATAATTTGCGTTTTGGCGTCAGCGTACTTTTAAATTGTCCGTAAGAGGGTGCATTTACATTTCACCCCAGTAATAATCATCAACACAAGTGGTTTCAATCGAAGTACACACCGTCGATGGCGCGTCTCAAATGTTTACACTTTTCGCGTGGTAGGTAAGTATTTTCCAGGAACAATTGCGGGGGGGCTAATAGAAACACCATTACGGCACGCACGTCGCTGTGTACATATGCTAACGTCTACCTCCTCGCCGACCTGCGACCCCGATCCGACCTCCTCAGCCTCTGTTTATTCTACACACGCTTTTCATGCTCTGATGCAGCGAATCGTTATCGCGCAAAACGATACTTACAAAGCTTTCAGAAATACGTATCTGCTGAATAGTTATAGCCGTTTTTATGGATTCTGTACAATCCAAATCAGCTAAGGGTGCAAAGTTGTATTTTAACCGCGAGTGTGGAATTGAAACACGAGCTAGCGAATGGATTCTAGGATTGAACCACGAGCTAGCGAACGGATTCTATGGTTGAACCGCGAGCGAAGAGAGTGGTTCGAAAATAGAATCCTGAGCGAAGCGAGTGGTTCAAAAATAGAATCCTGAGCGTAGCGAGTGTTGCAACACACGAGACGTAAAATAACTTTGCAGCCGTGTATAACACAAATCTTTTCACCACACTAGAGCGAGGAAATATTTTTCCTCCTCCTCGTTCTAACGTTGACAGTTCCGTCTTAAATGTAGTTAACCACTACATAATTCCGAGATTTGGCGTAGGTACTAGTTTTTTAACACAACAGCACAATATAAAATAATTGTTGCTGGACTGTCTGGACTGGCCTTTACATGTTATTGTGTTTAAAAAAGTTACAAATAGCGCGTTCGGATTTCAAATATTCTTTGCATGGCACTCTTGTGGATAAAATGCAGTTTTGCTATCTGTTTTTAAAGAATAAAAAAGGACTTTCCGAGCTAGTGAGGTGAAAATAATATTTCATATATTCCATGCCCCCCTTTTGGGAATAGGTAAAGGCGTGCAGGTAAAAAGTATTTTGCTCCGAAAGTAAATTTCAATATTCCCTTACTGAGAGGTCTTTTACCTGAAGGGAGCGCCGGTTACATACAAGATCGCGTCCCTCGCTGTCAGAAACTAAGGCGCTTATGTCACGACGTGCCACCCGGCTCTCGAGTAAATAGCACATGTCAACGTCAACCAGTACGTGGATACCGAACATTTGTCCTTTTCGAACATAAGTACATTCTAGAACAGAAGTCTGCCAAGAATTCTTGTGTAATTCTAATTTTGTCACGAGCTGAAGGCACAGTCAATCCAACCCGTAATGTTTGCCACCGACATGGTATAACATCGATAGAACTATATATATATATATATCACTGTAAGAACTTGTTTCGTGTTGTCAGTCTTAGACATATGCCGGAGACACTAAAATTATTAATAATAATAATATTCTTTATTGCACCACTAATAGAGTACATTTATAGATTCGGTAACATTAATAATCTCTCTCAGACAACCTTTGGGTAGCAGGAAATATTTTTACAAGAATTATAACAGGCAGTGCAGGAATACAGCTAGAAGATCGAAAATAACACATACATCTAAATTGAAGATAATTACAGTATACAATAAAAACACGTAAACACATATGTAAGTAGATAAAATATATATTTACACACACAAATATATATGTAAACACATATGTAAGTAGATAAAATTATTATAGAGGAAACATGTTACCCCCAAATTTCTTTACTGGTTACAGATCGGAAGTCCATGCGGAGATGAGCACGTGAAACAAAAAAATGACGATTCCTTGCTTCGATATTTAATCTCATATCGATATAAACAATAAGACCAGGAAATTGGAGGCTACGGAAAAGAAAATATAACGTGAAGAGGCTTATTTTTGTTCGTCACTTCAAATCCCAATCGCATTTTAGTGTGTTTTGCGCGCTCGCTTTTACGCACGCTGGCCTAAGGTGTCGAAACGAAATACATTGAAATGCTATTTTAATTTCATGCATCGAATTGCCCAGGAGTCTGCATCGGAATCTAATTTGTATTCTTTCAGTGTCGTTAATTAGGGATGCAGCAATAGCCGGCACATTTTGTCTTCGTCTTGCGAATCATTTAATTTGAATGGGAGTCCGTGTCGGCCGGGTGTCTAACTGTCCGCTATTTCCGTAGCTCTGGTCAAATTGTTTGATTTAGATGCCAAAAATATCTCTTGCCCTCTGATTCCTTTCTACAGTCACGTGCAAAAAAAACGGGTGCATAAAACTTACTCAAAATATGTGTAAATCGAAGCTAACCTCAATCTCTAGTCTAATTTTAGAATGGCTCCGCAACTGAATTGCGAATAATAAATCTGCGATGAACGTTAGTGCGACAGAATTTTATCGCGACAAATGTTAGTTCGAAAGCACTTGGTTGCGACAAATTATTAACTGACGAACAGAAATTCGATGCACGTTAGTGCGACAGTCGATGGATTATGTTTTGCTCTTTACGTAGGGCTGAATCATGCATTTAGGTAACAACGTCGTATTATTAGATTGTCCCATTAAAAACGAAATAATGAACCGGTGACCGTAATAATACCGGTATTTTTCTATGGAGAAAATACCAGTATCCGATCCCTGCTTCTAACCTATCCGCGTTAGAGTCTGTTTTGCCCTAACAGGTTTTTCTGGGCTTTTATAAAAAAAATAACCTCGAAGATTAAGAACAGGTCTTTCTGCGGTTTTATAAAAAAATAACCTCGAAGATTAAGACGAGAGCTTCGCTTTGCTTCAGCTCCCGTCATAATCTTCTAACCTATCCGCGTTAGAGTCGGTTTTGCCTTAACAGGTCTTTCTGGGCCTTTTTTGGCAAAAAATTTTTTATGAAACATTAACGTGCATCGAATTTCTGTTCTTCGGTTAATAATTTGTCGCAACCAAGTGCTTTCAAACTAACATTTGTCGCGATAAAATTCTGTCGCACTAACGTTCATCGCAGATTTATTATTCGCAATTCAGTGTTACACCGTTTTAGAATATATCAAGTGACTGATATAAATAAAATCTGTAGGGTATGACACAACACTCATAAGAGATTTTCCTTGAGATGAATTTTATTGAAACCGCCATGAATGTCATCAGCCATCACTCAATGCGCAGGTGGGCTTATAGGCGGGAGAGGAAGGTTAATGTCACGTCTACCAGGAGCCCAGAGTTCCTGAATAGTCCTAGAGAAAATAATGGAATGGTACTTTACCGAAAAGAACCTGAAGGGCTACCGCGAACCACAAACGAAGTTTTCCCTCTCTGTCTCACTTATATGCAAACTTGCAAGTGCGACAAAGAGGGAAAACTTCGTTTGCTGTTCGCGGTAGCGCCACTGGCTTTTAAATGTGTGATAATGATGACCAAGCAGTGTAGTCATTTTATTGTTTCAAAATTGCAATATCAAATGAATGTTACCAATAGATGACTGTAAACTTTACCTTACGAGGATAGTTATTACAGCACTGTTGCAGATGAAATAGCTTTGGTTACCGCTCGTGCCGCTAATGTGCAACTTGGCTAACATTTTTGTGTGCTCCGTTCGAATGAAAATTTTGAAAAGATATTTCTCACCGAAATAAATCGAATTTGTGTCAGTGTCGATTGGTGTATAACGGAGGTTTCCGAACGGCGGATGGATACGTCGCCTCGGGTGGGAATCGAATTTAGGACCTCGAGCTACCCAAATTGATTTACCTTACCCTTCCACCCGAGAGGTTACGCAGATTTCATAAATTCGAAGCACGGAGAGGGTGATTTTGGTATAGCCGAAGAATTGCAACATAAGGCGAACTCACGTCTTGAATTTCACACGGATAGTTACGGAATATTATGATGCGGCACAAATGGGATAGCAACTGATGGATATTTCAGATCAATGTCTGTTACGACTTCCGACTCGCCGACGATAACGCCGTCACGCCAGTACGATACTCCTATTGTTGGAATTCCAAGTGATTATGAAGGTACTTAGTAACGATAGCAGGTAGCTAAACCAAAACAAATGGTTTATTGATTTCGGGCGACAATGTCATCGCTTGGTTGACCAATGACGGCGGTTATTGGTGCCGTGGCAGCAATGCAACACTGGCAGATAATAAATTATTGGCCGGAATGTTTGCGCTAACGGACTCGGCTGACAGCTATTCCGTATTCATGCCGCCCTGTTCTCACTCATTTACAAAAACGAATTATTTACTCGTACTAATTTGTACGCGCGACAGCCGCACATGATGAAACACGCTGTCGGAATCAGTGTTGCCAGGGCCCTTGGGACGAAAATTACGTTTCTTTTCTTGAAAACTTACATTTTTGATGCAAAAGTTAAATTTTTTATATTTTTCATAATTACTTATCAAAACGTTCGATTCTAAGAAATGAGTAGCCACGTACAGCTACAATTCGACGAGTTCGGCGACAGAATAACGTCAGGTTGATGGGTGGTGTCTCAAATGTCACATATAGTTGCAAGAGACGGACAGACAGAGTCGTACCATGTAGGTTTTTTTGTCACCTTTTCTGTATCTGTAAGTCTATAAATTGTCTCGCTTGGTCCCGGCTAGATACAATTGACCTTTCTTATTAAATAATTTCATTATTCTAAAAGTAACGAAAATTTCCTTTACAATAGAAGTTACTTACATGTTACGTGAGCCGGGCAAAAGTTACGGAAAATGTAAGAAATGTAACCATCTGGCAACACTGGTCGGGATTCGAGCCACCAGTATCAACAACCGACACGTTCCAAGCCTAACTGTGCACCGATTTATTACTTCAACTGAAATTGAAAACTGACACAATCCAAATATTTTTCAGGCAACAAATTTCTCCGACACAATCCAAAACAGGCAGCATAAAACAAAATGTCGCCGACACCAGACACCAAGGAATTGGCAATAAATAAATTGGAATAAATGAATGCACCAGGGTTCCATAGTATTAACAGAGTAATCTCGGCTGTCGCAGATAAACGAGTCTAAATACCAGATTTTAGGGGCGCGAGGCGCACGCAGGGGGGGCTCCCGAATTCAATCAGATATTCTAAATAATCACGAAGCTCCTTATCGCTTATGGGCGCCGCGGGCTGTCGCCGGCCAGGCGCAGGCGGGGGCGGCATTGTCCACGGAGGAAGTGGAATGGAAGGAGGCTCAATCTCAATACTATAAACACGATAATCAACGATTTAGGAATCAACTTAATTCAATTCTTATTTTTTTTTTTTTTTTTGGTATTAATATGTACGTACTATATTGACAATTAGTATATTCGTTTTTATATTTGGAGTTGCACCGCCCACAATTTGTCTGCTTTGCCCTAAGGTTGACTGGTAGAGAATGCTTATGGCATTAAGTCCTCCTTTTGTACGATAAGTTTTGCTTTTGTGCAATAAAGATTAAATAAATAAATAAATTTAGTGGACGGGCTAGAAAAAAAATCTTATTCTCATACCTATTGTAATGGATTATAATATCAAAGATGTAAAATTAGCAATTCAAACCAAAATCATTAGGTTGATACTTATTACAAATCCATCAGTTCCAATTTCTTTCAGGGACCGATACCGGTATTTTTAAAAAACCCTTAATTCACCCAATATTTTGGATTATTTTTTGCTCTTTACGTAGGGCTGAATCATGTATTTAGGTACCAACGTCGTATTATTATATTGTCCCATTAAAAACGAAATAATGAACCGGTGACCGTAATAATACCGGTATTTTTCTATGGAGAAAATACCGGTATCCGATCCCTGGTTTCTTTGCAAGTTATTTTATCATGTTATTGTGTCATAGTAAACTCGCAAAAAACGGAGGGTTCTCGCATCAGATAGCTCACGCGTTAAAATCAGGTCGCGCGTATATTACAAATGACCACATAGGGGCGTTTCGCAGTTGTCAAAGTGCCACCACAATTAAGTGTTGCATTAACTTTCCAGCTCCGCGTCAACGGCGGTCCTTTTACATCCCCCCCCCCCCCCACCGCCACACCACGCGGACACTGGTCAGCGGACAAACGGAAGCTGTCAACAAACAAATACTGGGCTCTTTGGTATTCACACGGACAATTTGCGAGGCGAAGCAGCGAATTATGATCGACGATAACAAAATCAAACTGCAAATAGGCCACAAGGGCACTTTTACATGTCAAAATTGTCCATTGTGTGTTGGGTCCATTTCGTGACACGACTGTTTTTGTATTCTGTCCCATTATTATGTACTTGTCTGTCATGAATAAATGTTTGAATCTGAATCTGAATCTGAAAATATTAATTTACAATTTAAGAAAGTCTGACTATAATAAGTAATACATTATTCATGTCGAAATATTAATTTACAGTTCAAGAAGGAATAATAATTTCGAGTTTACAATTATAACAAAATTAATGTCATACAGTGAAGATAAACTTGCAAAGTTATCTATTAGAAATATTACAACATCAGTAAAGTTAGAGATGTTTAAGGTCTCAAGATTAAGCAAGGATTATAATGAAATTAGTATAATATCCCAGAGATGTACATGGTCTCTGAGCGTCAAATTTAAAATTACTTTAATATTGTTAGAGATGTATATAGTCTCTAAGTCACTGATAACAAAAACGAATCCACAACAGGATGATGTCTCTCGTCAATCCCCTATAAAAAGACACTAGTATTAACGTAGTCACTATGTCCTAGCAATCATGAACAGACCGTACAGATCAGATAAGCAGCTGTTTGGAAAATCAGGCATTATAGGTGAGTCAAGTCCGTTTGTCACTAGCATAGTTGGCCATTCTGATCGTCTAATTAAATAATGCATAATATACTCCCTTGCACCTGAATGAAACATCAATTGAATCCCCAAACGTCCGCGACATCATTTCTAACAGGTATGACTTTAATATAAAGCTCTTTTGTTGTGCTCGGGCCCTCGTTGGATGTGGCAGTTAAAGGAATTCGGGGTCGACTGAGGTAGTATACCGGTAATTCTACTAATGAGCGGTGATAATTGGAGGCTGGAATAGGCGGCCATCTGTATGCATGAGCGGCTCGACTTATGCGTGTTGTCCCAGGATGTATATGTATATATATATATATATACATTTACGAAAGCGACTACCATCTGACCTTCCAAACCACCGATTAGTTTTAGTGTAGCTTTGTGTTCGTATGCACCATATATACATGTTTCGTTCCGACGCTTCTACTTAGTGTAACTCGGAACGATAAAACGTCACACGTCATCAAGCTTTCATTGAATGTAAAATGCGGATTGAATGTAAATGAACGGCATGATTTTCTTTGTGTCTCAATTTGTAAAAATGTTGGTAGTTTTATTATCAAGTTTGTACGGGATGTCCATGTCGTGATTGTGCGGTTATTATTTCGGTTACGCAATAGAACTAAGAATCGGGATACTAAATCGTTTACGCAGTCGCTAGCGAGTACGGTCATGCAAACTCATGGTAAAGGCACTGTCTCCCTCTCGTCACAACGTTTACGGCACGTCAGCGTATTGTGAGCTGCGGTGTGGTCGAACCCTTAATGTACCCTCCGTAATGCATGAAAAGGATAGCGATACCGGTTACCGGAATTTACAGTAAATAAAATAAATTTCGTGCGTATCATCCCCCGGGGCCGTAGCGTTCGTGTTATTTTACTTTTTTCCGGTAACACACTATTTGTAAAATAGTAAATATTATAAGCTCTGCACCCCCTTATTCATAATACTTAACAAAACTCCGCTAACTAAAATATCTGTTTCACTGTCTCACAAACGCATGTGTCAAAGTGACAGATAAGGACAAACGAACTTTAGCGGCTAGTTAACCAATATAGGTTTGATAGACGTTTATGAATAAGGGGGTCAGTGTATAACTGAATCGTGTTCAAGTACATAAAAACGAATTTATCCTGTCACATGTGACGCAAAATATATACAAATAAATACAATGTTTTTTTATAAACATTAGCAAAAACTATTACTTAAATGAATAAATAATTAATCAATACCTACTAATTATAAATGCGAATGTAAAAAAGCAATAAGGTTTACAAATATTTTATCTAAGCTCTGGCGTCAAAAATGTATAATATTTTCAGTAAAAGCCAACCGTAAATACGAAGAGACCGCTCCCAAACGTATAAAATGCCTGGATCCAATCCCCCGGTGGAATATTTCAATAATTTAATTTGGTTTGTAATACTCAGATTATTTGTCTGGATCTCGTCTGACGGGTAATTTTGCCGTCTCCGCACCTGATTAGGATCGTCCGAATTTTCTCGGCGCTTAGGAGGGCCATCCCTCACGAGTGTCCTCCGCGGCCCTAATGATACCTCGCCCCATCGCCACCATAAGGCCGACTTCATTCGATTAGATCTTTTTTAGATTCCGGCTCCGTTAAATGTTAATATTACAACCATACAAATGTAATTTATGATGAAGTCTTGTATCATATAATTAGTTGTTTAGTTTTAGTTTAGTTTTTACTTAGTATGTATAAAAGGGATCAGTCTGAAAATCAGCGCTGGATACTATGTTCAGCAAAAGCTGAGACTGATACCCATTGCCTAGATACTTAAGTTTCATTGTTTATATTAAATGATTATTGTTTTTTTTGTTTGTTTTAAGTTCGAGGCAATAAACAATTTTTTATTTTTTATAACCTAGACGTTTTTAAGGCACGAGTGAATAGGCACCTTCTGGGTGAGCTCGCTTCACCGTCGGCCTCATCTTTGCCCCCTGGCTAGATGCTGGCCAAGAGCGATCCCATTTTTAATAAATAAAATAAAAAAAAAAACCGGCTGTAAATCTAGTAATGTTACCGTCTGTAAACTTGAAATGTTATTTTTATTTAATTTATGTTTGTTTTTCTTTTGTTTTAATTGTTTTATTACGTGTTATTATTCTATTCAATGTATTGACGACCACAACAACTTTTAAATTGACTTAAATGTAATTTATAATGAAGTCTTGTATTGTGTAATAAATGAAATGTAAATCTAAATCTGCTGGCACTATGTAGGTAAGCCAATTTAATACTTAAGTTCGGCGAAACATTCAGAGGACAAATACGGCCTTAGTTATAAATGTACTTACTAAGTAGTTGTTTTGCTGTAAGTAGTTGCATGTATTGAGAATCGAATAACAACATATCACAACACAAAACAGACGATGGACCATGTCAGTAGGTAATAGTTATTTGTTATACAAGGGTGCAAAGTTGTATTTTAACCGCGAGTGTGGAATTGTAACACGAGCTAGCGAATGGATTCTAGGATTGAACCACGAGCTAGCGAATGGATTCTATGGTTAAACCACGAGCGAAGCGAGTGGTTCGAAAATAGAATCTTGAACGAAGCGAGTGGTTCAAAAATAGAATCCTGAGCGTAGCGAGTGTTGCAACACACGAGACGTAAAATAACTTTGCAGCCGTGTATAACACAAATCTTTTCACCTCACTAGAGCGAGGAATTTTTTTTCCTCCTCGTCCTAACATTGACAATTGCGTCCTAAATATAGTTGTCCACTACCTAATCTCGAGATTTGGCGTAGGTACTAGTTTTTTAACACAACAGCACAATATAAAATTATTGTTGCTGGACTGTCTGGACTGGCCTTCACATGTTATTATGTTTAAAAAAGTTACAAATAGCGTGTTCGGATTTCAAATATTCTTTGCACTCTTGTGGATAAAATACAGTTTTGCTATCTGTTTTTTAAAGAATAAAAAAGGGCTTTCCGAGCTAGTGAGGTGAAAATAGTATTAAAACCTTGCCCGTGGATTAATGCGTGTGTTTAATAGATTAGTTTGACAGTTCGGCGGGTTTGTCTCTGTGAGCGGGGTCCTGTGACTCGGAGACGAGGGAAGGGTACCCTTTGTTACTTTAGAGTTCATTTACTAGTTCAGTTACATTGATTCAATTAAGGTAACGTAGGTATCCAATTTGACATGTTCATGGCCATCGTGGTTAAAGGTTAGGCAATTTCAAACGGTCACCACGATACAGGTTAACTGGAAGAGATCCCTTACAGGGATAAGTTCGCTTTTGTACATGATTGATCTGTTTTTTTTTTCTGTATAATTTATTTTACTTGTCTTGTGTACAATACAGTATTTACATACATACATACAGGCTATGCCCAGTGTGGCACCATGTTCTCTTCCTTTTAAATTTGTTATTTAAAATAAAATATAAACAAATATTTTTAGACAATCTTACACAAATCAACCTAGTCCCAAAGTAAGCAAAGCTTGTACTATGGGTACCAAGTGACGATATACATACTTATATAGATAAATAGATACTTAAATACATAGAAAACATCCAAGACTCGAGAACAAATATTCGTGTTCATCACACAAATACATGCCCTGACCGGGATTCGAACCTGGGACCTCTAGCTTCAAAGGCAGGGTCGCTACCAACTAGGCTAAAGCGGTCGATTACCTCGCTTATTGTTTAATTAAAACCGGCCAAGTGCGAGTCGCACTCGCAAATGAAGGGTTCCGTACCATTATCTATAAAACGGCAAAAAATCACCTCCTAAATATTTATTTCATTCTGTTTTTCAGTATTTGCTGTTATAGCGGCAACAAAAATACATCATCTGTGAAAATTTCAACTGTCTAACTATCACGGTTCATCAGATACAGCCTGTTATATATATTTATAAGTATATATGTATTATAAGTAGACCTACTAGACCCACATTACTTTTAATGACTTCTAGTTGAATTGTGTTTAAAGTACTTAGATAACTGTAATTCGTAGTACTTAGTGGCATTTGTATTGTCACAAGTGTTTATGTAAGTTTCTGTACTTAGTTGGCTCCATATTACTATTTAGGAAGTTAATATGTTAAGCTAAGCTGTTCAATAAATAAATAAACAAATTGTCAACAGAACCTATCTACAGGAAGATCTACGGGGATGTATCAGGGACCGATACCGGTATTTAAAAAAAACCCTGAATTAGCCCAATATTTTGGATTATTTTTTGCTCTTTACGTAGGGCTGAATCATGTATTTAGGTAACAACGTCGTATTATTAGATAGTCCCATTAAAAACGAAATAATGAACCGGTGACCTTAATAATACCGGTATTTTTCTATGGAGAAAATACCGGTATCCGATCCCTGGGATGTATAAGCCCTGTCGCACCGACGAACTAAACTAATTCAATAGATACCAGGGGCGGAGAGGCAGCGAGGCGGTGAAGATATGGCAATTCAATCAAGCGCCCATTACGGCGCGCGTAGATAGGGCCCGGGCGGCCCGCGCCACGGGATCCGATCCCATGCCACTTGCGAAATTATCTATATGCAATTCTTTGCTTCTTTGCTCTCCTGGTACATTTATTGCATATTTGGGTGTACTTGCCAATTCGCAACGGGGTCGACTTACCTGCAAAGTGAAAAATAAATAATGAGCATGCTTGTGGAATAAAAAAAACATGATGTGGTCTAAAATACGAATGGTGTATGTGACTGTGTGCATTTAAATTCCAGCCAGGTACTAGTAGTGAGGCTTCGTCACGTAAAACCACTGCAGTGCGGTTTGTCCGGACTAGGGATTGCAGAACCGCTACTGTTTTCAAGAACCGGGATTTTCGGTACCAGCTAGAAATGGAACCGGGATTTCCCGGTATTTTCGGTACTTTCGGGACCGCACTAATGTTACATATAATTGGTAAACAAACCGAGAAAGGCAATAGTTGTGATTCTAAACTTACTGTCAAAAGAAAACAAGTCAATGCCTTTGCCTACCTACAGTTACTTAATTACTAAATATATAAACCGCCTTATGCATAAACGTTTATTAAACCTATTTTAGTTAAATAGCCGCTGAAATTCGGTTATCCTTATCTGACACTGACTCAGAACTGGTTTCAATGGTGAGGAATGCATAGTTTTCTTTGAATTGCACTTTTCTCCTCTGTGCTTAACGGCTGTTTCGTGTAATTTAACTAGGTTTGAGAAAATATAGAGCAAAAATGGATTTCCCGAAATCCCGAAAGTACCGGGATTTCAATTTTGCAGCCCCGGTTCTTTGCTGGTCTAAAAATTCCGGGAAATCCGGGTATTTTCGGTTCCGGTATTTCCCGGGAGCAAACCCTAGTCCGGACTGGAGCAAACTGTCCACCCGGGAAGGCTTTTTATTCGAGTTACTTTAGCGCGAGTTTCAGCACAGCTCCTTTTTTATCTTACTTATAAAAAAACCTAATTGTAAACAAACACTTATTATGGGGACGCAAGAGGCTTCGGATTACCCAAGTAAGCTCAAATAGGTACTCGTAGCACGCATCAAGAATCTTGAAGTGAGTATCCCAACTTTTAATGACATATTAGAACCCTTGAAATGTGTACGTCTAAATTCCACTGTAGTCAGATAGACTTTCACTAGAGCGTTAAAGCGGAGTTGAACTTCGGTTATGTAGCTTAGAGGTTAGAAATCAGAAATCAGAAATCAGAAATATTTATTCGTGCAAAACACAAAAAAAAAACAAGAAAATAAATAAAAACAGAAGAACAAGGTACTGCACGAAATGGTTCTGTCTCAGCGTAGTGCTGGCGCGATTACCAGCGCTGATCTTCCGACAGAACCATTAAGTGATTTCCCAGAAGGTAACACATTAAAGGACCATTAACCAAGATAACACATTTAAATAAAAATAAACTAAAAATGAAATAATGAATACAATAATTAAACAAAGATAAGTTATACACAAGAAGCTAAGAAGGTGTTAATTTATTAGTTGCAGATACTTTAAAACAATTAACTTTAAATAGAAATTAAGAAATCTTTTCATATATTTGTTGGTTTTCATTTAAGGAACAAAAAATTAATTGTAATTTCGTCTAAAGATAATCACCATGTACATTTAACTGACAAAACGTTTAATACTATCTGTCACTTCACTCATAGTGCTCCAGTGATAGTGCGAGGATCCACATTCACATTGTATCGTTGTAGATAAAGCCTTGCAGCTCTCGCCGCATTGTAGTTTGCATCGTGATAACACGTTACCATGTTAAAATAATCATCGTTTGTGTAGCGGTAGGGCATTTCAAAATAAAATTTATTTGCAAACGACACAAACAGACGGAAAATAACATGACATTGACAATCAAGTATTTGATTTATCGACGTGAAGTGGCCAGTTACAGTTAAGTGGTACGTAAAAGAGGTACTAGGATCTGTTCAAATGAGTTTTCATTGAATAATCACATTCACAGGGTGTTTTTACGTAGCAAATTTGTTTTTAAATACAGTTGCTCAAAAAATGGTACTTTAAGTAGCTGTATATCGTGCGCAAAGTTGGATTTCGCGCACTAGTGCTTTTTACATTTGCAATTTTTTTTAATTTACTGTTGGTCCAGTCCAAACATCCAACAGAAGAGTTTTAGGTTCAGTCAGTTTACTCATTTATTTAATAAAGCATTTGGCATTAAAACTATACTTCTATTATATTTAAAACAATTAAATTGCGTTTTAAACAGGTTAAAGGGTTATCATATATTAAAAATCTAAAACTGCTTTAAAAAAGTTATCGGATTGAGTAGATCAATGACCGGAAACGAGTATTATGCGAGACCTAAGATTATTAATAGAGTATTATGCAGGACCGCCGCGCTGGATGAATGAACGCAAGCGTTTTTCGCCAAAACATACATTTATTTACCAAAAAATCAAATATAAATTAATTATAAAATTTAAAATAACTGTTTTTGATGTTTTATTACATTTAGTAATTAAACTACCACGTGACGTAAAAAGTCTCGTAAAATTGTTTTGGTTTTGGCTGAATGCTGACAACCATGGCTTGTTGAAAAAAAGTCTATCAATTAAAAGTTAAACCGACTTTTTAATTCCCGCCTCTTTCATTCATAATTTCACGAATTAATTTTTTATGACGTATTGTTTTAATAATAGTTTTGTGATATGTGCGATTTATACGATTGTTAAATAAAAGTGTGTAAACTACGCGAGAAGAGGACCAGGTACGTGCAAAGTCCATAATGACAAGTAAATACATTTTGTTTTGTCTCTCTTTTCATTACTGTTTTATTTAGTTTTGTTTCGTTGTTGTTTTTTCGCAACTGTATTAAAAAACGTCGTTTGATATATCGTCGTGTCATTTTCACTCGTCCCGAGTCTCGAGTCACAACTCGGGACTCGTGCGAAATGACAAACCTTCCGCACTTGCATCAAAATGTACTATTTCAGTTTACTCCAAAAAAACATCGTAAAAACCATAATGTTCCATATTTAAATATACCACAGAGACCGAGTACTATCAGCTGTAAAAATATCTGCAACTAATAAATTAACACCTTATATATCGTTTATACATTAGCACGTATGCGTAAGTAATGGTTCTGTCGGAAAATCAGCGCTGGCAGTCTCGTCAGCACTACGCTGAGATTAGCAACAAATTGTATATTAATTTCGTTTTTACCAGTTAAATTTAATAACCACCATTGGAACCATTTCGTGCTATACCTTTTTTACTATTTTCACTTGTTTTTCTTTTTATTGTGTTGTATTGTCACGAAAAACAATTGATTCAGATTGCGATTCTAAGACAGGAGCGTATAGTTGTCTTACATAAATATACATAGGCGAACACTCACGGCTCGAATATTGCCTACATTGGTTGAACAAAAACAAAACAGCCGTGAATATTGTCCACTTCGTGGCTATCCCGCATTTTATAAAGTCCATATAAAATGGCATGCGAGCGTCAAAAACACAAAATTTCCGATGCACAACATTCTAGCATCCACCGTGGATTTTGTTAATATTTCATAGCAATACCGGCGAGATTAAACGGAACTTCAGTAGAAATTCTGACAAAAGGCACCGTGCCTCACAGAGCATACACAGTGCTCGACGCAAAAAACTCTGAATCAGAGGTGCAATTTTGGCGGGTATTAATTTTCGTAAAAAGATGTCGAATAGGGCCTATTTATATGTCCGCCGCGGCCGCGCATGAATGCTGCGGTCCTCGTCCGGGATTACGTATTGAAGCGCGTTTTTATTACTCGCCGTTTTTGTGTAGGCGCGGGCGTCCCGGCCTGATTACACAGATTAATAAACGTCGGAATAGAACGGTTTTATTTTACGATCTTTAAATTAATAAGTCGGGAGTTTACGGCTTTCCAGAATGCCTCCTTTGGGGTCATCCATAAAGTATGTCACACTAATTTTGTGATTTTTTGACCCCTCCCCCGTCCTTGCCACAGTTGGTCACATTTGTGAGACCCCCCCCCCCATAGTGTGACGTCACATATTCCGAAATTAACTACTAACCAACATCATCTCAAACATTTGAAAAAAATAACATAACAATAAATTATCGCCAACACACAATTTAAACCTTATGCGTATACAAATAGAGTTTTTCCAACTCTATTTGTATATGCACTTGTAAGTTTTTCGTTAATAGTCCATATTTGGCATTTTAACTCATTAGATGTTTTGGATTTTGAAATGTGACGTCACAAAAGGTGGGACGCCTCCCTCCCCTTGTCACACAATGTCACACTTCGTCGACCCCCTCCCGCCCCCTTAACGTGTGACGTAATTTATGGATGGCCCCTTTTCATTTACGCCTAGCCGGGAGTGGGCTACGACGCTATTATTACTAGGGCTCCCGGTCGTGTCCGTGTATCGTGTACCCGTTTCCGAATACACGTTTCCGTGTTACACGGCAACGGTTTTCTGTCCCGATTTTCACGTGTAATTAGGATCCGTGTAATTAAGATCCGTGTACACGGGTACCCGTGTACACGTCTACCCGTGTACACGGATCTTAATTACACGTCGACACGACCCGACCGCCCGTCATAAATATGAGTGTTTGTTTCGACTTAACTTTATGAATTAATTATGCTTAGCAACTAAACTTGTTTCAATATAAGCATTGGTGATGTTAATGATATTTTATGCCTAAATAAAATTAATTAAATTTAAATTGAATTGTTCATATTCCATCTTCAGGGGCCTATACTATTCCCTAATTTCTTTTTTAATAAACCATATTTAGGTTAACTTAAATGGTATTTAACATAAAATTGTACACCTAATATTCTTATTCAAGATTTGAGTCATAAAATAGATATAATATACTACATGTAGTTGTGAGTTAGGCAAATTGTAGTCGACTTCTAATAACAGTCAAAACTAACAACTTTAGCAAATAACCGCTAAAAACTAACCTAATACTATTGAATAATTATTCTACATTAATTATTAACATAAGTGGGCTAGAATAAGTTAATAATTAATAAGTGAGTACAATTTGGTTACTCTACCTTAAAAATCACACATTTATAAACTCTTTATAACGCAACAGCCATTCTATATTACGAAGAAATGTGTTCATATTTAGACTCAGAAGAAATGTGCAAATATTTATTCATTGTTTATTGTGTATGTTATCTTATCGGGCTACAAAAGATGCCGACTAAGTCTTTGAGCTCCCGAAGCACCTGAGGTCGTAAACAACCGTCTTGCTTTTGTTATTGTTAATTGCCTTGAACACGTGGTACGTACATATTAAAAATAATTGTAGTAAAGGTAAACAACCTACGTTCTTTCTTCACTCCCTATAACGGTAACTCTCTATACTTAATGATAAAAACTGCTCGGTCCCTTGTGTTTCATTATAAAGAGTTTACACGGTATATATATGTAATACACTAGTTCGATGTTTATAAGATTATTCCTTAATGTTTATAAATTTAGACTATTTCTCTAAAGAACTTTTTACGTAAATGTTACTTGAGGTTGAGGCGCATTTAAAGCGGTATCCATTATATTGTTATACATGGCAATAATGAGCAATATTATGTGGCAATAATGGTTTAGTCAGAACGTTATCCTTCTAATAAATATAATTTTAAATGATGGACAACTTTGATAAACAACATTGAAATGGCGGCAAGATCAAAAGGACTTCGATATTAATGAAAATTTATTTATTAGATATCGGTTTTTTATAAGAATGCCAGAATAACGAAATGCACGTTCTGGAACAGAATTCATATTAAAAACAAATATTATCCAGATAAAAGTACCCATTAAGAGTAATTGAAATTAACAACTGATGAAGAAATGGTTCTTGATTACAAGTATCTCCAACAAATACTCTCTCTGTCTGCCTGTGCCGTAAGCATTTCCAAAGAATTTTGTAATGATTAACAATAGTTTAACCGATTTTTAAATATATTAATATTGATTGACGATCACAATAGAGATTCTTGCAAAATTGACATGTAATTTATATTGTAATCGTATATTGTGAATAAACGAATCTGAATCTGAATTACACAGAGCCGTTATTTTGTACATACGTTATTTTGTATATGAAATTAGGCGATATGATTATGTTCGTATTTTCAAGATTCGAATTTTCTTAAATTAATATTCCGCATAACGTTATATCGTTTTGATCTGGACGTCAGGAAAATGTAGCCCGTCAAACTTTCCAATTATTAGATATCTTGGAACAAATAACGTCATGATATCGCTTGAACAAGAAATTTAGAAAGATAACGTTGTATGGAAAACCGAGAAAACCACTTTTTTTATCCTTCTTATCGCTTGCTTACTAGTTGGTTTCTATTTGTAAATGCAGTAAATTAGTTACTTCACATGCATTGAACGTTAGGTACTCTTTTTTAGGATTAAGCCTACACATAATGCTATTTCAAGATACGTTTTGAGTAGACGCAATTACGCATATAAAATGTAATAGAGGTGAGTGGTCAAACCCGATAAATGGAGATAAATGTTTTTTGAAATAAGAACTTAACATCCATTACGCAGAGTTCTATTTTCATAAAACCTTTTAGACGACTTATCTGGTTTGACCACTCACCCCTCGGTATGACCTTGGGTAATTACCCTTTGTCGGTTAGTTGTTTACGCAGAACCAGAGATTGAAATGTAGATAACAGTCCGTTAATCCATATCTGTGGGTACCTAATACTTATATTACGGTTGCCTTTGTCAGTCGACGAAGCGTACGTCCCCTTTACGAATGTATTGGCATGTTATTTATCAAGCGCTAAGCACGACCATAATAATATGCCTCCAGCCCCGGGTATAGTTATTACCACAGTGTTATTTTAGGTACACTGTGGTTATACATTCCTTACGTTTTAGCTGCCTGTCATGGTTATACGAAAATCAGAATTACAAAAAAATAATCTTATATTTGTTCCTAATATTAATCGAGAGGAAATTAATCTAATTAATTAGTCGACTAAAAAAGTTGTCGCTGGAGATTAACCGACAATTAATTTAATCATGACGAAATTAATCGGAACTCGTACAATTAAGACTATTGCTAATCATTATTTATAATCGTTAGTCGCGATTAAGTAGGTTAATCTTAATCGTTAGTAGATTACATTTTGTCCATCTCGGTTTACCGCTATATATTTTTCATTCAAACTTTAGAGCGCAAGCTCAAACCGTCGCGGACGGGTGGGGCCGTGTCTGAGATTCGGAAACGGGTCGGCGTGTCCCGGGCCCCGGGCTACGTAGCTGAGACACGTTGCCCGTTTCCGAATCTTAGACACGGGACACGGATCTTGGCGGGTTCGTGTAGTTCGGGTTCTTAGTACCGCCGGGCTTAAGAACACGGGGCAACGGGTCGGCGTGTAACACGGATATCGGGAGCCCTAGTGCTGGCACGTGCCCCCTATTGACACCAGCCACTGAATATCTAATCTGAAGGCTGTTCTTCTGCCGCAGCAGGTATAAGAGCACAATTCAACTAGAAAGAAAGAAAGAAAGAAAGAAAGAAAGAAAGAAAGAAAGAAAGAAAGAAAGCATTTATTCACTGCACCAAAGGACACACCGTTACAAATATAATATACTCAGTACATGAACATACAGTTAAAAAGTGCGTCTTCGCGGCAGTGAATCGGTTGCTGTCTCAGCATTATGCCGAGGTGTTAGACAACTACAACGTACTTATTTACGTTTATTTATTTATTTGAAAAATCATACGTAAGTTCATTTATTCAAGTAATTACTGCTCTCAACAACCGCATTGCGCGCAAAACCGGTTCAGTTCTGTTTCCAATTATTCCGAGTCGGCGACAAAACTCATCTAACTTGGTCGTGCGACGCGGCGCCAGCTGTGTAAATATGCCGACTTTTTTCATAGCTGGATGTCAACTTTTCGTCCAGGATTCCATTCGCCAGCCTGTCAGAAGTTATTAGTGACGTCTCTAGCTTTTGCGACCACATCACAATTACTTTTGTGAAATTATTTTATTACTAAATATATTTCAATCGGTGTTCCATGACTTTCGAGTATTTTTTTATTATTAAATAAATATTAGAGGACAATCTTACACAAATCGAACTAGCCCCATAGTTAGCTCAAGAAGGCTTGTGTTATGGGTACTAAACGACGATATATTTAATAGATATAAATACTTAAATACATAAAAAACATCCAAGACTCAGAAACAAATGGGTCATTGTCAGATTTAGGTTCGCGTCTTTTCGGTGGACATATCAAAAGTTAAGGGCCACAAAGCTTAATTTTGAATTGGTCTAGTAACCCGCATAAACGGTGTTTCCATAACTATAAATCTATGTAATAAAAACATAACTTATATGTGTATAAGCCGTTAACTATTGACCACCGGGTGGACAACTTTTGTTTTTACAACTGACAATGACCCAAATATTCATGCTCATCACACAAATATTTGCCCTGACCGGGATTCGAACCCAGGACCGTCAGATTCACAGGCAGGTGCACTAGGCTAAACCGGTCGTCAAAATTACCAAATTAAATACAAATTAATTAAATACTTGTGCCTATTCAATTGTAGTTTATGTATGTAAAAATGTTAGGTATATTAACTTATTCGCCATAAAAATCACAAACATTAATTTAAACATGTAATTTTGCTATAGAAAAAGAAAAAAGTTCGTGAATTTTTGGGTCCCCCTACTATTTGATTAGTACCTTTGCTCCAATTTTAATGGCGCCAAATTTGAATTGTTGGTACTTGTCCCTAAGTATCGGTACGTTCAATCAAATCAAAAGTCAATAAAATATAGCTATAGGGAAAGATATGCGTAGTCAGCTATCCCCGCGCCTCAGGAAGCCACAGCGCATACCTCGCACCTTTAGTTGTTTCCCGGCTGCGCAAGTGACAATACATACTTTAATCGGACAATCCACTTTCTCATTGAAACTCCCAAATAGGCCCTTCCTCATAGGAACCAGAACTGGTGTCCTAAGAGTCCAGCAAGAAACTCAGCTAGGCCCGACCTAGCTAAGCTAGCGACCTAGGCTAGCTAGGTCGGGTCTAGCTGAGTTTCTTGCTGGACTCTTCTCAGCTAGGCTAGGTTTAGTGAACCAGCGACAAAACTCCCAGTAGCTCGATTCCACTCACACCTCAGATTCGGTTGAAACCGCTCAACCAATCTCACTAGAGCGCAAACTCTTAGAGTATTCCAGTGATCCAAACCACACGCGTGGTCATGCCGGAGGTTTTCCCCTGGATTTTCCCCAGGCTACTCTCCAACCGCGCACTCCTATGGCTTTATTGGGCCCAGCCTATAAAGCCACAGTCAGGTTCAAAAAACAAAATGGTGTCCTATAATACCAAACTAGAATAAACACGCAGGATTAAACTCTATACACGGTTACTTACGCTATCGCAAATATTTCAGTGCAACATTCAGAGTGAGATAGACACGAGTTGGCGCGGTGTGATGTGTGTTTAGGATCGGTCAACGCCGGCGCCGCAACGCCCCGCCCGCGCCCGCCCGCGCCCGGCCGCCAGTCAATAATTAATGAAGACGATCTCGCACGCCAGACAAATAACTTATATATGTACCGCAAGAAAATAATAATAAGACGTTTATTCAATGATTGTATACATTTACAGGTAACCAAGACAGGTACAAAAAACAAAGTATACAAAAACAATTGAAAGGGTAGGTGGCTCAGCTTGTGTCTGTACCAAGAGATCACTAGAGACTCTTGTCTACAGACGCTGTTATTCTGCCACCCCCGATAAGCGTCACACGAAGCTAGGCAATTGACTTACATACAGGCACGTATGCAGAGGGGGGGGGATAGTTGGGATTTATCCCCCCCCCCCGAAAATACTAAAAATAGTGTTACAATTATTAAAGGGTCGGCAACACGCATGCGATAACCCTGGAGTTGCAAGCGTCCATAGGCTGCGGCGACCGCCTACCACCAGGCGGGCCGCACGCTTGTTTGCCACCGACGTGGTAGATATATAAAAAAATAAAAGAAAATGAAATTTATTCAACGGCAGAAGTACCTAAACAAGTTAAAGAGTTCAGACCAAACATCTAGAGGCGCGAACCGGGATTGCTGAGCTACTTTCCATTGTCTTACTTAGAGACCATATACATCTCTAACAATATTAAATTAATTATCAGTGAGTTAGAGACCATATACATTTCTAACGATATTAAATTAATTTTAATTTTGACGCTCAGAGACCATGTACATCTCTGGGATATTGTATGTATTAATTTCATTATACTCCTTGTTTAATCTTGAGACCTTATACATCTCTAACTTTACTGATGTTATAATATTTGTAATGGATAACTTTGCAAGTTTATCTTCACTGTATGAAATTAATTTTGTTATAATTGTAAACTCCAAATTATTATTCCTTCTTGAACTGTAAATTAATATTTTGTCATGGAAAATGTATTACTTATTATAGTCAGATTTTCTTCAATTGTAAATTAATATTTTGACATGTAAAAGTGCCCTTGTGGCCTATTTGCGGAATAAATGTTTGATTTTGTTTTTTTTTGATTTTGTCCTTAATTTAGCCGAGTAATGAATGAGTGATGTTACCCGATGACGTGTCTGTCCCGATTTACGTTACACGTCCAAGTCGCGAAGATTGCCAAGTGGCTCAACAATCTTGAAAGGGATTGAGACTCAGCGAGACCGCTGATTTTCAGTCTCAACCCATAGCCTATCAGGGTTGCCGGTTAGGGTTGGGTCGAAATTCACGAATTTTGGAGTATCGTAATGTAATAGGGCTCAAAAGTTGCTGTGTATTCTGTAGATTACAGGAAAAATAATAAAAAAAAATCTAGATTTAGACTTTTAACCCCCGCACGGCTGTTGAGTATAAAAAAATATTTATATTTTTTATTTTCACTCCATATTAAATATAAGAATACAAACTATTTAAATCATTAAATAACACTATTGTTTATTAAAATTATTTATTTTTTATTATATTTTATCCATGTATCATATTTTGTCATCCTGTAGCCAAACTAGAGAATTGGCCTTTTATGTAAAATGCATTTTGATGTACTTAAACCGGCAAAATTGTGATTTAAAACTGTTAACGAATCATCCGTGGTCTAAACACAGACAATAGAAACAAAAAATATATAGATTAAAGCAACACAAGGCGGGTAACAATACTCGAAAAACACAATTTTAAGGCTGTTTGGTACTATTGGGTACCATTAAAAACATATAAATACCGTATGTTTTTGAAGAAAACAAATTGTACTTAATATTAAGATTAGCTCTTACATTCAAGCTTGTATTTAAAAAATAGTAGCAAAAATTTATATAAATATAGCATTTTGCTTTATTTATGCCATAATATTTTAAGTTATCAAATTTCAAAACGCTATAATGCGCTATATTTTGAAAATAACAAAAAAGTCTCAGTATAATTTAGCTTTATTAAGGCCCCACACACCAACTTGTACTTAACTATTTAAATTTCCGTGTCGAGCATAAAAAAACGAAGGCCTAAAAACGTGTGATCTTTTTATCCTATTGTAGTTCGCGGATGAGGATAACGTAACTAAAACCATTTATTTATCTGATTTTATTATTGTAAATAAATAAATATTAGAGGACAATCTTACACAAATCGAACTAGCCTCACAGTAAGCTCAAGAAGGCTTGTGTTATGGGTACTAGACGACGATATATTTAATAGATATAAATACTTAAATACATAGAAAACATCCAAGACTCAGAAACAAATATTCATGCTCATCACACAAATATTTGCCCTGACCGGGATTCGAACCCAGGACCGTCAGCTTCACAGGCAGGTGCACTACCCACTAGGCTAAACCGGTCGTCAAACAAACACAACACAAACAAACACCGACCGACCGATTTAGCCTAGTGGGTAGTGCACCTGCCTGTGAAGCTGACGGTCCTGGGTTCGAATCCCGGTCAGGGCAAATATTTGTGTGATGAGCATGAATATTTGTTTCTGAGTCTTGGATGTTTTCTATGTATTTAAGTATTTATATCTATTAAATATATCGTCGTCTAGTACCCATAACACAAGCCTTCTTGAGCTTACTGTGGGGCTAATTCGATTTGTGTAAGATTGTCCTCTAATATTTATTTATTTATTTATTTATTTATTTATAAACAAAACAAAGGAAATCTTTTCGCTGTTATCACATGAAAATAAAGCATTAAAAAAGTTACGTGTTTAACCCCCTTATTCATAAACGTCTATCAAACCTATATTAGTTAACTAGCCGCTAAAGTTCGTTTGTCCTTATCTGTCACTTTGACATATGTGCTTGTGAGACAGTGACAACAGACATTTTAGTTAGCAGAGGCTTGTTAAGTTTTATGAATACGAGGGTAAGTATCGTTTACTGTCCCTTACAATATTTTATAATACTTTGGCAACAAATCAGACTTAGGCCTTATCCAGAAATTTTTTTTTGGGCCACTTTTAGACCCCCGTTCCCTTTGGTGATCTTTGGTGAGGTTCTAGGCGACCAAGTAAAAATACACGTGAGGTCACCCCCTCCCCCAACGTGACCAGTCGTGAGGCTTTCGTAAGCACCCCCTCCCCCCTCGGAGCTTCGCGTGATTTCTGGATAAACCCTTAACTCAATGGTATATGATTTAACTAGCGACCCGCCCCGGCTTCGCACGGGTGCAATGCTGATGCATGTCTCTCTCTTCTCCTAGCCGTATTCGGCCACAGCGACTGTTTTTTTATTTTTATTGCTGAGAGCGACGCTGATGGGCTCTCTGGTGACTGACAAAGCCAATCTTTGCAGCGAATGTGCGGTTACACTCGCTGCAAGTCAGCACCCCTCCGACATAGTTATAGGTTATGGCCGCAGGTGGTCTGGCCTTAAGCTCGTCGCGCTTAGCGTCAAGGTCTGCGCATCGCCTAGTTTCAAACTCTTTCACCCGGGTGAACACAGTTTGCCTCCACTCGGTTCGGCCATCAGCTAATGTCTCCCAGGTGGATGCATGTATTATACATATAAACCTTCCCCTTGAGTCACTCTATCTATTAAAAAAAATCGCATCAAAATCCGTTGCGTAGTTTTAAAGATTTAAGCATACATAGGGATATAGGGACATAGGGACAGAGAAAGCGACTTTGTTTTATACTATGCAGTGATAAACGCAGATTTGTTTATGACTGAAAAACTGGTAATGGTCTATACAAAAACATTAAAGTTTAATGCGCAATATCACTCGGCAATGTACATTCTAATGTACACGCGAAAACCAACAACAAATGTAAACAAATTGTACGCACCCAGTGATTTCATGAACTACCAACAAATATTGATGTAATGACAAAAATAAGTAACATATTGGTACAAGCTCAATGGAATTCACGATAAAATCTATAAGCTTGTATAGCAAATATATTTCGGGGAAAATGTTACGAGAAAATGTCACCCAATAAGCTTTCTATTAGAATTTATTCTAATATAAAAGTCAACAACGGTATTAAATGTCTGCGCAAAACATGTCAACATAATAATTTTTGAATAGACAACCAAAATATTGCATCAACTTGACAACTGAAATAGATAATTCTATAGTATATTGCTGAGTTTAATAAGCATTGTTTTATGGAAACGGCGAGGCGAACAAGGCAATTCACAAAAAGTCACACTGACTCGATCCCTTTTTTTTGTGAACCTGACTGTGGCTTTATAGGCCGGGCCCAATAAAGCGATAGGAGTGCGCGGTTGGAGAGTAGCCTCGGGAAAATCCAGGGGAAAACCTCCGGCACGACCACGCGTGTGGTTTGGAACACTGGAATACTCTAAGAGTTTGCGCTTCAGTGAGATTGGTTGAGCGGTTTCAACCGAATCTGAGGTGTGAGTGGAATCGAGCTACTGGGAGTTTTGTCGCTGGTTCACTAAACCTAGCCTAGCTGAGAAGAGTCCAGCAAGAAACTCAGCTAGGCCCGACCTGGGTCGGACTGAATCTACCCAGTGTGCGGCGGTATCTGGACGAATAGGGACTATATGTGTCACTGTTGTCGCGATCGCACGGTGGACGGTGTCTCGATCCCTATTAGTTACAAATCTAAGCGTATACGTTACGCGCTGCATTGAAGGATGAATGTCGTTCTGTAAATAGTTAGACTGATTTCTAGTAGGTGTGTTTGTGGATGGCAGGAAGTCCGGGAGAAGGCAAGGATCCGTCGGGAGCCGGCACAATTTCCGCCTCCGCTGCAGGCGGCGACGGCGACTTGCCTAAATGCCATGAAGCAGGAGGTCTATTTGTGATCTCCGCTTCCGATCCCAATGTGCTTCGCGAGCTCGCTTCCAAGCGCGCTTAAGCCACGCACTCGTTCTGAGCTAACGTATCATGACGACCGCTTTAGCCTAGTTGGTAGTGACCCTGCCTACGAAGCTGGAGGTCCCGGGTTCGAATCCCGGTCAGGGCATTTATTAGTGTGATGAACATGAATATTTGTTCCTGAGTCTTGGATGTTTTCTATGTATTTAAGTATATATTTATCTATATAAGTATGTATATCGTCGCCTAGTACCCATAGTACAAGCTTTGCTTAGGTTGGGGCTAGGTCGATTTGTGTAAGATTGTCCACAAATATTTATATTTATATATTTATATTTATTATTTGTTTGCTTTACCCTAAGTTTGACTTGTAAAGAATGCTTGTGGCATTAAGTCCGCTTTTTGTACGATAAGTTTTACTTTTGTGCAATCAGGATTTTAAAAAATAAATAGTGATGATGGAAATGTCGTACACAGTAATGAGGCCTGTCCGACACGTGCCAAAACCACCTACCTACCTATTGACACAAAATAATTAATAGTACTTACGTACACAAGGTTTTCTTCTACCAAAACCGACGTCTGATAGCTAATCATGATGGCATCGCGCTCGCACCCGCTTCCCGCATAGCCTCCTAAGACCCCGCGTCCTATATAAAGGACAAAATATGGTCAACGGAAAATAAGTTAAATTTTGAAGTGATAGAGTTGCATTTGTTTTGGTTTGATTGATTTGACATAAAATAAAATTCAAATTTGTAATCGGAACTGTTAGGTTCAAATTCGATTGTATTTTTATTTGTATGGTGGGTCTCAGGAGGATAGCATGTGCTCTTTTGTGATAGGGTATCTGGACCCCACGGAGGTGTGCCCGAGCAGAGTTTAGCCGAAGCAGCAAGACGAACAGGCATGTGCCTTTATCATGAGTTTGCATGACCATACTCGCTAGCGACTGCGTAAACGATTTAGTATGCCGATTCTTAGTTCTATTGCATGGGTCACTCGAAACGTTCATAAATTAAGAACTATTTCCCATAAGCTCACAAAGACAGAAAGACAATCCATGTCGCGGGTCCTATCTTTTACAACAAGTTACCAGACAGCATCAGGGAAGCAAAAAGTCTCCCGTCTTTTAAAATTAGATTTAAAAAATGGCTAATAAATCTATGTTTCTATACTATTAAAGAATTTTTAGAATATAAAATATGTAATGATAAACATAGCAAGAATATATAATGCAATGTTCTAATGTAATGTAATGATTATAATTTTCCAATGTAATCAATTATCTAATTAATATAATCTATAATGAATGTACAATTGTAAAATAAAAACACTGACTTGTAATACCTTATTACCAATAAACTATGTCTATGTCTATGTCTATTGCGTAACCACCAGAGGCGCTGTACTTTTGCCCATACAAATTTTTGCGCAGTCGCTAGCCAGTACGGTCATGTAGACTCATGGTAAAGGCACTGCTATTGAGTCGATATTACTTGTAAGCAACTATGACGGCAAACATATTCTTTTACGAACAGCACCTTATGTACAGACAGGAACGTTACCGCGACACTGATTAACATGTAGGTGATTTTATTAAATAACCTTTTTTGAATTCTACCACTTCTTCTAACTTAGAATATGTTTCTTGGCATTTTATTATATATTTTAGGTGCCAGTCCGGAAAAATAATATCAAATTTATTTTGATTTTTTTTATTTTGATTTTATTTCAAAGAGAGCAAAGGTTGTTTGGCTTTTCACCAATCTAATATCGCGAATTACACAACATTAGGTGACGCAAATACGTTTCGATACATACACATGTACCTAGGTACATATTCTTGGAAGCCAATATTCGAACTATAAATCTATTTGGTAACGTGGCACAATAACGTGACTAACATTTACTGACGGTTTGTTGCTACCCACCCTTAGATACAGAGGGCCTAGAAATCCGAACTTCGTATCGTCCCTTTCAGTCTCGTGTTACTTACATATGAGTGAAAGGGACGGCACAAACATTTTTTGTACCTATTGCTTCACATGTCCCAGCTGCGACGGCGAGTATAAATAAGAAACAGCCAGTGTTGCCAGATGGTTATATTTCTTACATTTTTCGTAACTTTTGACCGGCTTGCGTAACACGTAAGTAACTTCTGTTGTAAAGAAAATTTTCGTAACTTTTGAGAATAATGAAACTATTTAAAGAGAAAGGTCAATTGTATCTAACCGGGACCAAGCGAGACAATTTATAGGCTTCCATACAAAAAAAGGTGACAAAGAAACCTACATGGTAGGACTCTGTCTGCCCGTCTGTTGCAACTATCTATGACATTTGAGATACCGCCCATCAGCCTGGCGTAATTCTGCAGCCGAACTCGCCGAATTGTAGCTGTATATGGCTACTCATTTCTTAAAATCAAACATTTTGATAAGTAATTACGAAAAATATAAAAAATGTAACTTTTGCATCAAAAATGTAACTTTTTAAGGAACGAAACATAATTTTCGTCCAAAGGGCCCTGGCAACACTGGAAACAGCGTTCTTATTAATCAAGCTGCGTCCTCCGAACGCAGTCCCGCGACGTCACTGCCGACTCCCATCTGCCACGCGGAAATTAAAACGGTGTATTGATTTTCTTCCAAGAAATACCTAGTGTCCCTTTGAGTGCGTGCCGAGTAATATCAGGCCCGATATTAGACGAGGCAAAAAATCTCGCTTCGAATATTGCTTCGTTGCACAGAATCATAATCTGTCTCGGTTCCCACTTCCAGCGCCACTTTGACGGCTGCGATTCAAATTGAAAATTTAAAACGGAGAACACGACGCTGGCGCAGCTGTCTCCGACACAGACACCAGAGGAATTACTGACAAACTGAAAACGCCTCTCGTTGAGGGATTTGTATTCATCACCTAATAAATTATCATGAATTAATATTCGTATATAAAGAAGCTCAATTATCACTAGATCATAATTCCATAACCCAGCTAAGTTTTGGGGTGTATACAATCTTCTTTTTTCCGTTATTATTTAGTTAATTCTGAATAGCAAAGTGTGAATGTGTACGCAAAGTTGGTTAAATTCCTTGTTTTGTTTCTATCTGTGAGTTCCTTTAATTGGCTTTGTATTATTATCTAAGTCTCTTATCATAATGTAGTAGCTGTTGGTACTCCTTAAAATAAATAAATAAAAAAATATATAAATCTACTTCTACATTTATCATATTTTTGCCGTCCGCTTTTGTAAGCGAAGAGTTTGCGTGGAAACGATGGCTGATGGAAATGGGACAAAACAATACCAGAAGCCATAACTGAGACGGAGACATTCATTCAATTGAGAATAAAGAGTTAACGTTACGCGTTTATTTTAGAGATGCCACGAATATTCGGCAACTATTCGGTATTCGGCCTATTCGGCCACTTTTTTGCTATTCGGTATTCGGCCGAATAGTGCGTACTATTCGGCCGAATACCGAATAGCAAATCATGTAAAAAAAGACACGTTATTTTACTCAAAATTATGTATTTATTTCCAAATTACAACATTTTAGTACTTAAAATTAATCAGTGGTAAGTTGTGATGGATAAAAACGAGCTTTTCAGCATTTTTAGGGTTCCGTAGCCAAAATGGCAAAAACGGAACCCTTATAGTTTCGTCATGTCCGTCTGTCCGTCTGTCCGTCTGTCCGTCTGTCCGTCTGTCACAGCCGATTTACTCGGAAACTATAAGTACTACAGTGATGAAATTTGATGGGAATATGTGTTGTATGAACCGCTACAAAATTATGACACTAAATAGTAAAAAAAAGAATTGGGGGTGGGGCCCCCCATACATGTAACTGAGGGATGAAAATTTTTTTTTCGATGTACATACCCGTGTGGGGTATCAATGGAAAGGTCTTTTAAAATGATATAAAGTTTTCTAAAAAACATTTTTCTTAAAGTGAACGGTTTTTGAGATATCAGCTCTCAAAGTCGTAAAAAGTATGTCCCCCCCCCTCTATTTTTATAACTACGGGGTATAAAATTCTAAAAAAAATAGAGGTGATGCATGCTAATTAACTCTTTCAACGATTTTTGGTTTGATCAAAGTATCTCTTATAGTTTTTGAGATATGTTGATTTAACTGTAATTTTGGTTAAGTTATTTTTGCTGTTTTATAGATACTAGTACGGAACCCTTCGTGCGCGAGTCCAACTCGCCCTTGGCCGGTTTTTTTGGTAGCAAACGATTGCGCTTTTCATCGTAAACGATACCAGCCTCAGAAAATAACCTCTCACTATAAACGCTACTTCCAGGCGAAGAAAGATAAACTTTTGCAAATTTCGAAAGGTTCGGGTATTGTTTTTCGTTTGCTGACCACCACTTGTAAGAATCGGCCTTCCGATCTAGGCGAACTGTTTTCAAATAAAAATCCAACTCGTTTGCCACAGCATTCTTCTCCACGTCCTCCTCATCATTAGCATGTCCCATATTATCTGTAGCGACTTCTTCAAAGCAGTTCCAGAAACTGTCGTGTATTTCAACAGTCCTATCATTTTGTGACTTGTCTTATTCCAGCTAACGCGCCCCCACCAAGCATTCGGCGGCCGACAGCGTTGCCGAATATTCGGTATTCGGTATTCGGCCAATTCACTATTCGTGGCATCTCTAGTTTATTTGTGTTTGAGGGTTGAGGGCACGTTTTGCGATAGTAGGCAGTTTTTCAGCGCGTCGCTGTCCTCGAGCCGCGGTGTCACGGCCAGGCGCGGGCGCGGGCGCGGGCGGGACCCGCTCACACCCCCTCGCTCATTATATTCCAGAACAATGGCCGCTGCTACCTGCTCCGCGCTGCTGTCACCCGACTCTTGTTTGTTTATATACTTCTCGAATATTCCACCTAATGACTGAGTAGGGCAAATCAGTTGCTATTAGTTTCTCATTGTTAAAATATAACGAGTATAAGGATTCTGCTTATCACTACATAGTATAAAACAAAGTCGCTTTCTCTGTCCCTATGTCCCTATATCCCTATGTACCTATGCTTAGATCTTTAAAACTACGCAACGGATTTTGATGCGGTTTTTTTTAATAGATAGAGTGACTCAAGGGGAAGGTTTATATGTATAATACATGCATCAGCATTGCACCCGTGCGAAGCAGGGGCGGGTCGCTAGTATAAAATATAACAAGTATATTGATTAGGACAATATATTTAAAAAACTCCCGTAGAGTCAGACATATTCAAACTCAAACTCAAACAAATAGGCCTAGCAACAAGCACTTTTGAATCGTCAGTTATATATTACATAAATTGAATCTAATTATTCAGAGCAATTTATTGATGCATATGAAATTTAAAAAAAGACATGAATTACTATAATGTATGTCAAAAGAGAGTATAATAAATTCACAAAAAGATCGTCAATATGTAAAATAAAACCATAAAAAATTGTATAATCTAGACAGTTTCTAGAATAAAATCTGAATGTCAAGAGGAAAATTTAACGTCAACATCTAATGTCATAGTTATGAAAATAGTCATTAAGATGTAATGTCATAATTATTAAAATATAATTAGTATTTCAACCACAATTATACCCACGGTGTTTCATCATTCATGTAGTCTTTTGTGTATTAGAATATAATGAATCGTCTAATGTCGCTCGGTATGTTTCAGACAGATCACTAGTGCTTACCTGTCCCGGCGGCTCGTTCAGCAATGCGCGCCGGTGCCCTGCGCGGGCGGTGGCGGCGGAAGCGAGAAAATAAACTACCCTGCAGTGTTGCCAGGGCCGTTGGGACGAAAGTTACATTTCTTTTCTTGAAAAATTACATTTCTAATGCAAAAGTTACATTTCATATATTTTTCATAATTACTTATCAAAACGTTCATAATTACTTACCAAAACATTCGATTCTAAGAAACGAGTCGCCATATACAGCTACAATTCGGCGACAAAATATACAAAGTTGCAAGAGGCTTACTATGTAGGTTATTTTGCCACCTTTTCTGTATGGAAGCCCATAATTTGTGTCGCTTGATCCCGGTTAGATAAAATTACCTTTCTTTTAAACACAGTCTCATTATCCTCAAAAGTTACAAAAAAATCCTTTACAACAGAAGTTACTTACATGTTACGCGAGCCGGTCAAAAGTTACGAAAAATGTAAGAAATGTAACCATCTGGCAACACTGCTACCCTGGTTTTCTTTACTATTGAGCGAAACGTGTACGTAGAATACCTCGACAGAGTATAAAAATGAACTTCCACGTGTTCAATCCGCAGTAAACAAGCTGAAAGAAAAAAAACTAGTGCGATACGCTAACCAACCAAACTAGGCGAACGGACGTATCTCATGTGGTGCAACACAAGCAGCGGAATTCACTCGAACGGGCGTGAAACAAACAATGCTAGTTTGCGCAGCAAACCGCCCTGCATTATTAAATCTTGTTTAAGAGGCCTTATAAGTTTTAATATGTTTTGATTTCAAATTATGACAAAAGTATTGATAATACCAACAAAGTTATTAAAGGCTATGATAATTTTATTAAAGTTTTAGATAGTAACATAGCCATTTTTTGATTTTATTGTATGTAGTAGAATTTAAGCGCAAAAAACAAGTTTATAGCTTGAAAATGGTCGATTTGGAGTGATGTTTGAAACGATATTTCTTAATGAAAAGTCCAAAAAATACATTTGAAGTTTGTGACATAAGGTCGCAATAGTCCTGTTCTAGATAGTAACATTGAGAAAATATCAAAATACGTGTCAATTCAAACAGAAAATGGCGTAAATAGATGAGCGTTTTCTAACTGATAAGGACCCTTAAGGTTTTTATGAACGCTTTCATTTGCCGTTTCAATGATTTATTAATAAACATGAACTTTTCGCACGGGCAGTTTTATTATCTCTGCATGCGACGCATTGTTTTCACAGTTTACTCATATACAGAAATGGAAATATTTTTCAAGAGTGCATGCAATACGTTGAATATTTTGAGCGTTTGCACGACAATAGAGGAAAATCTCATTTGCATACCGACTACACATTACTAGGGGAGCAGATAGAGAGAAGAGTAAAAATAGAACTATGGATGTGAAGCTTATCGACATTGGCCGAATCCCGAGCAGATGCGCGCCCGCCTCCATTACCAGATTACGCAGTAATGGGCCTTAATGCAGGGACACTGTCATGGCAACTATCGGGACTTTTAATAGTATTACGATTTTTACCAACCATGATTGATGAGATTCCTGTCCGAGTTGTCTGATTGAGATGTTTTACTTTAAACTCAATCACGGGGGTAAATTATATTTGAGTGAGTGCTGAATAAAGTCTATGCTGATATACGACTGTCCACGTTTGTATGTTAATATGTATTATTAACTGGATTCAATCGCGAACAACTAAATGATTTCATCTAGTGTTTAAGTGATTATTAAAGACCAAAAAAGAAAAAAAAAACATTGATTGTAATGTTGTCTTTAATGTATTTGCTCATTCAAATTTTCCTAACCAACTTTATGTACCTATACACAGATGCTTCCAAGCCCTCTGACCTCAGGTATATGGGTTGTGCAAATGTGTAGTAGTCTGCCCCAGCATTAATATATGTGTCAAATATAAACTTCCCCCTCAATCTTCGGCTTTTTCTGGCGAAGGCTTAGCTCTCTGGATTGCTATTGCTATGACTATATAATTCAAAATAAAATAAGAATGTTAACTCCAACTAAGAAAATCAATAACTACATTTTTTCTCGAAATAGGATCAAATACTCAATCAAATTGCGAAAAAGTAACTCAAAAGAATAAATAATTATATAATTATAAGGCTGCAAAGTTATAAGTGGGGGGCTGTCCCTTTTTCGCAAAATGAACCTGTCTTGAACGGTCGTCATTTATTATGGCATTTAGGTCAGAGACGTCACTGATTTTAGCGCTGTCTCTCAAATTAAAAACGTTCTAACGGTTGTAGCTTCGTTATTTTTGAAACATTTTAATGGGAATTTCACCATTTGGCACAGTTTTATGTCTTCTTTCTTCTGGATAATAATTTTGAGTCTACATCCCTATTCGTAAAACTGTCGTCTTTACTGATTGTCTAAGTGTTTTCTAAGCTATTTCTATTTCGAAGAAGCCCGAGACTTGAGAACGTTTTAACCTTTTTTTTGTTGAACCTGACTGTGGCTTTATAGGCCGGGCCCAATAAAGCGATAGGAGTGCGCGGTTGGAGAGTAGCCTGGGGAAAATCCAGGGGAAAACCTCCGGCACGACCACGCGTGTGGTTTGGAACACTGGAATACTGTAAGAGTTTGCGCTCCAGTGACATTGGTTGAGCGGTTTCAACCGAATCTGAGGTGTGAATGGAATCGAGCTACTGGGAGTTTTGTCGCTGGTTCACTAAACCTAGCCTAGCTGAGAAGAGTCCAGCAAGAAACTCAGCTAGGCCCGACCTGGGTCGGACTGACTCTACCCGGTGTGCGGCGGTACCGGGAGTTGTAACCATTCAAAGAGGTAAATAAATGTAATTGTACGCGCATGTGCGAAAATTGACAAGTGCAAATCAAGTTTGTATGTCAGTGAAGCATAACTAGCGACAACGTTAATAATAACGTTTCATTTTCATCTTAGTTCCGCAGCGTACCTAAACTCATTTATTACGGTAAATTGATAAAGTCTTAACACTGAAGGGCATCTGTCTTGTCATTCCTGAAGCCCTGGTGGCGAAGTCACGGCCGCGTTAGCAATAATTAGTCTAACCGCTTGACACGTCGGCCACGACATACATACGTATATGTGCACTACACATAATGCGGCTTTCCTCGTATACTCAGTTGAGGTGAGTTGCAAAACCGTCTGTAATCGTAAGCAGTGATCGTTAAAGCGTGATGTGATGCAGTGTTCAAAACCACCCGCGTGGTCGTGTCGGAAGTTTCTCCTGGATTTTCCCCAGGTTACTCTCCAACCGCGCACTCCTATCGCTTTATTGGGGCCGACCTATAAAGCCACAGGTTGGTTCAAAAAGAACGAAAAAAAGTGTGTTGTATGGAAATAAATATAATAATAAATAAATAAATATTAGAGGACAATCTTACACAAATCGAACTAGCCCCACAGTAAGCTCGAGAAGGCTTGTGTTATGGGTACTAGACGACGATATATTTAATAGATATAAATACAATACATAGAAAACATCCAAGACTCAGAAACAAATATTCATGCTCATCACACAAATATTTGCCCTGACCGGGATTCGAACCCAGGACCGTCAGCTTCACAGGCAGGTGCACTACCCACTAGGCTAAACCGGTCGTCATGTCAAGTTTGACAACTTTCTATGGAATGACAGCTGCCGCACAAATGATAGAACTTAGAGAGTTCTCTGGTTCACCGGATCATCGTGGCATCCGCTGCACCAATTTTCAGTGAACCTTTCGTCTAATGTATTTAATTGGAAAACTTCACATCGTAGTGATTTTATACATGCCTTTTTGTATCAATAGGTCATTAAATAAAAAAAAAATGTTGATAGCACATTGAAAACTGTGATACATAAATGTGAGAAAATATTGGGACATCTTATTCAACACTCAGCGGTATAACGAATTTTATACAAACTGCATATTATTTTTCTACTGAAAACGTGACATTGCATAAATACTGATTTAAACTGATTATATACAGTATAAAAGTAGTTGACACACCCGCTTTCATACATATTACCTACAGTGCACCGTGAAAACGAAACTCACTGGGATTAGAATTATTTTATGCAAAGAAAAAAGAAAAAAAAATAGAAAAAAAATAAATCTTTGTAAATATTGTACTGTTTGTGCCCAAATAAACATTAAAACATTAAATTCATCATGCAATCTACCGAAAAATACAGCTTTCATAAGATAAAGATAGTATTAACCTCTTCAAGAGTCTCCTAGAGGTGTATTTTTCTGGGTACATTATTGCCGTCGACTGCACAGGACCACCCATCTACTCTAAAAGCGTTATCTATGAAATTTTTAAGAAAACACACTTCAATGCTCAGTTGTCCTTGGGGTGCCGTGGATTAAAGCGGCGGTTTGTTCAAGCATTCGCCCAAGTGTCGACCACGTCGCACACAGCTTCAGATCGGCACAGAGCATTCGAAATAGCCAAGTTGTATTTGGCTCTCTTTAAACACATTATTCGCGCCGCTCGCCCGTTCAATACACAGCCTCAATTAAAGAAAAAGACGGATCAAATACAAACAAATCGAAAAACGTAACGATGCAATTACCTACAGGCGGCAAACGGGCGCCATTTTATCGGTAGAAAGAGAGAAAAGAGATCGCTTCATTAAAATGTTTGCCCGTTTAGGACAAGGACCAGTGAACAAACATTTTTTTATGTAATTTAAATGCAGACGAGAACAGGAGCCACATAATTGAGCAAGGAAAAGAAACCAATATTTTTAGGAAAAATTCGACAATGATTCCCTCAGCTCAGTGCAAACAAACATAAAGACGTTACAATTTAACAAAATAAAATCAGAAACAAAGCGATTTTTCAGTACGATAATTTATATGACGAGCTTAATGTGATTCGAAAAACAAACTGTATCAATTTGAAAGATTTAAATTTAGATTTCATTTATTACACAATACAAGACTTCATTATAAATTACATTTAAGTCAATTTAAAAGAATCCCTATTGTGTAAATATAAGCTTAGTTTGATATTATAAACCACTCGGACGATTTTTGACACAATGAAAACAGAGAGCGACCTTCATAACTATATTAGCGGGTAATTAGATTAGTTTACCGATTGCAATAATATCGAGCCAACAGAGTAGCAGCGCGTGTTCACACATGTCTCACATCACGACACAGACGAGAAATCACCGTCGAAGGAGCCCTAATTAGGCCGGGTGTTATTTAATAGGGATGTTGACTCAAAATGTATTAGTATCCAAATTATTATCCAAAAGAAAGAAGAGATAAAACCATGCCAAATGGTGAAAATCCCATTAACTTATCTCAAAAAATAACGAAACTACAACCGCTAGAATGTTGTTAATAAGAGTGAGAAAGCGGTACAAATCAGTGATGTCACTGACCTAAAGCGCCATAGTAAATGAAGATCGTTCAATACAGAGGTGCGTTTTGCGAAAAAGGGACAGAACATGCTCCCACTTAAAACTTTGAAGACTTGTAATTATGTAATTACTTATTCTTTTGAGTTACTTTTTTCGCTGTTTGGTTGAGAATTTGATCCTTTTTCCATAAAATTTGTAGTAGTTGATTTTCTTATTTAGTGTCAACATCCCTACCGTGAGATCTTCGGGAAGACAGTACGGTTGCCAGTTTTGTTGCACTTTTAGCTCCGCCCAGGGGCCACGTGTAGGGTAACGGTAGACGGTAGGTACGCTCTATACGGACGTGGTATAACTTCGACCTCGCTTGTCAAGTAAGTGAGCAACTTACGCGCACGTCGCTGTGCCACGAGCGCTCCTAAAGCCGGGACTTATGAAGATCAAATGTCAAATATATTTCCAATAATTTCAATCTTCTTTTTATTTCGAAATTTTATTTCATTTTTATTTTTTCAATACCTGTCTATTAATTATTATGGCTGACACTATTTTATTCTTACTATTCTATAGCAGTGATATATATAATTATATATTATATGTATGTATATTTTTATGTATGTATATTTATATATTATTTAAGTATGTGTATTTATATTGAATAGTTGTTTTGGAATCTTTTTTTCTCATTGTAATAGTTTATGCACCACCTACTTTTCAGCTTTATATTTCATTTCTCCCCTACCCAAAGGTTGTCTGGAAGAGATCGCTCTTTAGCGATAAGACCGCCTGTTGTTCTGCCTCTGTATCTTTGTTTTTTGTTTTTTATGTGCTATTTTATTATGTGAGGTGTGCAATAAAGAGTATTTGTATTGTATTATATTGTATTTTTGTGTCCAACTATTTCATGTAATTTGCGATTATTAAATGTTCCTAAATGAAATGTACAAATTAGCACGTAAGGTAAGGTAGGTAAGTAGGTAAGTACTAATTTTATAGATGTGTAAATAAATAAAAATTAAACTTTTGTGGGTTCGATGATTGGATCAAAATGTTTCACCAAACAAGACTAAAATTACTTAAGTAAGTCTCTGCACTTGTCAGACATTGTACTCTTGTCTATCGTAGAAAGTTTTGTGAAACTGTGTAACTCGTATAATCTCTAGTCCGCAGATTCGTAATTAACTATAATGGATAACTCTGATGAGTATTAGTCTCATCTGGGAGTCGCCAACTTTTTAATGTCGTGACCCCAATTAGCTGCGAGCAAATAGGTTACTAAGATAAAATATATAATCTGCATTGAAGCCTCAAAGCCTTTGAGTAAACACGACAGCTGTCAGGCCTTAGAATGTTAGCGATAATTATCCGCGATGGCCGGACGGGAGCTAATTACGCCATACTGCACTTGTTAGATAATTCCAGCGATGCCGAAGTTTCAATTTACATATTTGTGGACAATCTTACACAAATCGACCTAGTCCCAAACTAAGCAAAGCTTGTACTGTGGGTACTAGGCGACGATATACATACTTATATAGATAAACATATACTTAAATACATAGAAAACATCCAAGACTCAGGAACAAATACTCGTGTTCATCACACAAATAAATTGCCCTGACCAGGATTCGAACCCGGGACCTCCAGCTTCGTAGGCAGGGTCACTACCAACTAGGCTAAGGCGGTCGTCGTAATTAGTTAACGTGATAGGATTACGGCTCATCGACGTACTTATAACTCATCTCGCTCATATTCGAAGCTGCCCAACTGGGGAAGTGCATCCACTGCACAGAAGACTAGAGCCCAGCGTTGCCAGATGGTTACATTTCTTACATTTTTGGTAACTTTTTGCCGGCTCGCGTAACATGTAAGTAACTTCTGTTGTAAAGGAAATTTTCGTAACTTTTGAGAATAATGAAACTGTGTTTAAAAAGAAAGGTCACTTGTATCTAACCGGGGCCAAGCGAGACAATTTATAGGCTTCCATATAGAAAAGGTGACAAAATAACCTACATAGGACGAATCTGTCTGTCCGTCTGTTGCAACTATGTATGACATTTGAGATAGCACCTATCAGCCTGACGTTATTCTGTCGCCGAACTCGCCGAATTGTAGCTGTATGTCGCTACTCACTTCTTAGAATCGAAAGTTTTGATAAGCAATTATGAAAAATATAAAAAAATGTAACTTTTGCATCAAAAATGTAACTTTTCAAGAAAAGAAATGTATTTTTTGTACCAAGGGCCCTGGCAACACTGCTAGAGCCGAATAGTGTTTGTGTTTTTCTCATGTCCAATTCATTGTCCCATTGTGCGGTTTGTTACCATAGTCCTTCATTTTTTTGTTATGAGCCCGGGGATCGTCGGGACCGGTAGACGACGTATGTTAAGAGATTTGCCTTTTAATCTCCTCTAGAAACATGTACATTTTACTTAACAAAACTTACTATTATGATCTTTTGTTAGTCTAGATGCTAGCCAAGAGTAATCGCATTTTTTATAAAAAAGTATGAATATATACCTCTTGTAATGTGACTCTTATTCATAAAAATCACGTGACTAAAATGAAAACATAAAGTCTAGCAGTCTCTGAAGACACATAATACCTGGCCAACTTCAGCCAACAACTTGAAGTTTCATTAACATAGTGGTAGCTTTATTTCGTATAAGAAAATAAAGAGTATATAATAATAATAACTAATGTGGTAGCTCCCGCAACCACCTTACTGGTACTATGAATAACTAGACGTAGTCTTAGCGTGATAAAGACGACCTAGATACAATTATTATGAAGATGACAATCTCAAGAGAACATTTTCTTTAATACCAACCGTCAGTCTACAATGTTTTCTTTGACTAAAAAAATAATTAATTTAATCTCCTTCGCACAAAGCGATTAGGATGAAAGCCTGTGCTCTCGGCGAAGAATCGGCTACCCAAGTAGCATTAATAATGAAATATTCATGCGGATACAATCTGATGATGCCGGCCTGACCGGCTACAACTTTCACATTCAAATCTGACCCTTGTCTTGCAGAAAAAAGGTTCAATACGTCATACGGGGCTGAATAGAGCGTACAAATAAGGGCCGGTCCGTATCGCCACTACACGGCGCCCATAACAATAAGAATAACCTAAACTGCGGGTCTCGTTCGACACGGCCTATTCGCGAGGACCATTCCGTCGGAGCAATTTCCCCGAGTGGGGACGTGCCGGAGGAATAAAAACCTCGCTGATTTATTGCGTCAATAAAACCCCTTCGCACCACAATTAGAGTCCTCCGATTCTAATTTCTAGCGGAATATTCGCGAAACATTCGAGACTGAAACACGAAGCGTTTTATTGAAAATCGCTTAGTTATCCGAGGGTTTAAATTAAAATATTTCTTGAAAAATTGTGAACGAATAAATTGAGTTGACGGAGCGCGCCGGCTCAGTTGTATCAAAGGGTTTGCATTTCATTACATAATTAATAGCAAGGGATGTATTCACGACGAATAAAAATTGCGCGTTATAAATAGTATCTAGTGTGCAATATTTAAGTATAATAGGATAAGATACGTACCTGTAAATAAAACATTCCTTAATTGCATTTTCATTACCATTAGACAATTATATGAAAAGTTTTTTTTTAAACCTGACTGTGGCTTTATAGGCCGGGCCCAATAAAGCGATAGGAGTGCCCGGTTGGAGGGTAGCCTGGGGAAAATCCAGGGGAAAACCTCCGGCACGACCACGCGTGTGGTTTGGAACACTGGAATACTCTAAGAGTTTGCGCTCCAGTGAGAATGGTTGAGCGGTTTCAACCGAATCTGAGGTGTGAGTGGAATCGAGCTACTGGGAGTTTTGTCGCTGATTCACTAAACTTAGCCTAGCTGAGAAGAGTCCAGCAAGAAACTCAGCTAGGCCCGACCTGGGTCGGACTGACTCTACCCGGTGTGCGGCGGGCGGTACCGGGACGAATAGGGACTATATGTGTCACTGCTGTCGCGATCGCGCGGTGGACGTCCCCGCCGGCGGGATATATGAAAAGTGTTTTCATTGTCCCACCTGGCGGCGCCTAGAAAAAACCATACAGTCCACACCCATCCTACAGACGTCAATCTATAGGGCCATAACTAACAGGATGAGTGTATGCAACTATAGCACAGCACCTTGCCTGCCTCAAATGCTGCATCCTATACAAGATTTTTTAATGATAGTTTGTGCATCGCTGATTTTGGACATAAAGCTATCACGGACATTATAATGTACATACACTTCATCTTTCAGTGACTTAATCTATTTGGAATTACAAAATTAAAACGCCGAAAAATCTCTACTCCTAGCATTTTCCAGATTGTATTCCACAGCAGTCCGGGGTCCGGATTTGGCGGAGGCACTAGTTTTACGAAAGCCAATGACATCTGTCCTTCCAGCCCAAAAGGACAGGAAACTACTTGTAGACTCTGTTGGGGGCCTATATAACATTAGGTACTGTCTCATTCTGTCAGAAACGCATAATAAGGTTTTCTTCTGTGTCAGATACCGCTTGATAGAAATGAGCCGATGCTTAACACGTTCGCAGTCCGTGACCCTGATAAGGGTTACTGCAAGCCTCTATTACAAAGATTTACTATTCGGATTCGGACAGTGAACGTGTTAATCTATCATGTTGTTATCACTACATTAAATACAGATTCAAACATTGACTTACCGAAAACATAATATTATATAAGACAGAAACGCATGACACAGACAAAGAATGCTATCTCTGAACGAAATTTTTGTTTATTTATTGAAAATGGGAAACAAGCAGGGCAAAATGACCCATACAAGTACTTAAATTTTAAAATATACAAAAGCCAAAACAGTTTCCCCTAATGAGATTATATCATTATGGTTGCTCAGACAAGACTTGTAAAATTGAATTAAATTTTACTATTATTTTTAATATATTTTTTTACATAGATGGAATAAATAAAACTATTTTGTATCTCTCTAGAATCTATACTCGTATTATTATGAAATTACAAAAGTAAATTTAACTAAAATATAAAGTACCATGGACAAATTTGACTTCATAAAAGTGTAGTAAGTTCTATGAAATAGATAGTATCACTATTTTATTAGTACATATTGTGTTCATTTATAAATTAAATAACTATCTTTTCATTCATTCTTAATTGCAGAAATAATTGTTTTACTGAAGGAATGAAAAAGAAGTGTACATGAGAATATTTCTCATTATAATTTTTACACGCTCTCGCGATAAATCTGTTCCTTTTGTAAGCGGTTCAGTGGGAAGGCACGGCGAATATTATTTCTGAAAGACACGACATTTGACGACTAGAAACGGTGTGTTTCGCTAGTGTATGCACTAACACCAAATAATATGCTCCAAAAGCTGACAAACTCTAGGTCGAACGATAGCGTATTTTATATATTACTAGTTGGTGTTGTCCCAAATACCGACATATGACACGAGAAACTAAAGAACCAAACTATAGAAGATATATGTAACAGTTCAACTTAATGATTATGTAAGAAGGCTCCTTAACTCAAAAAATCTTTTATAATTAAGATTAGTAGTTAAGTCTAGAAAAAAGCGTAACTATATTATTAATTTAAATTTATTTTTTATATGTATATCCCTGAAGTCGCAAAACGGATATCACCGCCAAAGTGGACGAGTGCAGGACGCGAGAGAAAATGCGCCGGATAATAGACATTTTGTGCACTAGGACCGGTAAGAGTAAGAACCCGCATTAAAAGTGCTACGAGTATATATTGTCCTGGACAGTGTTTATATAAGAAACAGTACTTCAGCGCATTTCTCAAGGGAATTCCACTCGGTTCACAGGAAGAACTTATTGTTACATAATTATGATTGTTGACGAATAAAAATTAAGTAGCATTAAGTCCGCCCTTTTCACTTATATTTTTTGGGCAATATAAAATAAATATTTTTTGGACAATTTTACACAAATCAATCTAGTCCCAAACTAAGCAAAGCTTGTACTATGGGTACTAAGTGACGATATACATACTTATATAGATAAATAGATACTTAAATACATAGAAAATATCCATCACTCAGGAACAAATACTCGTGTTCATCACACAAATAAATGCCCTGACCGGGATTCGAACCCGGGACCTCCAGCTTCGAAGGCATGGTCACTACCATCTAGGCTAAAGCGGTCGTCGTCAATAAAATTTAAATACATAACTCGTAGCATCCCGAAGATTTCTGTAATATTTCACCTAACTTAATCAGGAGATGTGATATTGTGGATATTAAATGTATGAATTCCTTACAGCACTGGACGCGTTGCTATAAACTACAATAATCAGGAATAACAATTTGGGGAGCTATAGGTAGCTATCCATGCTTAGTAGACTAGTAGATATTATGATTGATTTTATCTGTCCTCGTACTAATAATCCCAATCAGACCACTGCAGGTATTCGTCGCATCCTTTAGTATAGCGGCAAAGTATAACGCAAACAGGCTTGGTGCCAAGACACATCCCGGCTCCAATCCAATTGAGGTGGTGCGGCCGCTTCGCGCGCGTGGACGACAAATGCTTTCCCAAAGCAGTTTTTGTTGGAACAGTATAAACATACTCTTTGCTGATTACTATCAGTGTGTCTGTTATTTATTTATTTGGGAAACAAACAGGCAAAAATATTACATCAAGTTAATCATAATAAACATAATATTAGCCGAACAGTTTCCACTACTGACTAATACATAAAATCTGTTGCTCAGACCAAAAAACGAAACTTCAAAATAACACAATATGCTAAGAATTGATAATTTACACAATGTGACACGAGAGAAACATGCCTGTATTTAAAGAGTTACGATACCTACAGAGCATCATTCAAGAAGACATTGTTAGTTTTTTATTGCTTTTAATAATATTTTTTTTTGCTTTTTTGTTTTGATTGCAGAAATAAAATGTTGTGATGATAAATGGAATATATCAATATTAGAATAGTTGTCATTGTAACTTTTGCACGCTCTAACTATGAACCTATTTTCTTGCATATTATGTAGTGAGTCCTAAGTAGGTTGAAAGTAAGTTGGTGGAACGAGTACGCCGATCGGGACATCGAAGCGATATTTTCGAGAGAAGATTAGGAGTGACAACGAGGCCATTTAAAATCTTGTATAAAAATATAAAAATATCTGATCACGAATTTCACGACGCGTTTCAAGAGATTCCAAAGCGTTAATTAGTTAGGCGATTCAATGTGTCAACGTTTGAATATTATGTTCGTTGTCATCCACTTTTTCCAATGGTTGTGTATTTTTTACTGATTTTTCAAATTACCGTCTATAATATATTCTTTTCTGCTAGTTCGCGTGTTATTAACTAGTGTTTTCTACGTGGAGCTTTCTTGCGGTAAGCGGGATCGGGGGGGTCAGTGCCTGCGGCACAAAGACTTCCTCACAAGCGGCACCTCACCGCCTGCGGTATACCGACTGACTACCGAGAAGAAAGTGCGCAGCGTCGAACGGCATGGCGCTCTAATACTGTTCACAAAAGTGGACTTATATAAAAAAAAAAAAATTTAGAACTATTTATTTCATAAAAAAAGTACATATTTTCTTCTTTGTACAAATTTTGTTCTTTGTTTGTATATGAACAGCGGCGTTTGGAAAACCTGGACTCTAAGCGGCAAACAGGACTCGGCCAAAGCTCTCCTACACTTATATCTACAACTGGCGGGGCAGCTCCACTGCGTGCATTGAAACCGCATAATTATAGAAACTTTGGCTTTGAGACCCACATTAGAGCATTCCATAACCATAATAACTGACTGAGTAGCTGTCGCCGGCCACGGCGAAGAGGAGGACTACATTATAATTGATAATCGAAGCAGCTTACGGGGGTTTTAAACGAAAATAAAAACAAGAATTAGAATGGTTTAGCGTTTGTTTAACTACCAAACTACCGTAGCCCGCACAAACAAATTTACATTCCAACATTAGGACCGAGCCCGCGCACTGACGGCCGGCAACATTAGCAAAGTGGCTGCGGTCGCGCGGCCATATAGCGGCGGGATAGAATAAACTCCAGTTTTAATCCCACAGGACACCCAGGCCCTGGCCTTTATGTTAATCGTACCGGTTAACGGCTTCGCATTCCTGACTGCCTGGTACCTTTCCAACTTTCCATTGAATATTGACATTAAACCAAGTGAGCTTTTATCTAATAATAGACGAGGGTCGGTCGTACATCACATATCATAAGAGTGGGTACATTAATACCGTTATGAATGTATTATTAAATGATCACCCAACGTAACACGTGACAAATTATATGAAATTCGCATGAATTCGTAAAACACTTGGGTGTAAATAATAGCAGGGCTCACTTTCAAGTTACGAGGTAGGTTAGCAGCACAATAGCCGGGAAATTATGCCCGAGGGGTTCGAGTCGAGGGCTCTCGGCCACGAGGGCGCTATCTGGACCAGGGGATAATCGGATAAGTTCCTCGAGCAACGACAACCGGAAATTGTCACTAGGACTCCATAATCTTAAAGTCGGTTATGATCATAATTTTGGTCTTAAAAGATAACACGTGTCCATAACAAAGAAGTAACTTTTAGCGATTTGACAGTCAAAGATAAGCAGCAATATATTGTAAAACTAAACTGACAATTGTAATCTTTCACTATCGTAGACACAGAGGTTGTTAATGTATATGTCATCATCATCATCATCATCACTTCAGCCGAAAGACGTCCACTGCTGAACATAGGCCTCCCCCAATTTGGGGGGGGATTTGCCATAGTCGCCACGCTTGGCAAGCGGGTTGGCGACCGCAGTTTGATGGTGGTAATGATCGAAGGATGCTGCTGCCCACCCTCCGATTTTCCCTTATTCGCCTCCTACGAAACCCACGGGAAGAGATGGGGTGGCGCAATTCTTACCCGGCAACCACACGGGGCCAATGTATATGTATAGCCACTAAAAGTTTTAGAATTATGTGTGAGGTAATTACCCTTAGGATAACTTGAACTTAGATTCGTAACGACCATGAGTAATCGGAATTTCCATCCGAGGGTCTAGTATAAGTTTTTCCAAATTGAGACTAAACGCAAACGCGTTCGTTTGTGTTTTGTTTCGAAAAAACTTATAGTAGAGGTACCGACTTATACGGGTCTGCCCACAGCGCGGTGGTTAGTAATGTAATGAATTGCCCTGCCTGAAATCTATTCTAATACCCTACTGTAGCTTGATACTTTTTAAAACATAGTGGGAAAGTCAGTCTAATCCCAACCATACCTAGTATTATTCCCTCTGGGTTTGAAGGTTGCTTTCATAAAACCAGTGACTACATCCAATCTTGGGATTAGATGTCAAAGTGGACCCCGAGCTCGACGAGCACATAGTCTAAGAAAACTAGGTCTGACAATTCAATCGTGACACCGCATTACGTCACTCTTGGCGACACACACACTTACGTCCACATACCGTCGAAAGGCTGATGCTGGCTGATGACGTAGGTCGTGTCATCCACACTACTAACCGATGTACCGGATTGCCATACCTGGCGCAGTATTATTGTATCATGGACGAGTACAATCAGGTAAGTGGAATGATGGTGAAGATCTAATATTTGCATTATTCTTTCTTTTTATTTTGTACTAACAGCGCCCTGCGGTGATACCCGCATAAAAGGTAGCCTATGTCCTATTCTGATGTCTAAGCTACAATACTGGAAAGTTTCATAGATATCCGTTCAGTAGTTTTTGAGATTAAGCGGAACGTACATCCATCCGCACAAACTTTCACGTTTATAATATTATTAGGATTAGGATTATTAGGATATGCAAATAAACTATTCCTATTCCTATTAAATCATCCGTAGCAGAGCGTTCTCACTTCCTACGACCGTCAGAAATGAGCAAACTCTGGAAACGAAAACTGACCAATTATCTTATGTTCTTTATTATTATTATGGTTTGTGGTGGAGTTTCAGTCGCCGGACACGGCGGGGAGAACTACACTAGTACTTGCTTGTTTAAATTCCTGATGAAATTATCTGGTACTCCAAACTGCTTGGACTGTAATATAGTAGAAGATGTACAACACGTGCTGACGGAGTGTGTCCGGGGCGCTGCCAGGCGCTTCGGCGCAATATCCAGTGACATAGGCATATACGACAGCACCCTGGCGTCACCATCATCTGATGATGCCAGGGGACTACTTAGAGTTTATTTCACCTCAATAGGAAATAGTAGCTCGTAAGTCTGTACTATTAGGATAATAAATGTATTACGGGGGTGGCGTAGCAATTGCTAAAACCCCCAGGAAAAATAAAGGAATAAAAAAAAAACTTTGCAGTAGGCGGTAAGCTACCGCACCGGTTGTGCGTGCGATCTGTAAAGAGTGCTTTAGAGCCGCGTAGCTGAATAGGCCGCGGACGGTGACTTGATCGTTTCCATTGATCCCGTCTACTCTATTGAAAGTGAAGATTGGAAATTAATCGCTAGAAATGCTTGGCGCCTAGTCCCGTTCCAAGAACGTGTTGTGTTTAATTTAGACCCATCTTTGATGAAGTAGATAATATTTGATTAATTGACGGCCTCAACGAAACTGGCAGGCGTACCTAAGCCACTGAAGTGCTAAAAATAATGAGCGCGCGACTCAATTGTCAAGGGAATACGTAGGATTCTAATTTAATTTCGATATGTTTCGCGGATTCGCTCCCACGTGCATCAAGTTAATGTGGTAGTTTAATATTAAATAAAACGGCAAAGAGTACAACAATTTCAATTTGCGATATATTGTCTCAATTTCATCTACCATTCAATGCGATAATGCGGCCAGTGTGATGGGTACCTTTGCGCCAGGGTAATTCGAGGGGGACTTTTTGACTAGGATTAAGTTAATAGTCTTAAGTTAAGAGTTCATTGTACTGAATATTATTGACATGAATAAATGATAAATTCATCTATGATATCGTTGGTTAGAAATAATTTATCAACGTGTTAGAACTTGACACGAATATTTCAATAAGTAGAATATCTCGGCTTATTCGGGTTATTTGTAGTTCTTCAGATGAAATTTGTCACTGATGATTAGATCATGACATGACAAGAAAGACACGGCGTGATAGAATCAAAACTAAGCCTTCGTTTGAAGAAAACTACAAAAAAAAACAGTATTTCACTATACCACAAAAAGTAGGTTTGCTTTTGATATGCAGCCATCACCCAATGTAGTGAGGTAAGTTGATCAATAAAATCAATAAATTCACTGTTACTACTTACATGTTCCTCTTTAAGTGGTAACAGGTGAATTTATTTATCAACGACATAGTACACAAAACAGCAGCTACCTAAAACAACGACTTCAGAGTATATAGGTCTTTTAACTATGGCAACCGACTCAACACCTTCCAGGTTCTTTTGGGAAGAATTCCCATTCGCTCTAGACAAAAAGTTTTTAACTATTGAAATATGGGTCTTATGGATTTAAGAGTCGCGTCTTTTCTGTGGACATGCCAAAAATTAAGGGCTACAAATCTTAATTTTGGATTGGACCAGTAACCCGCATAAACAATATCTCCGTTTCTATAAATCCCTGTAAGAAAAACATAGCTAACATGCACATAAGCCGTTAAGAGCGCTTTAATAAAATGTAGTGGGTCCACTAGCGCCACTCGTAAAGCGTTGCTGAATTCGTCAATCTATGCGTCCAAAGTTAAAACGGCCGTTTTAATTTTGAGCTCATAGATTGACGAATCCAGCAACGTAAAAACTAGTTTGATGGATTCAAAAAGTACTTAAATACAAACTACAGTACGTAGCGGCCCCCTTTTTTAGTTATATATCGTTAAATTTAAATAATTACAATTATTTACGAGTGGCGCTAGTGGACCCACTACATTTTATTAAAGCGCTCTTAACTATTGACCACAGGAGGGGCGACTTTTGTTTTTTCAACTGAGTATATGTAGTTCAGAAATGAACGTCCTGCACATTTTACGCAGAGCTCACGAAGCGGGACGCGCGCCTCACGGGGCGGGTGAGCGACGGCCGCTCGTGATAATCGACAGCTCGCTTCATTTGTAATCGATGATCCCTCTTCTTTCACCGAAACTTCGCCCAAACTTCACGATAAGCCGCTTTCGAAACGACTTTCACTCGCTTCAAAACGCACAGTCGAATGTCCATAAATTATAAGTTTTTTAGATTCTTTTACGCGAGGGATCGGTGATAGATGTCAGCCAGCCCCGGAGGCTAAAGGTCGTCAATTTACATTCTGCTCCGGATTCAAGATTCACTTATTAATATAAATATATACGGTATACTCCTAGTTCAATTCATACATTTATTTTATTAAGTACATCGTCCGCTAGCGTTTCCAAAAAGGAGATAACTATTGCCGCCGAATTCAGCCCAGCGGTTGGTATTTTTGGCAAAATAACACCCACTTAGTAAAAAGATAAGACTATCCGTAAGTGTTATTACTAGCATTATGTCTCCATGCGGGGCAAGCTCTCCCCCTCTCCTTCGTGCTTCGCAGACTTGAGCTAAATTTGGCCAGTGTTTTCAACTCACACCTATCTTGCATTATCTTTATTTGATAATCTCTTGGTATCAGATTCCTGTATTGTATTGTTCATCTATTTGCTCTATCGTAGATAAGAAGTGTCTATCTTCTGATAAATAAACTTTGTTAGTAATTACAGTAGGGCCTTGATAATCCGTACACAGGCTAATCCGAACGTCGCAGTAATCCGAACTGCCGAGTGACCCGTTTCTCCTCCGCCGTAATAGTTCAGTGAAATTAGCTGAAAATTTGGCAAAATTAATGGAGAACTTTTATCTATCAGGATATGTAGGTTATAGGACAAAGTTCAATTTTATCTACTCTCCCCCCCCCTCCGGGGCGAGCGTCACCCCCCCCCACCCGTGAAAGTGTCCCGGAGCGCGGTATTTTCCATTTTAAAAGAAAACCGTACACGATACATAAAAAGTGTACAGGAACGAAATAATCCTTGATAAATTAGCTATAAACCTCTACTACATACAAAAGCGATATCACTCATAGTTTCAGCGCAAACTGCCACCAAATACGAACGTTTTCAAAAAATTATCGATATTTTTTGCTGTAAGTTTAGTTTTCTCAAAAACTTCACACATTACCGCCAAAATATGTATGACTAAAGTAAAGAATAGAATATGCTCTTTATAAAAAGGTATAATTCATTTCTAAGCACTTTCATTTACCGTTGCTGTGCTGTTTTTTAAATTTAATTCATTCGGCCATACAGCGAAATATAAATGTTCATACTAGTTCAACGGTGGTACTAAAATACCATATTCTTCTTATATGTTTTCCTGTAATCTGTAGGTATAGGACTATTTTCTGTATTTTTTATATATTTTTATGGCCAGTACTTTAGGAGATAAGAGGGGCCGGAGAAATGGTCAATTTTCGCCTATTTTCTTAAATAACTTCAGAAATGTTTATTTTAAAATTATGAAAAAAATATATTTGATATCCTTATAATGAACCCTTTCATTTGATATGTCACACAATATAGTTCGCAATATATATTTTTTTTGTATATTATGTACACCCCACAAGTACCTCCCATGTTTAAAAATTTATTTATTTACGTAACACATCCGTATTTGGGACACCGATTTACATATGTGTGCCAAATTTCAACTCAATCAGTCCAGTAGTTTTGGAGAAAATTGACTGTAATAAACGGACTCGACTAATTCGACTGTGTGTATCCGTCCGTTTATCACAGTCAATTTTCTCCAAAACTACTGGACTGATTGAGTTGAAATTTGGCACACATATGTAAATCGGTGTCCCAAATACGGATGTGTTACGTAAATAAATAAATTTTTAAACATGGGAGGTACTTGTGGGGTGTACATAATATACAAAAAAAATATATATTGCGAACTATATTGTGTGACATATCAAATGAAAGGGTTCATTATAAGGATATCAAATATATTTTTTTCATAATTTTAAAATAAACATTTTTGAAGTTATTTAAGAAAATAGGCGAAAATTGACCATTTCTCCGGCCCCTCTTATCTCCTAAAGTACTGGCCATAAAAATATATAAAAAATACAGAAAATAGTCCTATACCTACAGATTACAGGAAAACATATAAGAAGAATATGGTATTTTAGTACCACCGTTGAACTAGTATGAACATTTATATTTCGCTGTATGGCCGAATGAATTAAATTTAAAAAACAGCACAGCAACGGTAAATGAAAGTGCTTAGAAATGAATTATACCTTTTTATAAAGAGCATATTCTATTCTTTACTTTAGTCATACATATTTTGGCGGTAATGTGTGAAGTTTTTGAGAAAACTAAACTTACAGCAAAAAATATCGATAATTTTTTGAAAACGTTCGTATTTGGTGGCAGATTGCGCTGAAACTATGAGTGATATCGCTTTTGTATGTAGTAGAGGTTTATAGCTAATTTATCAAGGATTATTTCGTTCCTGTACACTTTTTATGTATCGTGTACGGTTTTCTTTTAAAATGGAAAATACCGCGCTCCGGGACACTTTCACGGGTGGGGGGGGGTGACGCTCGCCCCGGAGGGGGGGGGAGAGTGGATAAAATTGAACTTTGTCCTATAACCTACATATCCTGATAGATAAAAGTTCTCCATTAATTTTGCCAAATTTTCCATACATTTGAATCTAATTTTCTTGAGCTAGTAACACCTGACTTTGTTTAAACCATCCGGTTTGTAGTTCTTTCAAGGATACGAAATTATGCTGTACTGCACACCACGTGTTTTATGATAAGGTTCCTACATTTGAAATATGATATGGTTCCTACACCAAAACGTAAACACAAAATTTTGACCATTGCTGAGAAGTGTGCCATATTAGACAGCTTGAAAGATGGCGTGTCTGCTACTTCGCTGTCTCAAAAGCATGATATTGGAAAAGCTACAATTTCTGATCTGATGAAAAAGGAACAGAACATTAGGTAATTTCATTCCAACATACTATAATTCGAACGCTCCGTGAGTCCGAACAGTAGTTATTTCTTTGAAGTTCGGATTATCGAGGCCCTACTGTATAGTTAACCTACTTGTACTTTCTTCATTTTTACGCAAAGTTATGTTTATAAATACATATCAGATTACATTAACTATATCTGCGCGTTTTTCACCAAATGATTAAATTTCACTTTAATCTCTTAACCGTATACCATCATAAGAAATAGTTTCTTTAGGTGAATTGGGCACCACACATTATTTATTACTTAGCCTTGACGAGTTTCCCGACCTTTAATACGGACCCTCGGACGGCGGAAGAGCGGAAGCTGGCTTGCATTATTTATTAAAATCTCGACCCCCCGCTGCCCTCGATATAGTTGGCTACCAACCAGGTGAACATGAAATGCGACTATCATATTTACGAGTATATCTGAGGACTCCGATTCGGTCGCTTTCAAGCTGTGACAAGGGTTTTTTGACGAGGGACCGCATTCGGTGTTAAGTAATTTACGCGCTCCTTACCCTCACAACTTATGAATCCTTTATATCGCACGATATTACGAGCCCGTCATTGGCGCATTTTAATTAAAACCAAGGCAACAAACAGCCGGTCTTGCGTGAATATGAAAGTTCATAGATCACTGAGTTTATTTGCTACGTGATGTGTTTGACTAGTGTTCCCTCGGCTCTAGTAGTTAAGAGGCGTCTAAAGGTTTAAAGTTTTATTGTTGTTTGCATCAAAGGGACTTTGTTAGAGCGAGTCTAGAATTCTCGAGTAATTTAATGGAATGCGCCGTAACATCAGGTGGCAGGTCCTGCCTTATTTCATTTGCTATATATTTCAGCGCCAATTGAACTGTCTCTTCGCTTGGATCGAGTCTGCGGCGTACGATATTAATTGGACGCGAAATGTTTAAAATTTCGGGTTCTTTCGGGTCCCAGTGCGCACAAGTTATTTACTGAAATAGCGACGCGTCTAGTTGACGTAACTGGTGACCGAAGAGTTGGCGACTCCCTCGCAGAACGTATCAGCATTGCGATACAGCGAGGAAATCCCGCCAGCATCCTCAATGCCTGCTTTTGATTTAAGTTAATTTTATTATTATTTAAGTTGTTGAGTATTCTTGTGAATATTTTTTAGAGAGTCTATATAATGGAAAAATCGCATTTGGAACACGAATACGAGTATGCTGAACTATTTGTCTGTATGGCATACATATATGTAGGTATGGTAAAGCACTCATTTGTTTTCTTGACACTTCATCTATCATGCGCCACTCCAGGGATCCGCATTGATGTAATGACACTTCATTAACTAACGCGTACGTATATCATCCAGCAAATATCGCCTACGCAGAACTCTTTTCATGTAACTCTTGAGAAGCTAAGAAAAAATGATATTTTATTTTTTTGCGTTCTGTATGAACGGAAAACGTAACGGCCCGCCTTAGCAGACATCATAACCCACGGACGCTGGCGATTCCAGAACAGTCACAAGCGCGCATGTAACGCCATATAACATGACGTACTAAGTATATGGTCAAGCAGATATTCACAACGAGTTGAGTTAAGAGGCCTTATAAGTTTTAAAATGTTTTGATTTCAAATTATGACAAAAGTATTGATAATACCAGTAAAGTGATTAAAGGATACGATAATTTTATTAAAGTTTTAAATAGTAACATAGCTATTTTATGATTTTATTGTGCGTAGTAGAACTTAAATGGAAAACAGCCGTTTTTAGTTTGAAAATGGTCGTTTTGGAGTGATATTAGAAACAATATCTCTTAATGAAAAATCCAATAAATACATTTAAAATTTATACCATTAGGTTGCAAAAGCCCTGTTCTAGATAGTAACACTGATAAAATGCCACGATACGTGTAAATTCAAACAGAAAATGGCCTAAATATATAAGCGTTTTTTTACTCATAAGGGCTCTTAAGACGCAAATCCATATTCGAAATATTCCGAAATAACTTATGGCCAAATAAAGTATGATAAAGGTAGAATCGAGATGCAATACGCTTCAAAACGATATTCCAGTTAGAATTCCATGGACGGCGAGCTTGCAATATCGGATATAATATTTTTCAGTGCACGTGTTCAGAGTGGGATCCGCCCCGGTCGGGTTAAGGCGATGCGCCACTTTCCTTGACATGTTTTGTTTATAGTAGAGGTACCGACTTATACGGGTCTGCCCACAGCGCGGTGGTTAGTAATGTAATGAATTGCCTTGCCTGAAATCTAATCTACCCTACTGTAGCTTGATGCTTCTTAAAACATAGTGGGAAAGTCAGTCTAATCCCAACCATACCTAGTATTATTCCCTCTGGGTTTGAAGGTTGCTTTCGTAAAACCAGTGCCTACATCCAATCTTGGGATTAGATGTCAAAGTGGACCCCGAGCTCGACGAGCATATACATGATCTAAGAAAACTAGGTCTGACAATTCAAATCGTGACACCGCATTACGTCACTGTTGACGACACACTCACACTTACGTCCACATACCGTCGAAAGGCTGATGCTGGTTGATGACGTAGATTATCGGATGTAATATTTTTCAGTGCACGTGTTCAGAGTGAGATCCGCCCCGGTCGGGTTAAGGCGATGCGCCACCTTCCTTGACATGTTTTCTCGTGAACGATTCATTAGCCTTATATCGAGTGACACAGCTGCGTAATGGCATGTATCGATGCGTTACGTGACGTTGGAGATTACTTCCGCCGAGTTCGCAGATGGGCGACAAGTTGCGACAAGTGATAGATGCTCGCTAATGCTCCAGTCCGCTCCGACGTCTTCTCCATCCATCACTGTTTTTACAACTCTCCACTCACAATTTATTGGGTCTCCAGGGACAATTTGCGAATGCGCAAACAGAATACATTAAACGGGATCAAAGCCTAACGCGACCTTTCTATTGTCAAAAATCCGAGGCCAATATCTAAAAACAATTTCGCGTTCAAATTGCGAGATTAAAAGCTAGTATGGAATCATTATCAGAAATATTTATTCGTGCAATAAAAACACAAGAAGAACAAGAAAATAAATAAAAACAGAAGAAGCAGGTATTGCACGAAATGGTTCTGTCTCAGCGTAGTGCTGGCGCGATTACCAGCGCTGATCTTCCGACAGAACCATTAAGTGATTTCCCAGAAGGTAACACATTTAAATAAAAATAAACTAAAAATGAAATAATGAATACCATAATTAAACAAAGATAAAGTATACACAAGAAGCTATAACTACAATTAAAAGAACAGAAAAAAGAAAAGAAAAAAACAAGAAAAACAAGCGTAAAATAATAATAATAATAATAACAGAAAACAAGAACATAAATAAATTAAAAAAACTATACTAATTCCACAGTCTCGATAATGCCCGATCCGGCAACCCGTCCAGCCGATAGGCGTGGAGTGTCGGGCCGGGCACTACCGTTTTACTACATTACTACATTACATTTCAGTTTTTTTCATGCCGCATTAGCGCAGGGCATCACTTAGACGTCAGCCTCCAATCCTACAAATAAGTAAACAGCTCCCGACAAAAAGCCTCCCTGGTAAATAAACAAACAAACGGCAGGCGACGCCGGGCGGCGTTGCGGCAAAAACGGTATTAAGACAAACTGGCGAGAGGGCGCTCGTCAATCACTCCACGCGCTGTCATTCTGCGAATTCACAACTTCATTCACTCAATCACTTATCTATTTGAATACAAAATACTTCTACCATTATTACAGGCACAATTGTAGCCCGAACCCAATTATTTCGTATTTGGCTTTACACGAATGAAATTTACCGAACAATGAGAATTTTTAAGGGATGTCCCGGGTATTTGGAAACGACTCACGAAGAAGGAAATTGGGGCAGAGAGCATTTTGAAGTGCCGCCGAGGGATCGTGAGATAAGTATTGTTGTGTCCGTTTATAGCAGCTCGGTAATTAGGGCGTCAGAACTAGCGATGTGCTATTAAAGGCGACTGTTGCCGTCGTGAATGTCAATTAAGGAAAGTTTCGCAACATGGCGTGAATCGCGAGCGCGGCGGCGGCACCAGTCGATAATGAAAACTTGTTTGGCGTTTATTACTTCCTGGTAGGTACTCGACAAAAGCGATACATTTAATACCCTTATCGAATCATTATACCACACAATACAATAAATAAATAAATATTAGAGGACAATCTTACACAAATCGAACTAGCCCCACAGTAAGCTCAAGAAGGCTTGTGTTATGGGTACTAGACGACGATATATTTAATAGATATAAATACTTAAATACATAGAAAACATCCAAGACTCAGAAACAAATATTCATGCTCATCACACAAATATTTGCCCTGACCGGGATTCGAACCCAGGACCGTCAGCTTCACAGGCAGGTGCACTACCCACTAGGCTAAACCGGTCGTCACAATAATATAAATATTCTTTATTGTTCACCAGGAAATACATTGCAAACAAGATTAAACGTGTTGATGGTAGACAACACGCGGTCTTATCGCTAAAAAGCAATCTCTTCCAGACAACCTTTTGGGACACAACAGAAAAATTTGACATGAGTAGGTGAGACAAAGACGTTAAGTTGTATAAACAACTGAATCATAAGAAAAATCATACACTTACATAAATATATATACGTAACACGTCGCAACAGACTTACAATCGGCAAAAATATACTATTCCGTATGTGAATAAATAAATGAACGCAATTGCGATTTTACATGTCAAAAACTTACTAGCGTTTCTCAAGAGACCACTGCCGAGAAGAAACGCCGAAAGAGTGAAGGCGTACGGGGGCTTATTCATTCATTAACATCAGACACACTCTAAATCTAAAAAGCGTCTTTGGATTGCTAACTTTCGTCCTAATATTTGTTTTGTTATATCGAAAGGTCTAATATAACTTGACGTAAATGCTACACTATAGATAGACAAAGTTAAAGTAATCAGGCGTAATATTTTTTTATATTTTATTTAGATATGTATATATATATATTTATATATTAGTAGTTATATATGTTCATTAATGTGTAGTTGTATATCTAGAATATTTATATAAATACATCTTTGTACACGTGTTGGTTTGTCTACAGTTTAGTTCCTATTCTTCACTCAATTGCTCAAAGGTTAACTGGAAGAGATCCCTTACAGGGATAAGTTCGCCTTTGTACATGATTGATCTGTTTTTTTTCTGTATAATTTATTTTACTTGTTTTGTGTACAATAAAGTATTTACATACATACATACATATTTTTTCGCTAGAAATGTTTTTGCCCTACTTCTGCCGCAAAACCTGTAACCCAACCTCACAGGGTTGTTTTCGAGAGGGCCCGACCCTCCGGCGGCAATACGTCTTGCAGATACCGATCCTCAATTAGACACTGCCAGCGAGACGGATGGCCGGACCGACGCCGGACCGGCCCGCGGTCAGCACCTATATGAAGCCATCGAGATGTTCTTTCACTTTGTTACCAAGACCGCAGAATATAGTAGGAGACGAGGTTTTATAATTTTATAATAAGTTACCCGATGACATTTTGAGTTTACCCTTTCCAGCTCTTAAAAATTACTTAAAAAAAACATTGATGTCAAAGGCTTATTATAGAGTGGAGGACTATCTAACAGACAGAAATGCATGGCCCAAACCAAATACCTGAATAGCGTAAAGAGTCATGTATAATATTTTCATTGTATCTAGTTGACACAGTTCTTGCAGGAAAGCATATCAAACAATGTCACTACACATTGTAAATACCTATTGTTATTTTATACTATGTAGTGATAGCGACCCGCCCCTGCTTTGCACGGGTGCAATGCTGATACTAAGTATACCACAGAATGTCTTTATATACAACGTTCACAGCTTTTTTGTCATTAGACAATACAAACATGTTATCTTTAGTGGTTGGTTACACTTGAAAGAGCGACATATGCCGGTGCCGCCGCAACCGCTATGTCCCTGCATTTTAAATCTGTAATATCTTCGAAAATATTCATTTAAATTACCTATATCTCTATTGATTTATTTACTTATTTATATAAAAAATGTTAACATGACATTACAGTATGACCAATGCGTCACGAAACTTAGGATAACAATAAAAGGTAACAAATAATTCATACTGGAACAACCACCACCACCTGGCATCCATCGCCTCACAAAATCTCAAACATTCCCTACACACTGCCGCCCATCGCCACGCAAACAAGTCGCACTCCGGTGTCATCCATCCGGTTGATCTACACTAAATTCACAATGTATTTAAGGTAATTAATTAGATAAAGATTAATGCTATATTTCTTAACATCCCTTCGTAAATAAGCCATTATTTGTAATGAAAGGTAAAGGATAAAAAATGGTTATTGTTGGTGATCCCTAAGAGATAGACATAAACCATTGAGGATTTTTTTGTAGTTTTAAGGTGTACAATACCGTAGTACATTATTTTGATCTATCTCGTAGGGTTCAGCGAGCGTTTGCAATGTAAAAACAAAAAAATGTGTTTATTTACGACATAACATTAGAAACCTCGAATATTATCGGTGTTTCTTTACTATCTCATGAATGTACTCGTATTATACACACACCTTCCTCTTGAATCATCTATTTAAAAAAACCGCATCAAAACCCTTAAGCATACACAGGAACAGACAGACAGACAGTGGAAACGACTTTGTTTTATACTATGTAGTGATAAGTACCCAACTACATTAAATAAAAACTAGCTTGACTTGAAGTTACATAGTATATGGGTATCAGAACAAAACCATGTTTCCATAAATCACAAAACTGACACGAAAATGATCGTGTTTAACCGTTTCCTTTTTGATCGCATGTCCGGAACCACAAAACAATTCCAAACAAATCCATTTGGTCTATTTATATTTTTGTATGTATATCTGGGTAAATGTTAGGGTTGTTACGCGACCAGTGTCAGTTTACGACCACCACTAATGATAGATTTTTAATGGTGACAATATACATCTTTTGGTACCTAGTAGGTAATTTAAAGAAAATATCCTTTCAATTCATCAACTGGTCGGAAACAGCAGGGCCATTCTACTTTTTCATCTACATAATTTTAAGACACTTTTTTTTTAATGCAGATTTTGGAATACTTGGTCCTCACTTCATATTTTTATATTGTTACTTAGAAAGAGGTTTAATTGCAGTATCACTTCCGATAGTTTTGGTAATTAACGGACCACAGCTAATATCCATAAATCGAGTAACTCAAGGTTCCTGGGATGTCTCACGATTTGTATGAAAAAATGTTTTTTACCACTGTGTTACGTACTTATTACTATAATACTTATTACAGCAATAATATTTAAGTATTTTTACCTATAAAATCCTTTTATTAGGTTCAGGTACTATTTCGAAATCCTATTTTTGTACACTAATTCAATACTATATTTTTGTAATAGAAAACTGGTTATGAAAAAGTCGAATGACCCAGCACCAAAATTCCGACCTATCGACCGTACGGAATTGTTGTAAAACAAATTAAGACAGCACTCAACGAGATAAGTGATCGAGTAATGAAGAGAGCTGATGCTGAAACAACGCTTTTAGATGATAAAAGAGGCAGCATTCTCCTTGACGAGTAATCAAATAACAAGGATCAATCCCTAGTGGAGTAAACACAAATTACGCCCCCGCGGGAAACTTTGCAAGCGTTACTGAATTTTGGAACCGCCCGAAATGTGGTTACCAACCACACCGTTAACTAGTTAGCTGCAATACTTCTCAACTATCTATACAATAAATTAATGTATAATTTGGATTTTATTAGGGCATACACTAATCACCGATGGCCGCAGGGTTCTCGAGTGGCGACCACGGACCGGAAGGCGCACCGTGGGTAGGCCCCCCCACAAAGTGGACTGATGACCTGGTAAAGGTCGCGGGAGTCCGCTGGACGCGGGTGGCGCAGGACCAGTCATTATGGCACTCTTTGGGGGAGGCCTATGTCCAGCAGTGGACTTCTTTCGGCTGATATGATGATGATGATACACTAATTAATCCATTGAATAATGCTTGGATTTCTAGATTTACAGACAGTTTGGTTGCATTGCATGTTTAAAAGGGCAAAAGAAATTTGATTCCACATCGTCTCCCATATCTTCTCTTGCGGGATACGTCGGGCGAGGCGTCGGCACAGCGCCAAAATAACGAATAGCCAACGCCAAGATTCAATTTGTAGTGCACTCCTGCAGCCCTGGTACATGGGTCGGTTATAACTTGCCAAATTGGATAATCTACTAGATATTAGTGAACTGGATTTTAGATATTTCCGAAAACAGTTTTTTTCCGACCGAATTATGAAAACCTCAGAGTGGCTGCCTCCTAGTTGCAAGATAACACGTTTGCAATTTGTGAAATTGGTACAAGCAGAAATTACCTAGGCACTCAACAATTCACTACTCCGTTGAATAGTAAGAAAACTAGGCAAAATTTTCGATTTTTAGGTTTCCGCACCCAAACGGTAAAACCCGGACCCTATTAGTAAGATTCCGCTGTCCATCCGTCTGTCTGTCTGTCTGCGCGTCTATCACCAGGCTGTATTTCATGAACCGTGATAGTTAGACAGCTGAAATTTTCACAGATGATGTATTTCTGTTGTCGCTATAACAACAAATACTGAAAAAACAGGATAAAATAAATATTTAACGGGGCTGCCACACAACAATCGTAGGTGAACCCACATTTAATAGCGAAATGTATATTTTATTAAAGGACGAAAAGGGAAGGACGCAAAGGAGTTTGTTCAAGAAATAGGCCGTCGACTTGGGCAAAGAGGAGAGGACTCCCGCTCCGAATCGTTTCTGGTGCAAAGACTTTCTATCGCTATTCAGCGCGGAAATGCTGCTAGCGTTATGGGCACTTTTGCACTGGGACGATGAGGGGCGGGTAATATGACTAAATTGTTATTTAGATGTAATAACTGTAAATTAAACTTGAATAATTTATATTGATGATTTTATCGATGTGATTTCATATGTATAGTTAAGTACCTAAACAAACGTGTCTTTTAATAAAAACACACTATACTCTAATCAGATACAACGTACCTATTCGTGCACAATGTATTTTATTAAATATACATAAGGGAAAACATTTGTGGTAATTTGCCATACATACGTTCTCGACTATTTCAAAATAGATCAATAAGTAATATTCTTATCGATCTTTACGTTTTCACTGCCTAACTGAATAAGCCTCAAACACGAGCCTGTTATACGAATATGTCAAAATAAGTGCAGATATCAAAACAGTCCGATACAATATATTGTGCTTACCATTTAATTTCCAAACGATTGTTACGATTGGTAAAGTTTCGGCGGAGGAAACAGTCGAGAACGAAACCTAGATACTTGAGTTTTTTACTTAGGATTTTTAGTGGGAGCTGCAGTTGTCCTTATCGCACTAATTGTGAGGGGCACCTAACGGCAGCGCGACAGAAACAGTGGCTTAGAGATCTCAAATCGCAATAAGGCCTCAGCTAATGTTTCCTCTTAAAGTACAAATACAAAAAGGTTTATTTCTCAAAATTTTACAATGTTCAATCTATAGTAAGTATGTAATCTCGTGTCGTGTATGTGTGTGTAGTAAGTATGTGTTAAAGCACGTAATCTCGTCAGGTATTTACCATGTTCTTTTGCCTAAGCAACTCCCACAGCTCATAATTTAAACGAGCTGTTATAAAATTATAATTATGATAATGATAACTATAATCCTATAACAGCTCATTGCTTTCGTGCTGTTCGGCTTTGGCGAAGGTTGATGGGCTTTGAGGTGTGCGAAGTCATTTTTATTGTGAAGTCACCTAGCATTTAAAAGTGGTTTGAAACTGCATTTCTTGTCGCTCCGTTGTTTGCCTTTGCATTTACACATGTATGTGTATGTAAATGTATATATTTAGTTATTTGTTGTATTCATTTATTATGTAGTATTGATGGACGTATCTCTATCTCTCTGTTAAATGTGCATTACCTGTTAACTATCGTTTTCTGAATCTCCTCCTACCCAAAGGTTGTCTGGAAGAGATCGCGTTTTAACGATAAGACTACCCGTTGTTTGCTTTATTACTAGTGTTAAGATTTTGTTTATAACATTTAAGAGTACACTTTGTATAGTGTGCAATAAAGTATATTATTATTATTACCCTCGACATATATTGGATCTACATTAGGTATACGACTATTGCTTTCCTGTTAAAAGCGTCGTTCGAGCGTTGAGAGAAACCGAAGACATTTCATTAGGAGGCAGAGTGTAATCCCAGGCGAGGCAGGCGATCCGTTTTTAATTGGCAACATCGATACCTAGTCGACGTTTATTAACCGCTTGATAAGCCTTAAAATCGGGCGGCCGTGGACAGTTTAATTCCTGTTTCGGTTTGATATCTCGATAATGACGGAGCAGGCGTCAGCCGCAGTGTTGCCAGGGCCCTTGGGACGTAAATTACGTTTCGTTTCTTAAAAAGTTACATTTTTGATGCAAAAGTTACATTTTTCGTATTTTTCATAATTACCAAGCAAAACAGTCGATTTTAAGAAATGAGTAGTCACATACAGCTAGAATTCGGCGAGTTCGGTCACAGAATTAAGTCGGGCTGATGGGGGCTGTTACGATAGTAGTCTATGGTAGTCTAGATTTGTCTATATACGATCGTCTCTTGTAGCTGTCTATAAAATGTCTTACAAGTAATAAAATACATTTTCCAATACTTGAATGGTTTACTGATTCTCCATCAACACCTCAATATGGTGTCAGGTGTAATTTAATCGTCTGCAAAATAGTCGTCAGTGTAAATAAATGTCATTGAAAAATATCGCCACAAATAAATAAAAATGTCTACTGAAAATTTTTCCGACAAGGAATTTCCGTCATCGTCACAATCTTCATCAGGACCTAAAAGTAAGTCCATGAGCAGTAATGCAGGTCTTGAACCTATTAATGTCAACGGAAGTAACATGCCGCAAATATGGAAAAATTTCAAAACCAAATTTACCATATACTTGAGAGCATACAGTCTAGAAGAAGAATCCGAGTCTCGTAAAGTAGCTCTGTTCCTACATCACGTCGGCAACGAAGCCTTAAACATATTCTACAGCTTCAATTTAGATATGGACAAAATAACTCTGAAGGAGCTTATGAAATTATATGAAAATTACTTCAGCCCTAAGGTAAATGTTACTATGGAGCGACACAAACTGTTTAATCGTCGACAACATCCGGACGAGGACATTGATTCCTATGCGACAGATTTGAAAAATATCGGACTTTCCTGTAACTTTGATACCTTGCGAGATGAGCTTGTCAGAGATATCTTCAGCTGGAATTTGAACCAAGCTAACCAGTACATCAAAGAGAGAATTCTACAACAGGCTCCGAAGACACTAGATGAAGCGATTGATCTAGCGAAGTCTGTAAAGTTGTCAAGAATACAGGCTAAGGAACTCTCGAATAATGTCAACGCAAACATTCTGTCAACTACAAGTCAAGCGAAGAATTATTCGTCCCACAGGAGTCAGGCGAAATCTTCAGCTACGTCTTACAGGAACTCTTCTCCTTACAGAAATTCAAGTACACGTGTTAGAACCAACAATCCGCCCCTACACAGGAACACGTCGTCGAGATCCAGTACACCGTCCCGTGCTACTGCTTCCAACTCGCCAGGACCGTCTTCACAACGTCCATGTGGAAACTGCGGCCAGGTACATCGCTATCGCTGTCCCGCTCAAGGTGCCAAATGTCGTAACTGTCAACGCATGAATCATTTTAGTAAGTACTGTCGTCGACAAAATATTTCAGCCACATTTGTTGATAATAATAATGACGAGAATAATTTTATGTTCTTTGGGTCCATAACGTGCAACAATGTTAACGAAAATAGACCATGGACAATTAACTTCGATATTCATGACATTCCAATTACTTTCCTGATTGACTCGGGTGCAGATACGAATATAATTTCTTACCATGATTTTCAAAAACTAAAACTGCCATCCTACTTAATCAAGAAAAGTGATTTCAAATTATCAACTTTGACAGGTCATGCCATACCGACAGTCGGTCAATGTAAATTGAATTGTGTTTACAATGGGTCATGTCATAAAATATTGTTCTATATTGCGAATTTACAATGCCAAAATATTGTAGGTCGGCGTACGTCAGAACAATTGAAATTGATAAAAAGAGTTCATAAAGTTAAGTTTGACGAAAATACGGAACAAGTCTCAACTGATAATTTATTTGAACAGTACAAACATGTGTTTGAAGGAATTGGCTGTATCAAAGATTTTGAGTGTCATTTAGTGCTGAAACCGGACGTGGAGCCTAGTATTGATGCGTGTAGAAAAATACCGTTTAAATTACGAGAAAAGTTTGAGGAACAATTGTCAAAATTACAGTCACAAGGCATCATTACTAGAGTTGACGAACCAACGGCTTGGGTTAATTCGATAGTTGTTGTGTCAAAGCCAGATGGTAGTTTACGCATATGTCTAGACCCAAGAAAGCTTAATAAGGCTATATTAAGATCACATTTTGCATTTCCGAACATTGATGAAATTAAATCAGACTTGTCAGGCTCACACTTCTTTTCAAAATTAGATGCCCGATCAGGTTTTTGGATGATTAAATTAGATGAGGAGTCATCTAAGTTGTGTACGTTCATAACTCCATTAGGTAGATACCGTTTTTTACGATTACCGTTTGGAATTAATGCCGCGCCAGAAATATTTCACGGTGAAATGGTTAAAAGGTTCGGAGATATCAAAGGTCTTAAAATCATGATGGACGATTTTTTGATCTACGGGAAAACTAAGTCTGAGCATGATTCTAGATTAAAGCAGGTACTTGAACGTGCAGATCAAATAGGTCTTAAATTCAATCCAGAAAAGTCAATTATGTGTGTTTCAGAGGTGAAATACTTGGGACATGTATTTAACAAAGAAGGAGTTTCAGTCGATCCGTCAAAAGTCGAAGCGATTTGTAAAATGACAAGTCCAACTAATGTCACTGAATTGCAACGATTCCTTGGAATGATAAATTACTTAGGTTCGTTCATTTCTAATCTGTCAAAAGAAACAACTCATATAAGGCAGTTGTTAAATAAAAATACTGCTTGGTTATGGACTGATACGCACGAAAATGAGTTTAATCATTTAAAGAAACGTATCAGCTCAGCACCAGTCTTGACGTATTTTGATCAGAATAAACAACTGACTCTCTCAGTTGATAGTTCGAAAGATGCCATGGGAGCTGTTATTATGCACGACAAGAATCCCATAGCGTATGCGTCAGCGTCTCTCACTAAAGCTCAGCAAAACTACTCACAAATCGAGAAAGAGCTGATGGCTATATTATTTGGGTGCACTAAGTTTCACCAGTATGTCTATGGAAATAACGTGTTAGTCGAAACAGATCACAAGCCAATTGTCAATATTTTCAATAAGTCACTGTATGATATACCGCCACGTTTACAAAGAATAATGCTTAGGTTACAACCATATGATCTTCATGTCACTTACAAACCCGGTAAATATTTGTATGTCGCAGATACTCTATCTCGAGCTGCTCTTCCTGAAAATGTACTGACTGACTTAGACAAAGACATAGATCTTCATGTGAACTTGTTAATCTCTAATTTGTCACTTAGCCCTAACAGTGTGCGCGAAGTCGAAGAGGCAACTTCTTCATGTCATGTCATGAACAGATTAAAGTTCTATTGTGAAAATGGGTGGCCTAATAACAATAAAAAGATAGAGCCAGAAATCAAGCCCTATTTTCCAGTAAAAGATGACATTCACTGTACCAGTAATATAATGTTCATGTCCAATAGAGTGATTATACCACAAACACTTCGAAGGAAGTACTTATCTTTACTTCATGTTGGTCATCAAGGTATAAATTCATGTCAGAGACTAGCCAGAGGTTCAATTTATTGGCCTAATATAAATAATGACATACAGAATTATATAGGTAACTGTGAAATTTGTCTTACATACAGGAGGAACAATTCTAATGAAAGTCTTATACCACATGATTTCAAGTTCTTGCCATGGAATAAAGTAGCTATGGATTTCTTTGAATTCAATAGGACCACTTATCTGATTGTCGTCGACTATTTCACAAAATATGTTGAGATAACACGCTGTTCACGAAACACTAGTGAAGTAGTTATTACTCAGCTTAAATCTATTTTTGCCAGACATGGTATTCCTGCCACATTAATTTCGGACAACGGTCCTCCAATGAATTCTAAGGCTTTCCAAGACTTTACTAGAGAGTGGAATATTGAACATATCACCTCTAGTCCGTATCATAGTAGGTCTAATGGTTTGGTAGAGCGTACGGTCGGCATAATCAAAAATATGTTAAAGAAGTGTCAGGCAGATAACTCTGATCCTTACCTAGCACTATTACAGTACAGGAATACTGCTAAGGATAGTCGATACTCGCCAGCAGAGTTGTTGATGTCTAGATCATTACGCACTAAGTTACCAACTGTAGAAACATGCTTGAAACCCAGAATGTGTGACTATAATGCCTTACATAAATATAATGAAAACAGAATCGCGAAAATGACAGATTATTTTAATCAGCATGTAAAAAACTTAAAATCATTAAACACTGGGAGTCAAGTAATGTTCAAGAAACGCCCAGATTCACCATGGGTTCCCGGTATTGTTGAGAAAGTTTGTTCTGAACCGAGGTCGTACGTAGTTAAAAGCCCTGATGGTATGTACAGGCGAAATAGGCAATATATTTTAGAACGGCGTATGTTTATTGATCCTTCGCCTGAACATAGTCCAAGTAATCCTACAAGTCCTGTAACTTCTACAAATGTTGGTCAAGGTTTGGAAAAAACTGCAGGAGTAGATCCTCATAAAAAGTATACTCGGTCAGGTCGTGAAATTAAAAAGCCTAGTTACTACTATGATGAATTTCACTAGGTTTTACGAATTTTATATTGCTATTTTATAATATTTACATGCATTATCATAATAAGTTGTCATGTTGAAGTATTGTGTGTTTATTTCTTGACTGACAAGTGTCAGATAATGTTTCGTTTTATGCAGTTGAGTTTGCACTAACTATTTTTATACTTGAAAAGGTTTCAATGTGTAAAATGGATATATACTGTAATGTGTTAATTTATTGTTCTTTCGTTCGGAGGGAGATGTTACGATAGTAGTCTATGGTAGTCTAGATTTGTCTATATACGATCGTCTCTTGTAGCTGTCTATAAAATGTCTTACAAGTAATAAAATACATTTTCCAATACTTGAATGGTTTACTGATTCTCCATCAACACCTCAATAGGGGCTATCTCAAAATGTCATACATAGTTGCAAGCGACGGACAGGCAAATCATACCATGTGGGTTCTTTTGCCACCTTTTCTGTATGGAAGCTTAAAAATTGTAGCGGTCAGATACAACTGTGACCTTTTTAGGGTTCCGTAGCCAAAATGGCAAAAACGGAACCCTTATAGTTTCGTCATGTCCGTCTGTCCGTCTGTCCGTCTGTCCGTCTGTCCGTCTGTCACAGCCGATTTACTCGGAAACTATAAGTACTACAGTGATGAAATTTGATGGGAATATGTGTTGTATGAACCGCTACAAAATTATGACACTAAATAGTAAAAAAAAGAATTGGGGGTGGGGCCCCCCATACACGTAACTGAGGGATGAAAATTTTTTTTTCGATGTACATACCCGTGTGGGGTATCAATGGAAAGGTCTTTTAAAATGATATAAAGTTTTCTAAAAAACATTTTTCTTAAAGTGAACGGTTTTTGAGATATCAGCTCTCAAAGTCGTAAAAAGTATGTCCCCCCCCCTCTATTTTTATAACTACGGGGTATAAAATTCTAAAAAAAATAGAGGTGATGCATGCTAATTAACTCTTTCAACGATTTTTAGTTTGATCAAAGTATCTCTTATAGTTTTTGAGATAGGTTGATTTAACTGTAATTTTGGTTAAGTTATTTTTGCTGTTTTATAGATACTAGTACGGAACCCTTCGTGCGCGAGTCCAACTCGCCCTTGGCCGGTTTTTTAAATAGTTTCATTATTCTCCAAAGTTACGAAAATTTCGTTTACAACGGAAGTTACTTACATGTTACGCGAGCCGGTCAAAAGTTACGAAAAATGTAAGAAATGTAACCATCTGGCAACACTGGTCAGCCGTCAGATTGACGAGCCAGCGCCGCGGCGCGGAGATCACGGGTAAACGCAATTAAAAAGTTGGCGGCCCGCGGCGGCGATCTGTCGGCGGAATACATGCCGGAACCCTTAACGGGTGCCGCGAATAATGACTCGCTGCTGATTATTGCTAGAGCCTTTCATAATTAACTCGACTAATTTACTCAGAAGTTAGCTTACTTTACAGAGGAAATCGGTTTACTTTAATCCAATAAAATCAACTGCGCATAAAAGGAGAGAAGTTCAACATTGTGAGACGGGAGAACTCGTGTCAGTGGATGCAAATAAAGCAGTATGGCTTCCTGTACTCACAGAAGTGCCAATAGAGGTCAGCTAATAAACACCGTCAATGGCCTTTTCCAATTTATTGAACAAATACGCCCCGCCTGCATTCACAACGACTAGGAGAGCATACGAGTGCAGAGGGCATTCGAAACACGCTGTTGATTCAGAATGCAACAACGAGCGGATGCTACACTCGAGTGAGCCCGCAGCGAGCAGGCATTTTTAAGTTATACATACTTGGTGGAATTGTAATATCAGATTTCATATTTCACTTTCAATTCTGACACTGTATACGGGAGAAAAGTAGTGTAATTCCGATCCTTATCCAACAACTGTTTTTACAGAATCGGGATAAACTTACTACCGGAACCAAGCAATGTGACGAATATACAATGATAATGATGGTCCCCAATAGTAAGTCAATTCAATCCATTTTATAACTCTACTAGTGACCCGCCCCGGCTTCGCACGGGTGCACTATTTAATGGATGTTATTATATATATAAACCTTCCTCTTCAATCACTCTATCTATTAAAAAAAACCGCATCAAAATCCGTTGCGTAGTTTTAAAGATTTAAGCATACATAGGGATATAGGGACATAGGGACAGAGAAAGCGATTTTGTTTTATACTATGTAGTGATTATAAAATGTACTGTAAGTAAAGGTATCGAGGATCTACAAAAAATAGTTGTTAAGCCATTGAAACGGTTTGGATTCATACTTATCTTATGTGATGTTATCTGATGCACTCTGACGCCTGAATCAAATCGTACTCAATGTAAGAAACCGATGTCGTTCCGTCGCGTCACGACACGTTACATCAGACAAATCCGGCTTCACACATTCAAACTTATCTTATGTGATGTTATCTGATGCACTCTGACGCCTGAATCAAATCGTACTCAATGTAAGAAACCGATGTCGTCCCGTCGCGTCACGGCACGCTACATCAGACAAATCCGGCTGCACACATACAAGCGGCACCGAGCGAGGGAACTGCTGCGGTTTGTCACCGGTTGCTCCTACTTACCTGAAACAAGATAAAGGGGCACATTAGTTACCAGGAGACTGCACCTGGACACGGCGCACCAGCGCTGGTCTAGTAGATTGTTAACCAAGGGTTTAAGCCACCCATTTCAGAAGATTTTGGCGCTCGAAGGAAGAAAGAGCGCCAGTAGTTCGGTTCGAGGCTGAAATTCATCCGAGTTAAACATTCTGCTTTTCATTTCGAATACCAGGAAACTAAATGTTGTTTTTATACATCACTACATAGTAATAGTATAAAACAAAGTCGCTTTCTCTCTCCCTATATCCCTATATCCCTATGTATGCTTAAATCTTTAAAACTACGCAACGGATTTTGATGCGTTTTTAATAGATAGAGTGATTGAAGGGAAGGTTTATATGTATAATAACATCCATTAAATAGTGCACCCGTGCGAAGCCGGGGCGGGTCGCTAGTAAGTAGATAAACGATGACATGATGAATAATGCTCTGTGTTGGTCGACTTGATACTAGTGCTGCACATACGCACTTGGTCAATTATGCGCTTACTTATTGATCATGCTGTGTGCACTTGCTTTGGATGTCATTCTGGTCTACGAGCTACTGATTTTTTGCAAACTAAATTGTATCATTTATCGTGTGATGTCTGTAAAGTGACCCTTTTTTAAATAAATAAATAAATAGATGCACCACTTTCAGAGTACGAGAAATGAAAAATATATTCACATAGCGTCAGTAACCTGTCGGCGATAGCGCGTGCTACCTATTGGTGCCAGGCGCCAGCTAAATAAGCAAATTGATAGGAATTGGCACACGCAGCATGTAGCCTCCTAAACTAAATGTTGCCCAGAAAACAATAGCCGGCGCCGGACACCCGCTGCTGCAGCGCGTTTTTATTACTGAATTCTTAAAAAAACTTTTGGAGTTTTCTGATAATATTCAAATTTCATTGCATTATTTGAACAATATCAACTCCTGGTAACAGAAACAAAAGTTTATCGGAGTCGGAAGATCCTGGGATCTGTCAAGAAAGATGGCGGCTCTTGGAGGATCAGGAAGAATAATAATAATAAATATAAATAAATATTAGAGGACACTCTTACACAAATCGAACTAGCCCCACAGTAAGCTCAAGAAGGCTTGTGTTATGGGTACTAGACGACGATATATTTAATAAATATAAATACTTAAATACATAGAAAACATCCAAGACTCAGAAACAAATATTCATGCTCATCACACAAATAATTGCCCTGACCGGGATTCGAACCCAGGACCGTTAGCTTCATAGGCAGGTGCACTACCCACTAGGCTAAACCGGTCGTCAAGAATGCCGAGATCGAAGGGTTGGTGGCCGAACCTAATTTCATTGGCGAGACATACGCACAGAGGCTTCGTTGGTTCGGTCATCTACTGAGATTGGGATCGAGCAGTCAAGAGACTACTTGAGTCGACCGAGTGGTCGCCACCCGGAGGGCCCAGGTATCGCTGGGAGGGCAGTTTGGAGGCGGATCTGCGTTAGCTTCAGGTTCAAGACTGGCGGGAGGCGACACAGGATCGGGAAAGGTGGCGTGCTCTCGTCACGGAGGCCAAGATCCTCTTTGGGTCACTGCGCCGATAAAGTAAGTATTTGGGAAAACCATACACATGTCGCGGCCGGAACAGGGTTTGCCTGACCTAGTATTTCTAGACGTCTATAACCTACTCGGCAGGCAATCCCGTATTGAACACTTCAAAAAACAACACAATACAAAACAAAATGGATAAAGTCATAAGACCTCAACAGCGATCCCATCCAGAACATAGTAGTAGTAGTAGCAAAACTCTTTATTGTACACAATAACAAAAATTACAAATACAAAAAGAAATGGTATGTACAAAGGCGAACTTATCCCTTACATAAAATGTAGCATAGGTATAATATTAGTTGACGATCCAAATATTACAAAACTTATAGTTATAATTCACTAACTCACGCTCCCCTGCACAAAAGTGGTGTGTGAAGCTCGCTTTGATCTAATCTAATAACTCCAGGCACACGCTTTCCGGGACAGAAGGAGTAATTTTGAAACTAAATCTGTACACGACCCTTAACTTTTGTGTAAATATAATAGGTATTTGTTCCACATCTTGGGTTCAAGGGCCTTAAGGGATTGCCTCGATTCGGTGAGTCACGCCCCTCCTGAAAGAGACACGCTATTTCTTCCGCGCACGACAAAACGGGATGCAACACTCTTCGGGAAAGGCTTTTTTAGACAAATCTCGATAGATATCTGACTGTGTGCAGTTTTATTTTTCCTCTTGACAGAATTTAGATGAGGTAAAATAATATCGTTTTAATTTAATTTTGTCGTTTAATAATGCGTTGTTTTAGTATGAGTAAAAAATAGAAAATAAATACTCAAATTTGAAGAAAATTTTAAGCAATGTTTCGGCTATTGTCATAAACACTCATACAGTCAAGAATCAAATATCTGAAAATCAATCCTTATAGTTTCCTCGTCAGGGCAGAACAGCGTTTCAAATAGCGCGATATTCCTCGTTGCACGGCCTTAAAGTGAAGCCGACTTGACTCTGACCTAATTTATTTCGTGAAATCAACTCAAAACTAGCATATAAATGTTAATCTAACAGTACTAAATGTATGGCACCGATATTTCATTTCATTTATTTCCAATAACAATATACATTGTGTTTGAAATCTTACCTACTAATTGTCAAAATTATCTACTTAATTATAGAAATAATGAATAATGATGTCATACACAGATGTCAAGTTTAAACATTACATTTTTTTTTACAATGCGAAAATTTGCTCTAACGCGTCGCGACACGTCACATCAGACAAATATGAATCCGGCTTAACGCTAGTTGCATATGTCCTACATCTTAACAGCCCTAAAAATCCAACACAACCAATTATGTTAGACGAAATATTATACCTATATTGTCGACATACTGTATCTTTCGTCAAAATATATCTTGTAGCTATAAATTCGAAAGTTATATTGTTTTTTCCTTTCAGCCAAAACAATGAAACCAGCCATTAATAACGAGCGGAACCGGTGGCAGAAGGGCCAGTATAGCAGTCGATAACAGTCGCGTGTGTTCTCGCGATGTGCCGACCACTTGCATCCGTCCCGCTAATGATAAATATGATGATGATACTTACTGGCTCAGTTTGTCCCAACGGCGTCACAGTAAAAAGCGTAGTATACCTAAGCATGTACTTGTTGGATGCTTTGTAAACATAATATATAACACTCTTTGGAAATCGCTTTTCTAGACAAATCTCGATAAATATCTGAATGTGTGCAGTTATACTAATTTCCTCTTGACAAAGTTTAGATGAGGTAAAATAAGATTAAGTTAATTGTGTCGATGAAAAATGCGTTGTGTTAGTTATAGGATGAGTAAAAAAAAGAAAATAACGACTACACTTTGGATTTATTTTTATAGAGAAAATTTTAAGCAATGATGTTTCGGCTATTGTCAGAAACAGTCATATAGTCAAGAATCAATATTTGAAAATCAACTGTTTCATCGTCTAGGCAGAACAGCGTTTCAAAGAAAGCGATATTTCTCGTTGCACGGCCTTAAGTTGTTTGTGGAGTCCGGTCTGTTCATGCTTGCTAGGACATAGTCACTACGTTAATACTAGTGTCTTTTTATAGGGGATTGACGAGAGACATCATCCTGTTGTGGATTCGTTTTTATTATCAGTGACTTAGAGACCATATACATCTCTAACAATATTAAATTAATTTTAATTTTGACGCTCAGAGCCCATGTACATCTCTGGGATATTATATTAATTTCATTATAATCCTTGTTTAATCTTGAGACCTTATACATCTCTAACTTTACTGATGTTGTAATGTTTGTAATAGATAACTTTGCAAGTTTATCTTCACTGTATGACATTAATTTTGTTATAATTGTAAACTCGAAATTACTATTCTTTCTTGAACTGTAAATTAATATTTTGACATGAAAATTGTATTACTTATTATAGTCAGACTTTCTTAAATTGTAAATTAATATGTTGACATGTAAAGGTGCCCTTGTGGCCTATTTGCAGAATAAATGTTTGTATTTGTATTTATCATGGATCCTGTATGTGAAGAGAAATTACTTCGCTTCATGTTTCCGAGCAAACATGGACTAGTAAGTAGGAAATACTGATAAATGGCGCTCTCGGGACCATTTCAACTCTTTAGCTACGGCCTTTTCCTATTATCAATTCAGTTTCGACTATGAAATAAACTATATTACTAAATTTAGAATGAAGGAAAAATTGAAAAATTTAGGCACCGAGCAGTATTCGAACCTGCGACCTCCCGGCACTCGCGGCCAGTCGCTCTAGCCAACTGAGCTATAGGTGCAATCGCTACCCAGTTCCAAATTCATCAACCGTTCCATAAAAAAAAAACTATATTACTTGTATCGGTGTTATTATACTATCTATGCCTTTAATATTATAACATGCGAAAGTGTGTCTGTCTTCACGATAAAACCGCAGAATTTAGAAAAATTGATGATTGATGATTTTGTATGAAGAGTTTGAGTACCGCGGAAGGACATACGATACTTTTTATCCCTAAAGGGGGTAGAATTTTGTACGGAAGAGCAAAAACGCTGATTCATTTGTGTGAGGTGTGCAATAAAGAGTATTTGTATTGTTTTGTATTGTATAACGCCTGAAATAAAAGAATAGCAATTAAATTTATATATTTTATAGTTGTTTTGGAATCTTTTTTTTTCTCATTGTAATAGTTTATGCACCACCTACTTTTCAGCTTTATATTTCATTTATCCACTACCCAAAGGTTGTCTGGAAGAGATCGCTCTTTAGCGATATGACCGCCTGTTGTTCTGCCTCTGTCTCCCCGTATCTGTGTTTTTTGTTTTTTATGTGCTATTTTATTATGTGAGGTGTGCAATAAAGAGTATTTGTATTGTATTGTAAATTCTAACGCAATGAACGAAATCTACGCGGACATAGTCGCGAGTAAAAGCTAATAGTATTGTAGATATTGTAAAATGCTAATAGTATTGTAAATTGAAATCTTATTTAATGACAAGACCATTCTATACACTAAGGGAATATTTTGAAAGCATGCTTGATTGACTAGATACCTACTTTTTTCTTTTTATGTATATCCAAAGTACAATTTAAATGTGAATGTAAATTTTATCGATACCGAATTATTGTAATTGTTTTAATCTTAATAATTTTGCATGCCAGCTGTGGCGGAACATGCATTCATGAAAATGTAATACCACTGACATGACTACTGTACCATCTGTGTATGTTTTTGCAAAATAAATGATTATGATTATAAAAGGTGAGAATAACTGTTTGCAGCGGACTGTACAAGCAACACAGTGACCCAGTGCCGCCCCCAGTGCTGCTGCTCGAGGACCGTCCTCGACGATGAGCGAATCAATACGCAATCAAAATGTCGCCCGCAGAGCCGCAAATATTTTCCCCTTTACGCGCGCGGGCGGGTAATTTGATTTGAAGTAACGCCCCCGAATAATTTTGCTGCCCTCCGGTTATGTTGCCCTGGTTCTCAGGGTTTTGTGAGTTAAAGTATATACCAACGTTAAGAGCAATGAAATGGGTCGATATGTATGGACATTCATGTATGGTTAAGTAACTTAATTGTTATTATGTCACACCTGGCCATAAAGTGGCAATTACCGCAAGCTCCGCGCGCGGAAAATCCCACTTCCTGACCAGGGGGTGACATAAAATTTTGTACTTACCTCGGGCGGTAATTAAGAAAGCCTCAGATTGCATAATTATCGCTCCTACTTTCGGCTCGGGCGTCAAATACCTGCGATCTGAGACATTCTTTGTTTTACCGCCCTTGGTAAGTAATGTACTAATATCAATCTTAATGAATGCAAATATAGACGCTGTTATGTAATAATGTGTCAACCTAATAGAAAAACCTATAGTAGGTGACACATTGCATAACAACCTCCATATATACTATACAGCGAAAATCAATAAAATAGGGAAACACTTTGCATATAATATCCATTGTATCCGATTGCCTCACTTCGGTAATTGTCATCTGACAATTACCATGAAATTTGACCTTACCAATCAACCCAGAAGTTGGTCGTTACTTAGAAATGTACACTGGAGTTTGTCAAGTGACAACTGCCAAGTTGCGGAATTAAACCCGCAAGTGTGCAATTTCAATCAATTAAACCAATTAAAGGGTTTCACAAAGGGAAGGAACCTGATGTCAAATTAGTTACATAATTATTCTGATTGAAACTATTTTGTTCTCTCGGTTTCAGTTAATAAGATCTATAGTCCTCCAGCCGCCGCAATGTCCTCATTGGAACAGAAACAATGGGTGTCTGTCAGCACAAACACAGCAAATGGAATCAATCGCCGGCGGATGGCGCGGCGGAACGACTTATATTTATATTTCTACGACAATATCCTCACTTTCCTTTTACTAAATTGTCATTACCCTTTAATGCACCGATCATTTTTATTCCAGCTATTCATAGAGAACTCTCGTAGTTTAGTATAGTATGGTTATTCAGTATATAGCCTAGATAACCTCATTGGTAATGGGAGTCGGTACTGGCTGACCATTGAAGACCTAATAATAAAAAGTAACATAGACATAAGTCAGTGTCATTATCGAAAAAACAGAAAACAGTTAATAAAATAATTATCAAGGCAAAAAATAATATAAATACGGAAGTTAGAAGGAAACACAGCAAGAATAACCATTGGAGCAGACGGGGGGCGCTCCCTCAACATCCACCACTAAATACCAGGTGAGTCGGCCCTTCCACTTCTAGTGCCAGTGAGGTTCTTCGGCGGAACACGAGGCAGGAATATACAGTCCACTATTTCCCGTGGTTTTACGTCACAATGGTATTGGTTCATATTAGGATTTGCTTGGATTTACGTGGCAATAAAGACCGTTTATATTTCAGTTAAAATAGAACATATCTATCCCTAAAACGAATTTACATGATAATTTGAATGACCCGCGAGAAAGCATGTTTGCCCGCGAAGTGCCTGCAAAAAAATCTAAACGAATACCGATAATTTTGTGGAACTAACGCCCAGCAGTTCTAAATAAACTTTAAAAAAGTCGATTGCGGAATACTGAGCACGTACGTTAATTAGATCTATAAGTTATTTTTTTCAAAATATCTATTTATTTGCTCTGACTCTTGCAGTAAAATTTTACATACAGAAACAGTACATCGTTACTTTCAGATACAGTAAATATAACATTAAAACTAATCTATTACTAAATATTAACCTAATAAAGATCCCTCAAACCTATCCCCATTTTTGTAGAAGCTGAAGCAGAGACCTTCGTTTCACTTGGGCAAATAAACTTACCATTAGTAACAAGACATTGCCGACATTAGCCAAATTTAGAAAATATTTATTTATATGATAGAAAGAGAAATGTTCTTACACTATAAATGTTTTTTTTTACGTAATTAATAATCATTTTTTTGACCAACTAGGATCATACAAATTAAATTAATTAACGTAAAAAATAAATTCACAATTAAAATTAAAATGTCGAATTCATAAAAACATAAATAAAATAAAAATTAATTTATATTTTATTTTAATTGAACGTGATTATTTTATAAAACTATTTTTTTCTTTTTTTATATAAGTGTGTTTGTAACAATTAGAGCTTTATGTAACCACACAACACTAAGGCTCGGTTTTATAAAGATCCGTTAGACCAAATGTCAGATCAAATTTCAGTAACTCCTTACAATTTTTGACATAACAAACCGACATAAGGTCTAACGGATCTTTATAAAACCGAGCCTTAAAGCATTTGACTATATTCAAGTAATACTTACAACTAAACTTCTACGTAAGCTAATGTAGGTTTCGCGAATAACTTGGCGCAACGGACAGATCTCGCCGGCTGTTCCAAGTTTAATGAGCAGAGACATTTCAGACAGAATTCGTTAGCATTACAATTAAATATATATCTATGAGAGCAATCTCGTACGTCTCTTCTTGTATCTTCTTGTCTGTTCTTGTCAGATTCAGAATAATCATAATACGAGCCCTGTTTAATTCGTAACGTAAAGGCAGCAGGTTCACGGGAGGATTAGTGCACGCTCAGCGGTAAACTGACAGATTAATTTGTCTGGCATGGCACATGACGAATCCATGTCTCCTCTTAATAAATATTGCCAGGCAATACTGTGGAAATTACAACATGATGTATTATTTCGTAATACCGAACAGTATTAGTAATTCCCGAAATCCAATCATAAAAATATCAATCTCCAAAACTGTAATACAAACTAAAACTTGAAGCAAACATAAATAAAATATAAAGTTAATTAATATATCACTAACCTAATTAAACTAACTAAACCTATAACTAAACTATAAAAAGAAGATGCCCCCCAAGTCCCCAACACTAGCTATAGTGCCCAGAAGGCTGGCAGCGTTTCCTCTTTGGATTGCTAGGCTAATCCTCTGGCCAAAATAGCTGCCAGCCCTCTGGTCACCCGACATTTCATCAAGGCGCTCCGCTATTTCCTTGAATTATAACTGAAATAAATACGTACACTTCTGCCCGTAGGAACCTCTGGGTAGTATAATTAATTATTTTATTTATTTATTTATTCAGTAAGACATGACTTCATATTAAATACAACGTCCCGCAAAACTGTATGCACAGTTTGACTGTGGGATCCATTAGTCTATTATAATCTTCCTAATATCCTAATAATCCTAACAATATTATAAACGTGAAAGTTTGTGCGGATGGATGTACGTTCCGCTTAAACTCAAAAACTACTGAACGGATCTCTATGAAACTTTCCAGTATTGTAGCTTAGACATCAGAATAGGACATAGGCTACCTTTTATCCGCGGGTAACACCGCAGGGCGCTGCTAGTAAGTATATAAGTAGTAATCTTAAGTGAGTTAGTTACCTACTATCTTAATCTAGTCTTAATGAATAAAAAGAACATCCTTAAGTGTTGTGGCAAAAAGTGGATGGTCAGCTAGATATAAGGTACCTATTCACATACTGTCGAGGCAGTATTGGAACAAGGCTTTTTTAAATCTATTTTTGTTTCGCTCCCTTCTAAAGCCGCAGGTAAGGCGTTAAGTAAATAAGGTAATCGTTTTTCAATGAGCCTATCCCCATAGTAATTGCTTACTTTGAATACAGTATACTTACCTGCAGCTACAGATCCGTTGCCATGTTTTTGGCTCATTTGAGATAAGTTGCTCTCTTAATTGCCGTGTTGATTGAGCAATAATAAATATGATAGCAAGATATAGTCTGCCAAGAAATCCGTCTACGACTTTTGAACCCTAATATACAAAGGCTAGTATTTAAAGGCACACAAAAAAACCTAAACTCTTTATTTGCACAGCTCAAATACTAATTGTTACAAAAACCGCGTTTTGATTTGTAATTAATATTTTATTAGCTGTGCAAATCAGCGTTTGTTTGATGTAGTCAGTATTTTTTGATATGCGATTAAATATACTCCACTCCATAAACACATAATAATGTCAAAGACCTAACCCAATTTCTTGACTAACTGTTCATTTTTTTAAAATATAGTTAGACTTAACCAAACTTGCACAAATAACTAATCAATTACAAACGATATTGTATCAATTTGAACTGTTTAACTACTAACAAAATAGAGAATTGGATGAAATCTCTTCAAATAAAACATATTCCATCTCTATGTTGTCTGGAAGAGATCGCTCTTTAGCGATAAGATCGCCTGTTGTTCTGCCTCTGCCTCCCTGTATCTTTGTTTTTTGTTTTTAATGTGCTATTTTATTATGTGAGGTGTCCAATAAAGAGTATTTGTATTGTATTGTATTCCATAAAACGAAATATAAACGACACAAATTACATGGGAAGCAATTTGTAGCAGGTTTCAATTGATAGTTCCCGCTCAGCCATCCATCCCGGGTAATAAAGGTGCTGGCCACAAACCGAAATAAACGCTACATCACCGAAGGGCTCGGCCCATAACAGGCTTGCTCTGTGTGGGCGTCGTGTTGCGGCGAGCTACCAGGACCACATAAATAACAAGGGTGCCAATGTAACGATAGAACCCGCCACGACCTTGAATAAATCTCTGAGATAACACCTTCGAGAGCGTTATGGACGCTGTGTGTAATGATGACGCTTAATTTCTGAGCACGGCATTGCTAACCTCGATCAACAATAGGAACTTATCAAGTGCTGTTATTTTCTTTTATGTCACACCTGGCCATAAAGTGGCAATTACCGCAGGCTCCGCGCGCGGAAAATCCCACTTCCTGGCCAGGGGGTGACATAAAATTTTGTACTTACCTCGGGCGGTAATTAAGAAAGCCTCAGATCGCATAATTATCGCCCTTGCCTTCGGCTCGGGCGTCAATAACCTGCGATCTGAGACATTCTTTGTTTTACCGCCCTTGGTAAGTAATGTACTATTTTTCAACTCGTTTATTTTATTACTGCTCCAACGCTCACATACTCGCGTCTACACGATACATTAAGCATATATAAATAGTGAATTTTATTCAAATATTTCGCAGCTCCTAATAAGCCTCTTTAAAGCAGGAATCATTCTTTCAGGATTTCTTAAATAGTATGAAATTCATCCCCCTCCGAGGGAGCATGTTTTATTCATATTCTAAGTAAGAACTCCCAAAACACCGATTTGGCTGGAGTCCATTAAAATCTCGCCGGAGTGAATTTAAATAGGAATAGGCAGTTACAATATCTGCGACACCATTGTTTCACTCGCAGATAAAGTCGGGGCTTAATCTGCGACGAATATCCTCACTATTTACTGAAGCAGACGAAAATGTAAAACAATTTAATTTTGTTCGTAAATAAGCTCATTTACAGCAATTTATCGTTTAACAATAGTGTACAGTATACAAGTAATTCAAGTAAATATGCAAGTCTAATAATAAATATACAAAAGAACTATATAAAATAACTAGCGACACGCCCCGGCTTCGCACGGGTGCAATGCTGATGCATGTATTATACATATAAACCTTCCCCTTGAGTCACTCTATTTATTAAAAAAAACCGCATCAAAATCCGTTGCGTAGTTTTAAAGATTTAAGGATACATAGGGATATAGGGACATAGGGACATAGAGACATAGAAAGCAACTTTGTTTTATACTATGTAGTGATGACACCAAAATGAAAATGATTCAAACGCATTTCTATTTACACTTGTCATTGTCACGCTAGATTAGGACAACGTTCGTATAATAAATAATAAATTATTTGGGGACTATTTTACACAAATCGACCTAGTCCCAAACTAAGCAAAGCTTGTACTATGGGTACTAGGTGACGACATACATACTTATATAGATAAATAGATACTTAAACAAATGACAAACATCCAATATTTAGGAACAAAATATTCCTGACCGGGACTTCGTAGGCAGGGTTACTACCAACTAGGCGGTCGATATATATATAACTAGCAGCGCCCTGCGGTGTTACCCGCGGATAAAAGGTAGCCTATGTCCTATTCTGATGTCTAAGCTACAATACTGGAAAGTTTCATAGAGGTCCGTTCAGTAGTTTTGAGATTAAGCGGAACGTACATCCATCCGCACAAACTTTCACGTTTATAATATTACTAGCAGCGCCCTGCGGTGTTACCCGCGGATAAAAGGTAGCCTATGTCCTATTCTGATGTCTAAGCTACAACACTGGAAAGTTTCATAGAGATCCGTTCAGTAGTTTTTGAGATTATGCGGAACGTACATCCATCCGCACAAACTTTCACGTTTATAATATTATTAGGATTATTAGGATTAGGATGTATCAAACAATACAAGTAAAACGTGTTACATTATCGTGTATACCATCAGCGTGAATACTGATTATTTACATCTTTCACTGCTCACGTAAGTGAACAGCAGGAATATTAATAAATACGATGACTGTAGCTAATAAAACGTTATTGAAACATAATTTCGAAAATATCCCAAGCACCAGCCGATCTAATATCTAAAGGGAAATAAGAAGTTGCAAAATATTTCATAAACCGGATAACTCGGGAGAATCTCTAATAAAATCGTAAAACATTTCGGAAGACTGAATTTTAATTAAAAACGAACGGTTATATTCCGTAAATGGCTTTTTAGTATCTTTACCACATTTTATGGGGGAAAGCATTAAAGAAGACACAATTTACTCTCGTTATCAATTTTCTCCAATAAACTTAATTTGTATAAATGTTTCACACAAGTCACACAACCAACAAGACTTACAATATGACGTTGTGAATATAGAGGTTTAATCGTTAAATATGTACAAGGGAATCATGGAGAATGCGGAGCTCTAAAATATTCAGCGAGGAGAAACACCCACTTATTTAGAAAAATGAATGTGACGTAGAAATACTGTCGCACATATTTTTTGCAGACAAAGCTTTGGGAAGAGTTACATAACGTACATGTACCTGGGAGCACGGCAGAGCCCCGGCAAGTCGAGCAAAATGAAGAGGCGCGGCTGTACCATACTTTTCTCGAAGCGGTTCAGGCTTTTTTCAACATCCTGTAATTTCGTGCTGGCTAAAGCTAAAAACCTGAATTTTCAGTAACATATAGAGCATAATACGATTTAGATACGTTCTCAATAATATTCAATTTAAACTAGTAGTTTAAGAATTATTGCCCGTCAAAGTTCCTTAGTTTTGTCACTGACAATTATAAAAATAATTAGATTTTAGCCTATCAAGTTATAAAAAACCCAAAAATATTGCAATTTCAGTCACGTTTCAGATATACAAACTATATGTATACGTATATGCGATACAAAGTTATACTTTTGTAGTTCCTGCATCTACGAAAAATTTTTAGTTCTAGATGCGATTGACACATTTACCTACAAAAAGAAGTGAGATGCAAAAATTAATGAGTGACCAGAAATGAACTTTTAGACAGAAGCTTATTTATTTTGTTTGTCACTATAAGACCCGGTTCACGGTTAATGCAACACTGACATTTTTTGGTTCATAAGAAAATTTTTGAGGCAGCTTTTAAACCGTGATTCAGTCTTTTGACTACACGCTATACTTAAAGACTGTCCCCCATATTCATAAACGTCTATTAAACCTATATTAGTTAACTAGCCGCTAAAGTTCGTTTGTCCTTATCTGTCATTTTAACACTTGTGCTTGTGAGACAGTGACAAGAAACATTTTAGTTAGCAGAGGTTTGTTAAGTTTTATGAATAAGGGGGTGTGTCGTTAAGTATAACATAACTTTACTTAGCCGTATTTCTATCCTAAATACTTTTTAGAATAAAACTGTACATGCGTTTAATGTGCCTTGATAAGGTATGACATCCCATCCTGGGAGCTCGACGTGAAGCGTCTGTGGTTTAGTCAAAATCTACCTAATCCATTTGAGTAATGATAACGAAAATGTACTGTTTGAGAATTCTTATTCGCAAAACGTTGTCTTCAACGTTACACAAAAAAATCATAATACGAAAACCGCAATTACACGTGATTTGTAAAGAAAAACATCAGTGCGTGGTGTAATCATTTCTTTTTGTTTAAATAAATGTCATGGATCCGTGCCCGGTGGCCATTTTGAGAACATGGCATACCACTCAATACACCTCCGACTTTGACATCTATTATTTGCTTTGACGACCGGTTTAGCCTAGTGGGTAGTGCACCTGCCTCTGAAGCTGACGGTCCTGGGTTCGAATCCCGGTCAGGGCAAATATTTGTGTGATGAGCATGAATATTTGTTTCTGAGTCTTGGATGTTTTGTATGTATTTAAGTATTTATATCTATTAAACATATCGTCGTCTAGTACCCATAACACAAGCCTTCTTGAGCTTACTGTGGGGTTAGTTCGATTTGTGTAAGATTGTCCTCTAATATTTATTTATTTATTTATACATTTTATTATTAACTATCAAGGAGCGTGTCTATCGACGAGCTCTGCCGATGGTTTGACGCCATGAGTGTCCTTTATGGTTTGGTCTCCGGCTGACATCGTTGGCTAGTTCCCGTCCTAACCGCTTGCACCAAAAGTTGATGGGAACTCAAAACATTGCGTAATTCAACATCGCTTTTACGTAAAAGTCTAAATCCACCACATCGATTCTAAGATAGATAGATAGATAGATATATTTATTTCCTTTATAAAATTACATCATGGTTTACATTTTTAAAACAAGATAAATTCACAAAAGGATCGTCAAAGGTACAATAATAATAATAATGAAAGAAAAATAATTGAAATGAAATAATGTCAAAGGTAAAAAATAATAGATATGTCAAATTTGTATACATGGCTAGAATATCCTAGGCAATGTCATTAGTCAAATTTAAAATAATAGAAATAAAAACAATATAAACGCTCGATTCCAAATATGGTCAAATATCAATACTATGTCAGAATAATAAATAATATGGTAATGTCAAGAATTAAACGAAATAAATAACAGAAATACAATTTAACAATAATCAACAATTTTATATTGGCTGTTCATTGTATTCCTTTATGGAATACAGTAATACAGTAAGGAGACAATCATGACTCAATTGGGCAATCATGAAGAGGACACTAAGATAAATATGTTTTGGCATTTTAACCCATTATTTGATTAAATTATACATATGATTAGCTGGAATAGTCTCGAATTGAGCTCAATAGGCTTATCCGTAATATATTTTCTTTAGATACAAAAGTTATCACATTATATCAGGTGGAATGGTTACAAAAACACACTCGGATCATATTCTCAGAATATTGTAATTCTAGCAAAATCAGTAAGTCAGTCTACAGCCCTGGACTAGCTTAGACCGTCAATATACAATCGCTTGCCTGGCGCTATCAGAAAATGCAGCTTTCACCGCTGGATTCAAATGTAGACGAAAATAGTGGCTTCTAAAAACATGTTTTACGACTATTCGTACCAAATTTTTCCGATTACTATTAACGATATAATGATTAATGATATATCTTAATAATGTGAAATAGTTTATAATAAAAATGACAAATATATCGTGATGTACACCTAAATTATGTTGAATTAGGTCAAATTTACATAAATATATTGTAAATGATATGTAACAATTGTTACCAATATACCAATAAACATTTTGAGCTAAACATTCAATTGAATGAATTATAACTTTCAAATCCATTTAATTTCATTACAATATACATCCACATATATATACTACCTATAATTGTAAAAGGAAAAAAACTGCTAATGTTTAATATTTTATTTACCCTGTATGAAGGTATGTTAAAAATGTAAGCTTATTAATCTACTGGGTCCTGTAACACAGGGATTCCTAGCTCAGGACTCAAAAAACTTGTATCCTGTGTAAATTTGTTTCTTTGGATAAATAAATATTTCTATTTCTATTTTCTTTTCTTATAGTATGTAAAGGGCACGTTGCTAAATGTGGAGTTACTAGAGCATCGTTGGGACCTATTAGATGTCGAAGATTAGATGGTAGGAAGAACTAGATATTGATAGTATAAATCTCTGACATCGGAAATAGGTCAATTTGCCGTGGCCGCACGAAAGGATAGAACATCGGAGATCAAAAAAATACTCGAACGCGTCTGATATTTAGAGGATGTTAAGTAGACCCAAAAAAGCTCCCTTATAATCTTCCGATTTGTACGAGACGCAAGCTTGTGGCGGCGTTCTGAAAATTCAAAAAACAACGAACATACGTACTGGAAGGCTTATAAATGGTGGAGGTATTCAACAGAGCGCACAGTATTTTTTAACCTGACGCGTCCCAAAATCCCCCCTTAGGCTCACGAGCATTATGAGAACTGAGAAACGAAGTACAACTTCAAGTGAATTGTGCTGTGTCTACCGGGACAACCTACTTTAGCTACAATATCTGTTCAGGAGAGTGTAGGAAGATGCTATTCAAAAGCTCTTTAAAACACATTAGGTACTTATGATTCAAACTCAAACTCAAAATATTCTTTATTCAAATAGGCCTAGCAACAAGCACTTTGAATCGTCAGTTATATATTACATAAATTGAATCTAATTATTCAGAGCAATTTATTGATGCATATGAAATTTAAAAAAGACATAAATTACTATAATGTATGTCAAAAGAGAGTATAATAAATTCACAAAAGATCGTCAATATGTAAAATAAAAACATAAAAAATTGTATAATCTAGACAGTTTCTAGAATAAAATCTGAATGTCAAGAGGAAAATTTAACGTGAACATCTAATGCCATAGTTATGAAAATAGTCCATTGGCTTATTTTGACAGTAGCGCCCCAGCAACTCGCTTTCAAGTCCGGACTTTTATAGTGGAACAAAGAAGTACTCGTAATTGTGAGAAAACTTATTTCTCCTTTAACAAATTTACTTAGGCAAAATGAAATTGAACGAACGTTTGATAACGGTAAAATGAAGTAGATATTCCGGCCAGCCCGGCCCGCGCGAGTGCCAGGCGTGTTCCGCAGCAGATTTACAATCCTGTCCGGTTAACACTAACTCGAATTCAACTCGTCCGAGGTCAACGTCAACGAGTATTTAAATAAAATATTAAAATACGAGTAAAATTATACAATTGCGATTAAATAATTATGTCAGAGTTTAATCCAAATTAATACAATTTCATTAAACTCGTATTTCAATTTGACTTCCTATATTTATTTCAATTATTTTTATTCTTTTGACATTTTAATGGACTGTAATTTTTGACATTTTATGTATTTGCACGCTTGCATGCAAGCTAGATGCATGAAACAAAATGTATTGTAACATCCCTATACCTACTGTGTCTATGCAAATAAATAATTTCTGATTTCTGATTTTAAAACATTAGGTTAAATCCAACAATATTGTAACCTTTAAATATAAAACTCCCGTGAGTTTCAGACCTATTTAACATCAAGCAGCCGATCGAGCCCGCGGCAGGCGTGGCTGGTTCTCGTGGTTAAGGGCCACGTATTGATCCGAAACATGTCGAGCAATACTCAAACTTAAAGACGTGAGTGACCAGTTTATTATATTCCAATATTGTAACCTGTTCGAACAGCCAGAAAAGTCTACAGAACGCTCACATTTTTACAAAATCACTTCTGTTGCTTGCGAATTTTTCTCCCACTTATTTAAAATTCTCAAAGTAATAACAAATTCTACGTAAAAAGTTTTTAAATGAATATTTTAGGCAATTCCTTGTACGTTTTGCGACACATTTTAATAGATGCAATGCCTCAAGGGCCTGTTTTATATTTATGTTACTTTTAATATTATTTAGGTAATATTGTTATTTAGCTGTTGTTACCGCTTGTAAATCAATATGAAATATAATAAATAAATATACCTACACATAGGTACATATTTAACATTTCAGTGCCAAGAACTCCTCTGGAGAGATCTCTGCTCGTAGACGCGTACCTAGCCGATAACATGGGTTTCCCCGTATGTGGAGATAATTCCGTAGCGTTAAGAAAGGCTTGGCGGCGAAAAAGCTAATTCTTAAGGACATACATATGGCAATAATGTAATTAAAATATTATGTAATGATATAATGATGTAATTTAAACAGTATATTAATAATGATAATAATTTGTATAGTGTTAATGGCTTAGCTCCTATTAGTTTAGTTTGTATATTGCAATGCTCGAAAGAGCTCATGTTTAGAACTACACCTAACTTTAAGACCTAATTGTTACATCATCATCATCATCATTCAGCCGATAGACGTCCACTGCTGAACATAGGCCTCCCCCAAAAAGGGGGGGATTTGCCATAGTCGCCACGCTTGGCAAGCGGGTTGGCGACCGCAGTTTGATTGGTGGTAATGATCGAAGGATGATGCTGCCCACCCTCCGATTTTCCCTTATTCGCCTCCTACGAAACCCACGGGAAGAAATGGGGTGGCGCAATTCTTACCCGGCAACCACACAACATGAATGCAATAAAGAATCTGAATCTGAAAGTGTTAATAGCGCTCAGAATGAAGACCGGAAGGGATAAAGTACTAGGAAGTTCCCAAATCGTTCATAATCACCGGAAGTTTCAACCCGAGGGAAAATATAACATCGGCCGAGTGCGTTCGGAAACCTATCGAATCATTCCCCCGGGTGTAGCCGCGGCCGGGAAGTCGCCCGGGACGCGGTACAAATGTTGCTACGTCATTATATCAAGATAAACTTTTTTTCCGTATATTCTGTCTCCATAAGCCTCTGACCAGTGTTGCCAGGGCCCTTAGGACGAAAATTACGTTTCTTTTCTTGAAAAGTTACATTTTTGATGCAAAAGTTACATTTTTTATATTTTTCATAATTATTTTCGTAACTTTCGATTTTAAGAAATGAGTAGCCACATACAACTATAATTCGGCGAGTTCGGCGACATAATTACGCCAGTCTGATGGGCGGTATCTCGAATGTCATACATAGTTGCAGCAGACGGACAGACTGAGGCGTACCATGTAGGTTAATTTGTCACCTATTCTGTATGAAAGCCTATAAATTGTCTCGCTTGGTCCCGGTTAGATAAAATTGCCCTTTCTTTTTAAATTATTCTTAAAAGTTACAAAAAAATCCTTTACCACAGAAGTTACTTACATGTTACGCGAGCCGGTCAAAAGTTACGAAAAATGTAAGAAATGTAACCATCTGGCAACACTGCCTCTGCATTAGTCAGTCAAACGAAAACCTAAATTGTTATTTCAGCTTGAAGGACTTTCAAAGTTAATTCTTGTATTAAGCAGTACCGCTGCTATCGTAAAAAAACTATAGAATAAAGGAAAAAGTCACTCAGTTGGCTAGAGCGACTGGCCGCGAGTGCCGGGAGGTAGCAGGTTCGAATCCTGCTCGGTGTCTAAATTTTTCAATTTTTATTCTAAATTTGTAGTTTACGATAGCAGCGGTACTACTTAATACAAGAGTTAATTTGGTATGGGATGGCGCATCGCAACTGACGATTCTCAACATGATTTGAGACGTTAGTGCCGTTAATGAAGCATGAGTCTTCTGATAAATGTCGTTTTACGCCTCCCTAAAGGCGTTTGTATAAATGAAGGAACGGTTGATGAATTTGGGGCTGGGTGGCGATTGCACCTATAGCTCAGCTGGCTAGAGCGACTGGCCGCGAGTGCCGGGAGGTCGCAGGTTCGAATCCTGCTCGGTGCCTAAATTTTTCAATATTTTCCTTTATTCTAAATATGACTTTCAAAGTTTTCTACTTGGCATAGTTCCGTGACCACCAACCTTTATTTTGGAACATTCGAAAAGGCCGGATAGTGTATGATCTTAAACAGAGTTCGAGGCAATAGTTTCTTGATAGGACTATTATTGACAAGGGTTAAGATGTCGATCATGAAATGTTCTATCCACCCTTTGTCCTTATTAGATGACGTTTGAAAGGGACGAGAAAACTGTCTCCAGATACCAGGCAAGCAGCAGGTAAAAAGGTTAACTTAATTATAGTGGTCGTTCCGGCGCGCGGTTTTACGCATGTCGCTCGAGCACCTCTCTTCAGTGAGTGAGCAGCCGTCGCTCAATTCCATAATTTCTTTTCAGTGTATATTCACAAGTACTTTTACACGTTGGTGTTCTATTAGTATAAATTATTACGAGTCGGTATAACATAATTTGTAATTTATACCATCATTAGTCCGAAGACTAAGAAGTCTCTGTGCTGCTAAGTCCCTAGTCGTCAGTAGTTACAAAGCTCAAAGGCTTAGCGAAATTAATCTTATTATTAACGAATAGAAAAGCGAAAGACAAGTAACGAATTAAATGGAATATCACTATTCGTAATACTTTAATTGTTTAGTAAATATTTGGGCATTTACATTTTATTAAAATAACAACCAGAGCGTGAATAAACGAGCGAAGAAAAATTATTCATAAATCAGAAATCGTTTATTTGCTTTAAAACACGGTATACATAGGTGGATGGTTCAATTTATTTGTTCGTACATGCTTTGTCATAAAGATGACATGCAAATTTGTGTTTTATATTGTAAAATTCGCAATAGTGTTGAAGAAAGTAATAATAAACACAATTTTATTAAAGATTACAAATAATGCAAGTCACTATGCCACTTGCTCGAGGCGCCCTTGCCACTGGCTCTTTCAATTATCCAATTATTAATTAATAACATTATTATCTCTTGACGTGAATATAGGTTCCGTTTATTTTTTATTTTTTTTGACTTAGAGACCTTATACATCTCCAAAACTTTAACTTTAACTTCTTCGTTTTGACCAAAGAAACTTTATACATCTCTTAATTAATTTTCTTCTGAAGTTTTGACCATGGAGGCTTTTGACATATCCTTTTATTTTCTTTTGTAATCATATTTTAATTTGACACCCGAGACTCTTTACATCTCTTAGTTATAGGTTAAGTTTATACTATAAAAAGTTATTATAGACCCTGAGACTCTATACATCTCTCTGCAAACGGGTGCCCAGGCTATTAGTCTGATGTATTATTCACTTATTGCTGTGTGCTTTCACTATAGGTACTAACTATGTTTTTGACTTGTAAAAGAGCCCTTGAGTGAGGCCTACTTACAGAATAAATGTTTGATGTTTGACTTATTATTACTACAAACACCACAGGAGTGCCACAGGTATACTGAGAGGAGAATTTAGCCACCGGGCTTTGGATACATACAGACTTAACTCATTTGAAGACGTCCTCTTCCGGCGAAAAAAATAAACAAAAGCATTCTTTTGTTATGATCCCTGGGATCATAGACCGGTAGACGACGAGTTAAGGGTTGTCAGTCCGACCCAGGTCGAGTCAGTCCGACCCAGGTCGGGCCTAGCTGAGTTTCTTGCTGGACTCTTTTCAGCTAGGCTAGGTTTAGTGAACCAGCGACATAACTCCCAGTAGCTCGATTCCACTCACACCTCAGATTCGGTTGAGACCGCTCAACCAATCTCACTGGAGCGCAAACTCTTAGAGTATTCCAGTGTTACAAACCACACGCGTGATCGTGCCGGAGGTTTTCCCCTGGATTTTCCCCAGGCTACTCTCCAACCGCGCACTCCTATCGCTTTATTGGGCCCGACCTATAAAGCCACAGTCAGGTTCAAAAAAAAAAGACGTGTTAAGAGTTAAGATTATAAGTTTTAGACTTGCAAAAGTGCCATCGCGGTCTACTTGTGACTAGACGTACATACAGAGTCCCTGTACCTACCATGCAAACGGCTCATGCTCAACGATCTGGCTATTACATTCACCTATTTACATATAACGCTGTTTGCAAATTCTGTAATCTAAAAACTTGCACTTCGATAAAAGTCAAATCAATATTAAAAAAATGTTTTGCAACTATATCTTCCAATGATACAGAAGACATAATAAGCACTTACTCTTGGTCTGTGGTCAGCTAAATCTTTATCAGCTAAGCTACTCGCACTCATTCACGTCACACACGCACACACCTCACCCCTACTCACATACACACTCACACACCTTCACTCATATTATACACACAAACACTTACTTAGTTTATTAATTTTCATGTTAAATAATCGTTACTGCTACAAGTGGTGCATTCCAAGATACAGGCTCGCCTAGTTTGGACTGCACCAGAAATGCCGGGTAACCTGTTGTATCATTTGTGTTACGTAATAAATTTACTCTTACTTGCAGAATAAAGTTCATTACTTTCATTTATTTATTTCAGTAACTACCAAGAAAATCAAGCGTCTCCTAAAAACATTCTTTATCTTGAGAAGAATATTATAGTCCGTTTAATTTGATCTCAGGTATTACAACAAAGCGTCAATATTTCACTGTTTCCGAGAGGTATTTGGGGAACGTCGAACTTTGTCAGTGATTTACTTAGGTGTAGGAGGAGGCGGAGGGATTTAAAACTTGTTATTTAGTATAAGTTTTGGCTCCCACGATTTATGATGTGTTATGAAAACCCGGCCAAGTGAGAGTTGATTTGCGCACGAAAGGTTCCGTATCATTATTATCTATAAAAACGGCAAAAAAAACATGTTTGTTAGATGGGAGCCCCCTTACATATTTATTTTATTGTTTTTTGCAACAGATATCTATAAAAAACTGTCTAACTATCACGGTTCATGAGATACAGCCTGGTGACAGATGTTCAGATGGACGGACATCGAAGTCTTAGTACAGGAGAACACAATTAATATGGCGCGCGTCAAAGCTCTTAAGTAGTTGACTGAGAGACTATTATTGCTTAATCCACATGCCTTATTACTTGGGTCGTGCTATAATAGGGTCCCGTTCTGGTATGACTCTTTCGGTATGAAACCCTAAAAATGTACATTTTACGTTCCTACCTAATTTTAATGAATATGGTGTCCTGGAAGGCAGATTTAGTCAATTTCAATGAGACATAACATTTCAGACTCACCGAAAAAGCCTTAAGGAAGACCAGGCACTGTATAATGCCCTCCATCGTGTCGCCCGTAAGGCAGAACGTGCCGGTCAGGTGGCGGCCCTTCTTGTCGCCGAGCGCGGGCGCGGCGGCCAGGCTCGCGTGCACGAGCGCGCCGCGGGGCCGCGCGTCGCGCGTCGCGCCCAGCACGCCGGGCAGCGGCGCGCCCTCCATCAGCCGGGCCAGAGGGTCCATGCCCTACGGCATCACACACCAATACCCACTGACACACGCTCCGGCACTCGAGGGTCCAACACACCAAACGACACTTCGCACACAGGTTACGCCGCACACAATTCACATACACCTGGCCATATTAAAACGATCGATAACAGGCAGTAAGATTGTTTCGTGTTTGATCGGCGAGTTCTAAACGTATATACTATTTGGATTTACTGTTTATTTGGCACAAAAATGAGCTTACTCGGAGACCGCTACGCTAGCGTACAGATTTGTATTGTAACACAGCAACTTAAAACTGTTTTAAGCTGATAAACGGCACTGATCTGTCTGTCCGGTTTTGATTCAAAAACTGTAGCGAAATGTCAATTGAGGGGAGTCTTAGTACTGCTCGATGTCGATCCTAGAAGACACGGACACCACCGGGGGCGCTAACGTCAAGCTCTGGCACAGGCTCCTACACTCGTCGCACGCGCAGCGCTGCTCGTTCTTCCTCCAACATTCACTGTTCACCAGCAGACTCATAAACGTGTAGATCAAAATCGCCATTCCCATTATTATGTATATTTCCATGCTGCACTGACACTACCTTTGACACCGTATTTGGCACACGATTTACCTGCCGGGTCGAAATCACGAATTATAACACCGAACATGATACATCAGGCGAGTCATCAGTGGCAGCGAGCTAATAATGGAATAACACCAAGTTGTAGCGGAATATGTACTAAATTCGAATTCGCGCATTCATTTGTCATTTTAACGGCGTTTGTTGAAAACAATAACGAGTCGCGAGGAGGCGAGGACGGAGGTTATATAGGCCCTTCGCGTGATTTACATACGATGCGTGAAAGTGAGCAACGATTTTAACAGAATCATTCGAAACATCGGCGACTGTTTTGCATATAAAAACCATAACCTGTCAGAACTGTGTGGATTTCAATAACGGCACAACACGACAGAAATAGCAATTTGATAACGACATCTCAACTGAAGTTTTTTTTTATTTTTATCATTAAAGTTCCAAATAATTTAGCGCAGAGTTTGAAATTGCTTAGCTGCTAAACCCATGAACGGCTTATTTACAGCTACAGTTCGGACTAAGGGGTGACATAAAATTTTGTACTTACCACGGGCGGTAATTAAGAAAGCCTCAGATCGCATAATTATCGCCCTTGCCTTCGGCTCGGGCGTCAAATACCTGCGATCTGAGACATTCTTTGTTTTACCGCCCTTGGTAAGTAATGTACTATCATTTCATTTCAAGAAAGTACTTATGACATGGCGTAGTCATAATTATTACATTACATTATTACACACAAATTATTATAATATAAGTGTAAGCATTGTTGGTGTATTGATCAGGATAGCAGCGCGGTGAAGGAGGTTTTAATCAGACCGAATAGCGTTAAACAATGGGTCCCGAATCGGATTAGCTCAGGAGCGCGGCGGCCGCGGCGGCGGCACCTACGATAAGAAGGGGCGAGAACTCATTGCCGGCTGATTGCCCGCATTGTGTCGCGGGCGCGGGCCGCGGTCCGGCAACCGACGCCCAATCACTACCTATTCAATCGCGCTCTATAGGTAAGGGGGCGTCCATAAATTACGTGAGGTGATACTGGGTTCGAATCCCGGTCAGGGCAAATATTTGTGTGATGAGCATGAATATTTGTTTCTGAGGCTTGGATGTTTTCTATGTATTTAAGTATTTATATCTATTAAATATATCGTCGTCTAGTACCCATAACACAAGCCTTCTTGAGCTTACTGTGGGGCTAGTTCGATTTGTGTAAGATTGTCCTCTAATATTTATTTATTTATTTTATTTATTTATTTATTTATTTTTAATTTTCTGTCCCTCCCTCCCCTCTGGTGAGATGTTGTGAGATTTTATTCAACCCCCTCCCCCAACCCCCAATCTCACATGAGATTTTTTAAAATGTGAGTTTCTTACGTAAACGCGTTGGATTGTTATTGTAAAAAGAAAAAAAAAATGCTTCGTGCTTTTATTTACGACTAGTTAAGACTAGTAATCAATATTGCTGAGAGTTAACGTCGAAGTATGAATGAAATTATTCTCTTTCGAATGAATTAGTGAATAATCTTAATCGTATTACAATTACGCTTAAGATTAAATCTTATAAGCGTGTACAATCTGGATTATATATTGTTTTGTTTCAATCAGAAAAAAAATTGCGTGATATTCGCCGAGAACCCCCCTCTCTCCAACGTAAGATTAGATGAGATTTGACTCGACCCCCTCCCCCCCTTAAACATCTCACGTAATTTATGGACGCCCCCTAACTACATCCACGTCTGCGTTTTTATATCGCCGTGATTCACACACACCAGGAAACATGAATATCCTGCGACAATATATAACGATACGTATATATCAGAGCGAAACCAAACAGCATTACGTTACTCGCATTGATATAAAACCCCACTTGTCGCGCGGAGGTGGCGGCGCCGACATAAATCTCTATTCAGTGCGCGATCCTCTCACACAATTGTGCCCAATCCGAAAATCCGATACTGCATCATATCACAAAACAAATCCGTGTTTCGCAAAAATATTTATTTACTATGCTTTTTGTATTTACTGAACAGGGATGTTGACTAAAAAAATGACTACTACAAAAGAAACAAGGCAAAAAAATATGTCAACTGGTGAAAATCATATTACAAATACAAAAAGGTTTATTTCTCAAAATTTTACAATGTTTAATCTATAGTAAGTATGAGTATTAAAAATAAGACGTATATTCATATATCTTAAAAACTAACGAAGCTATGACTGTTTTAATGCTGCTGGTTAGAGAGAAAGATGGACAGATCAGTGACGTCATTGACCACGAGCGCCATAATAAATTGATGATCGTTCCAATAAAAAATTGCGTTTTGCGGAAAAGGGACAGAATATGCGTCATTTTAAAACTATGAAGACTTATAATTATGTAATTATTCGAGTTACTTTTTTTGCCATTTGATTAAGAATTTGATTCTTTTTCGAGATAATTCGAACTTATTGATTTACTTATTTTAGGATGTTCCCTATTATTCCACTGCTTTGGGTCAGCTGTGCCTTTACCATGAGTTTGCATGACCGTACTCGCTAGTGACTGCGTAAACGATTTAGTATGCCGATTTTTAGTTCTATTGCGTAACCGCTAGAGGCGCTGTACTTTTGGCCATACAATTTTTTACGCAGTCGCTAGCGAGTACGGTCATTTAAACTCATGGTAAAGGCACTGCTTGCTAATTAATAACACAAGGTACTGGTAAACCATTAAATCCGACCATGTTTCTCCGTTAATCTTATTCGGGGAATATAATCCTGATCACATACTTCGTACTATACACGCCTACACTAATACAAAAAGGGAAAATTCCTTTTATAAATAGAAAAACCCGTGAGTCTCAGACATATTGAAATATAATATAAGGGTCACCCACGTCTTTAAGAGGATGCCTCGATTCGGCCAGCCACGCCCCCCGTGAACGAGACACGCTTATATCTTTCGCGCACGATAAAACGGGACGCAACACTCTTCGAGAATGGCTTCTTTAAACAAATCTCGATAAATATCCGACTGTGTGCAGTTTTATTCAATTTCCTCTGGACAGTGTTTAGACGAGGTAAAATACCATCATTTTAACTTAATAGTGTCGTTTAATAATGCGTTGTTTTAATAGGCTGAGTAAAAAAAAGAAAATAAAGACTCAACTTTGGTTCTTTTCTATCAAGATTGTCACAAACATAGACATATAGTCAAGAATCATATATCTGAAAATCAATCCTTATTGTTTCCTCATCTTGGCAGAACAGTGTTTCAAAGAACGCGATATTTCTCGTTGCACGGCTTTAAGGTTGAATATTACATACGTATTTCAGTTGCCACCATAACAAAAAATACTAAAAAATAGAATAAAAAGTTATTGAAGGGGGCTCCCATATAACAATCGTGATTTTTTTGCCGTTTTTTTGTCGTCACTTGGCCGGTTGAACAAACATCCAGTTTTCGTTGGTCTCGGCACATATTTAACTATTTACCCAGCTTGTAACATTAAGGGCAGTTTCAACCATATAAAGATACTTAGTAGTTGGGTAATTCCTTATTTACTGGTATTATTGTGAGAGGGCAAGGCGGCGAGTGATTTACTGCCTGTGCAAACGCTTACAAGAGGATAACAACATTAACATCATTGATAAACTTTGTAGACATCGAAGCTCTGTTTTGATTTAATTAATGATAAACGGGTCATTCTACCTTCATGACCAGTTTTCTATTACAAAAAAAATCTTAGATATGTATTGAATTAGTGTACAAAAATGGGATTTCGAAATAGTACCTGAACCTAATAACAGGATTTTATAGTTAGAAATACTTAAATATGTAAAAGGTGGGTAACACAGTGGTAAAAACCATTTATTCATACAAATGGTGAGACATCCAAGGACCACTGAGTTATTCGATTTATGGATATTAGCTGTGGTTCGTTAATTACCAAAACTATCGGAAGTGATACTGTAATTAAACCTCTTTCTAACAATACAAAACTATGAAGTGAGGGCTAAGTATTCCAAAATCTGCATTTAAAAAAGTGTCTGAAAATTATGTACATGAAAAAGTAGAATGGCCCAAACACAGCTAATAATATTCGACTAAGGAAGTAAATACAGTTTCTAGGCTAAAGATGGAACGCTGCGCTTGCGGCGTCCAACTCAGACACGACGCGTACGCTTATTAGGCATTCCCGCCGGCGGGGACGTCCACCGCGCGATCGCGACAACACTGACACATATAGTCCCTATTCGTCCCGGTACCGCCGCACACCGGGTAGAGTTAGTCCAACCCAGGTAGAGAATAGCTGAGTTTCTTGCTGGACTCTCCTCAGCTAGGCTAGGTCTAGTGAACCAGCGACAAAAACTCCCAGTAGCTCGATTCCACACACACCTCAGATTCGATTCAAACCGCTCAACCAAACTCACTCACTGGAGAGCGAGCCCTTAGAGTATTCCAGTGTTCCAAACCACAGGCGTGGTCGTGTCGGAGGTTTTCCCCTGGACTTTTCCCAGACTACTCTCCAACCGCGAACTCCTATCGCTTTATTGGGCCCGGCCTATAAAGCCACAGTCAGGTTCAAAAAAATAAAACAGTTTCTAGACGACGAATTTGGTTTGTGTTACGCAGTTTTATGGCGTAATCAACTTACAGTGCGGAAGATTATAAGTGACCTAAATCTCAAATACAGCCTCTATATCTCAATCATTAATTTAAGTATATTAAAATATGATGAAAAGGTTCATTCACGTCTTGAAAGTCGAATATCGCTCGACATGTTTTAGACTGGCACGACGTTTTTAATCATGAGCGCTGGCCTCGGCGGCCCGTATAGTAATGCGTGCCCGTGCCGATGAGCCAAGCCTGGGCATGCATAAGGACCACGTACCGGTTCGAGCATGTTGAACTATATTCTACCTTAAAGACGTAGGTGACCCGTTTCAGTATAACTTTATAACGAATTTATTTCACCAAATAGGGAATAAACGTAGGTAAATTCTGTTCATACACCTGGAAATACTTCTAGAGCAGATTATAAATGTAACGTTATTAATTAACGTTAGGGCACCAGGGTGTCAGAACTATCGGAGAGATTAATGGAAAGTGAACAATCCAACGGGGCTGGCACGGACGCTAAGTAATAAGTTGTTCGCCATATATCTATGATCCGATTATCTCCATCAAGTTTGCATTAAGAGAGATTTAGGATCCGCAGAGCCTTATATATAACGTATATCGCTCTTCTCACAAGGGGATAACGTTGAGAGTCGAATATACATGGCAATGTTTTAGTTAATACCTACTGCTCTGTACACGCATGGCAATGTTTTAGTTAATACCTACTCGCATCTTAGTGTGGTGCAGATTAGTCGGAACTAATGCGTGTGGCGCCGCCGATACCAATTACAAATGAACTGCTACATTAGCCTTTATGATGTATGTAACAAGGTGCAGAGTTAATGTTCGCGATGATAACTAGACGGTGAAGCGACCGCGGATCCCGATCCGTCATAGTCGTCTCCTTGCTCTCGAATATCGTCTGATATCTTCTTAATTATCTAACATGGTGAGCGAGATTTCATTACAGCTACGTTTCTGTTCACGTTAACGTATTTATTGGCAAAACGGGAGGGAAAATATCTCAAATAATGCGAATTTTAAAGTTCTTACAGTTAATTGGAGTTAATTGGAATACCGTTTCACAGAAAGAGATATAAAATGTAAAACAATCCAATATAATAACAACGGCTCGTGTTTCTTGATTAAATGGAGGTTTCTTAATTAAATACATATTGACGACCGGTTTAGCCTAGTGGGTAGTGCACCTGCCTGTGAAGCTGACGGTCCTGGGTTCGAATCCCGGTCAGGGCAAATATTTGTGTGATGAGCATGAATATTTGTTTCTGAGTCTTGGATGTTTTCTATGTATTTAAGTATTTATATCTATTAAATATATCGTCGTCTAGTACCCATAACACAAGCCTTCTTGAGCTTACTGTGGGGCTAGTTCGATTTGTGTAAGATTGTCCTCTAATATTTATTTATTATTTATTTATAACGGTAGATTGGTTACTTTAGGAAAAAAGGGGGCTGCTTTGATCACTTATAACGTCTGTAATCTAGAATAGCACCAGTACTATTTATTGGCAATTAGGTAGATTGAATCAATTAAACAGAGACGGTTACCTATTTTTTTTCATTGCCACAGGTCACACGACAATAAAAACAATAATTTATGACAAAACCGATTTGATCTAAATCACCTCTCGAATGAAAGTAAACTGGGTTTACCGGTAGAGTAGCTTTATTGATACTTATTGATTGTATAGAGAGAGGTGGAGAAAGCTCGCAAAAGCTGCAACTAATACGGGAGGAGGCAACCCATGACCAGGACAACTCTGACCAGAGTGCACCACTGAGAAGAAGAGAAAAGAAAAAAAGAAAGCATTTATTCACTGCACGAAAAGACACACCGTTACAAATATAATAGACTCAGTACATTGAACATCCTAATAATATTATAAACGTGAAAGTTTGTGCTGATGGATGTACGTTCCGCTTAATCTCAAAAACTACTGACCGGATCTCTATGAAACTTTCCAGTATTGTAGCCTAGACATCAGAATAGGACGTAGGCTACCTTTTATCCGCGGGTAACACCGCAGGGCGCTGCTAGTATAATTATAAAGTGCGTCTTCGCGGCAGTGAATCGGTTGCTTTCTCAGTATTGTGCCGACGTGTCAGACACCTGCAGCGCTGGTGGGAAGAGCATGTGTAATTGAGTGGGACTCAATTACACAGAGTGGCCCGTGACAGTCAACCTTCCAGTAGAAGTCAGTTCCAGTGTCATCATTTCAGCCGAAAGACGTCCACTGCTGAACATAGACCTCTCCCAAAGCTCGCCATTTAGACCGGTCCTGTGCCGTTCGTTTCCACCGGATTCCCGCGACCTTCACCAGGTCATCACTCCACCTTGTCGGAGGCCTACCGACAGCTCGTCTTCCGGTGCGTGGACGCCACTCAAGCAGTTTCTGGCCCCATCGACCGTCAGTCCTGCGAGCAATGTGCCCTGCCCACTGCCACTTAAGTCTCGCAATTTTGAATTTTCGCTTAGTTCCAGTGTAATATGATATAAATAATAATCAAGATTAAAGCGCTCATATGCCTCTCCTATATATTCATGTCTAAGTTTAATAACAATCCTGAAAAGAATAACTTAACAACATACTTCCAAATACCGTAATTTGGCCGAACAAAGGCGCAGTCTGCAAGCCGTACACAAGACGAATACATGGATTAATAAGTTTTTTCCGGGCGGCGACATGAATAAGATAGAAATATGAGACAAAAATATTTAGGAAGAAACACCGTCCTAAATAAACGAACAGCGAATATGTGGAGGGATTGTGAGACGAATATTTATGTTGAATGTAAATAAGGTGGGGGATGGTATTTCTTTTACATTTTCCGTCATAAACCGAAAATGACTAAACGTAAAAACCAAATAAAAAAATGTTTCCGTGTGTGCAACTCAAGCCCTTTCACATGACATCCCATTTGACATATTCACTAGACTTTCAAATTTTGAACCACGAATTATCTTTCATTTTTCACAGAAGACATCTAGGTTCTTTCCAATTGTTCCAAATTTCAAATCCATAGCATAAGTAGTTCTTGAGATATTTAGCGATGTGACAAACGGATAGACAAAGTGAAACCATAATGGTTCCTTTTTTACCATTTTGGTGCGGAACCCTAAATTATATAAAGTTGCATGTGATAAATCTCTCTAAGTTAGCACTCGGAAGTACTTGCTATATAGATAACTGACAGTTATCACCAGGTTGTTGGTGTTTCTTCGTACGAACTTTAATATGAGTAGCTACGTTTTGACAAGCGTGACGTAATTAATTAGGAATTTCAGTTATCCCATAAAGGAATAATCGGTGTATGAGAAAATCGCGGTCTGATTTAAAATTCTGTCAGAGCGATGTCTGTCCGGGCCCGCGCGGCGCTGACCTAGATGCAGCGAAACACGTAATTAAAGGCAGGAAGTCTAAACCGCACAAAGAATGCAGCTGTAGCAGGCTAATGGTGGGGGCATTTTGGCGAGATTCGGCTGCCAAGGGCAGGCGTTTTACCTACATTGCTTCCGAGAGTCGTCTTTATTTATCCGGATTAGAAAATATAGTGTAACTAGCGACCCGCCCCGGCTTCGCACGGGTGCACTATTTAATGGATGTTATTATACATATAAACCTTCCTCTTCAATGACTTTAGCTATTAAAAAAAACCGCATCAAAATCCGTTGCGTAGTTTTAAAGATTTAAGCATACATAGGGATATAGGGACAGAAAAAGCGACTTTGTTTTATACTATGTAGTGATATGTGTGTGTATGTTTGTGGGCTGTTTTCTTTTTTTTTGAGGCGAACAATAAAGAGTATTTATACATAGGAATATTAACTCCAGCTGTTCGTTTTTGAAACGCTAATACTGTTAAATGGCATATTCAAATTTCGCAAGTTAGTTCGTGCGTGGGCGAAGAGTACGGCATATCGAGCCACCACTAGCGAGCGAGCAAGACAATATTTTGAGTGCTACAGGCGCCTAAATGAACTATTTTTGTTTTCTTTCATTGATACGTGTGTTAGTCTGTAAGGTATATGTGAATATGGGCCTTGTTGCCTATACAAATAAATAAATAAAAAAAAATTACTTTCATGACCAAAGGCAAATATTTTTGTGATGAGCATGAATATTTGTTTCTGAGTCTTGGATGTTTTCTATGTATTTAAGTATTTATATCTATTAAATATATCGTCGTCTAGTACCCATAACACAAGCCTTCTTGAGCTTACTGTGGGGCTAGTTCGATTTGTGTAAGATTGTCCTCTAATATTTATTTATTTATGACCTTAAAATTAGCCACATAGTAAAAAAAGTATAATTTATATATTCATCAAGAAACTACCAGAAAATTTGCTCAGTTCAATGAGGATTCCACGAACCAGGGCACCAGGATAAAATGGATGGTGACGATGGAGCATTACTGTCTGAACTTAATTCTCAGCACTGCGCGTCCATACCTAAGTAAACCGACTCGAAGGACCATTAAGTGTATGAGCCAGTTAGCCCATACACTTGAAAGCTGTGTTTGAGTGCGTTGAGAGAACGGAGAAGTTAGGCTGTAGTTATGTAACTATCTTATTATTTAAAAGTAGGTACAAAATAGTAAAGTTAATTGGCCGTTCCTTCAGTTGATGTTGATCGTATGCGAGTTTCATTTGCACTGATATATTTTACTTTATTTCGCCATATCAAAGCGCGGCCGAAAGTAGGTCCCAACGTAAACTGAAAATAGTCTGTAGTCCTGTGTTTTAAGTCTTAATATATACTGTTGTCCTAGTTAGTTAAAGCTTGTCCTGTTGATTTCTTAGCAAATATTTGTAAAAGTTCCGCTGAAATATATTATGTTCCTACTTACTACTCTAACTACTTAACTTAGCTTAAGCAGATAATTATCGCATCGCGCATTTGAATATATGTACTATGTGTTCTTAGTGAGATATATCCAAGGAGACATCTGTATCTATTGTCTATTTTCTATTTGCTTACACACATTGTATGATTGTTTCTGTGTTATCTCCGTAAATAAATAAATTAAATAAAAAACCGGCCAAGTGCGTGTCGGACCACGCACAATGAAGGGTTCCGTACCAACACCTACTAGTCCACATTTAAAATCACTATCCAATACATTGAATCAAATAACTTAACCAAAATTACAGTTAAATCAACCTATCTCAAAAACTATAAGAGATACTTTGATCAAACCAAAAATCGTTGAAAGAGTTAATTAGCATGCATCACCTCTATTTTTTTTAGAATTTTATACCCCGTAGTTATAAAAATAGAGGGGGGGGGACATACTTTTTACGACTTTGAGAGCTGATATCTCAAAAACCGTTCACTTTAAGAAAAATGTTTTTTAGAAAACTTTATATCATTTTAAAAGACCTTTCCATTGATACCCCACACGGGTATGTACATCGAAAAAAAAATTTTCATCCCTCAGTTACATGTATGGGGGGCCCCACCCCCAATTCTTTTTTTTACTATTTAGTGTCATAATTTTGTAGCGGTTCATACAACACATATTCCCATCAAATTTCATCACTGTAGTACTTATAGTTTCCGAGTAAATCGGCTGTGACAGACGGACAGACGGACAGACGGACAGACGGACAGACGGACATGACGAAACTATAAGGGTTCCGTTTTTGCCATTTTGGCTACGGAACCCTAAAAATGTACAGTATTGAGACTACACTTGTCTTCTTCTTTATCCCGTTACCCTCTGCTGGGGTGTAGGGCTCGAATCAACTCTCTTCAATACTACATAATTAATTTATACATAAGTATTAGTTACATAATCCCCGTCCATTAGACTTGCCGAGTCGTCCTGAATAACTTAATGCATTACTCATCTCGCCCACTATGCCGTTAATTTCGCTATTGAATTACTGGTTAATACGAATTGCACTATAACGGATAATGGGCGAGACATACTATGTTTTCATAACATTATTTATTTCTTTACACTTTATTGCACAGATATAAAAAAGTACATTTGGCAGACTTAATGCCTTCAGCATTATAGACGCGAAATCAAGCTGCCGTTTTAAGTCCTTATCAGTTAAAAATCGCTCATCTATTTAGACCATTTTCTGCTTGAATTGACACGTATCTTGACCTTTACTCGATGTTACTATCTAGAATAGGACTATTACGACCTTATGTCATAATCTTTAAATGTATTTTTTGGATTTTTCATTAAGAAATATCGTTTCAAACATCAATCGACCATTTTCAAGCTAAAAACTTGTTTTTTCCGCTTAATTTCTACTACACACAATAAAATCAAAAAATGGTTATGTTACTATCTAAAACTTTGATAAAATAAAATCATCGTAGCCTTTAATAACTTTATTGGTATTATCAATACTTTTGTCATAATTTGAAATCAAAACATTTTAAAACTTATAAGGCCTCTTAAAGACTTATATCGGACGATAGATGTGTTAATACAAGTTAAATATATTCCTCCCGAACAGCGTAAAGCCATGTGGTGAGGAAGAAATTGATTTAGATTTCAATTACACAATATAAGACTTCATTATAAATTACGTTCATATCAATTTAAAAAAATCTCTATCCACTCTCTCTATTCTTTTGATTGGTCAATTCTGCATGTCTCCGCTACGTTCCGCCCAGTGGAAACGCAGCCTTAGACTTTGTTTGTGTGCAGCCGACCCGCCGGACACTTCCATATCAATAGTCAGCTGACACTCGCCGAACGTGTCGTCTGTATGTAAATAAAACCTTACCCCCTTATTCATAAACGTCTATCAAACCTATATTAGTTAACTAACTCGTTTGTCCTTATCTGTCACTTTGACACATGTGCTTGTGAGACAGAGACAATAGACATTTTAGTTAGCAGAGGTTTGTTAAATTTAATGAATAAGGGGGTAAGTATCACCAGGCACACAGTCTGCTAATATCACATATATATTTGACTGTATCGCGTCGGAGTGTTAGCTGGTGATCGGTGAATTACCCATAGGAGACACAATATCAAAATTACGCTCGAAATATTTTAACTGCGACTTTTTATTGCTCAATTGCTCAAAGGTTAACTGGAAGAGATCCCTTACAGGGATAAGTTCGCCTTTGTACATGATTGATCTGTTTTTTTTTCTGTATAATTTATTTTACTTGTCTTGTGTACAATAAAGTATTTACATACATACATACATACATTTTATTACTGCCCGGGGTCGTATGGAATTACGCTACATAAATCATAATCATCTCATAAACGTATAAAGCAAATGCTGCGAGAATATACTTGAACAATTAATTAGTTCAGAAGAATAAACACAATACAAGTTTCCGAGCAAGGTCGCGGCGAGGAGCAAGTTCGAAGGCTCGAGTTCTATCGCTGAAGCCGCAGAAGCGCGCGGCGAGGAATTGGTAAAAGTTTCAATCAGTGTTGCCAGCTGGTTACATTTCTTACATTTTAATATGCTCGTCACTAGTGTGTCTGTTCTGATTTATCTTTCCGGCCCTGGGCCCCACGGAAGACCAGCGCTGTGGTATAATTATGTATGCCACAGCATATGCTGAGTGGTGTCCTTTTGTAGCCACCATAACAGCACCAAATAGGTATAAGTTCTTTTTGTCTGTTTTATAATTCAAAATGTGTTACTTTTTTTTTACTTTGTTCTATTTGTTTAAATATTTTCATGTGGTGCTGTATGTTTGGTTTATCAATAAATGTTTTTCTATTCTATTCTATTCTATTTTTCGTAACTTTTAACCGGCTCGCGTAACATGTAAGTAACTTCTGTTCTAAAGGTTTTTTTTGTAACTTTTGGGAACAATGAAACTTTATTTAAAAAGAAAGTTCAATTGTATCTAACCGGGACCAAGCAAGACAATTTATAGGCTTCCATACAGAAAAATGACAAAAGAACCTACATGGTACGACTCGTCTGTCTGTCCCTCTATTGCAACATTGACATTTGAGATACCGCCCATCAGCCTGGCGTAATTCTGTCTAGTCATACACACTCTTATCTAGGTTCTGTCTCCTAACTCGCCGAATTGTAGCTGTATGTTATTTCTATGGCTAGTTATTTCTTTAAATCGAATGTGTTCATAGGTAATTATGAAAAATATAAAAAATGTAACTTTTCGAGAAAAGAAACGTAATTTTCGTTCCAAAGGCCCTGGCAACACTGGTTTCAATGTTTAAACGTCGACTCCCGACAGCTTTACAGCTCGAGTCGCACTCGCATCTACACGAGCCGAGAAATCCGGCTAAATGAAACGCCCTGGTTCCATTGGGTTTGTTTGTTTGTTTTGCTGAGCATTGTGGATATTGCATAGATACTGACCATGTATCATTGAACGAGACTCGACACGCATGACGGCCGTCGTCTGTGTATTTTACGTGTGTACGGAGTTAAATATAAGCAAATAAATAATTGTATGCAATCATCATCATCATCATCATTTCAGCCGAAAAACGTCCGCTGCTGAACATAGGCCTCCCCAAGGCTCGCCATTTAGACCGGTCCTGTGCCGTTCGTTTCCACCGGATTCCCGCGACCTTCACCAGGTCATCACTCCACCTTGTCGGAGGCCTACCGACAGCTCGTCTTCCGGTGCGTGGACGCCACTCAAGCAGTTTCTGGCCCCATCGACCGTCACCAACCGTGCCACTTAAGTCTCGCAATTTTGAAGGCTATGTCGGTGACCCCAGTTCTGCTACGGATAGCTTCATTCCTAACGCAATAATTGTACGCAATAATCGAATGTATTCGATTATATACTTTAACATTAATTAATCTGTTCTGAACTTGACTCTTTTCGTTGGCGGCACCTTCACGCCCCACTACTTTCGCCGATATGACGATTGACGGAACGATCGGAGCTGGGGCGGATTGGCATTCGACTCACGACTGTGAACGAGACAGGGGCGCTACCGCGAACAGCAAAACGAAGTTTTCCCTCTCTGTCGCACTTGCAAGTTTGCACATAAGTGAGCCAGAGAGGGAAAACTTCGTTTGTGGTTCGCGGTAGCCCCTCAGGTTCTATCTAAATTAGAAGTACAGAATTATAATGGTAACCTATCGCAACCACTAAACTTTTTTTGCCGAATTTTATTTGTCCGAAAACTTTTAGGTTTTTTTTTCAGTTCTCCGAATATACTTTTTCATTTACCATTTAATGTTGTCCAAACAAATCATTTGTCCGAACAACTTTTACCACTACAATCATTTGACTTTTTACTGCTTTCGTCTTTTGTTTCACAACCCATTTTTCACTTACCCAGCATGACATTCCGCATTCTACACGCTTTGACAATTTTCATTAAACCTATACATATATTATTTATTTATTTATTTTATTAAGAAATAATAATACAACACAAACAAGTACATAGACCCACAAAACCGTTTGCACAGTTTGACTGTGGGATCGATCAGTCTCATCTCTCTTCTAACAGTAAATTATTTTATGAGTTTAACAAGGCAACTTTATGTATTATGATTCTACATCTAATAATTACCAAATAATGTCTCATCAAATTTTTATTTGGCAAAAAAAGCCCAGAAAGACCTGTTAGGGCAAAACCGACTCTAACGCGGATAGGTTAGAAGATTAAGCCGGGAGTTGAAGCGAAGCGAATAATGACATTGAGGGCAAATCAATAATTGGGATGATGGATTTGTCAAACAAATGAAAAAACAGCACCATAAATGATCAACCGTTAACATTCGAACTGAGCATTCGGACAAGCAAACAAAAAGTGAAACAACTTTTGTCGAATAGTGTTTGCCGAAACGAAAAACGGACAAACGTTTTTAGTTGAAAATAGGTTAGTTTCCATTATTTAATTTAGATGTATGTGTTATTTTCGATGTTCTAGCTGTATTCCTGCACTGCCTGTTATAATTCTTGTAAAAATATTTCCTGCTACCCAAAGGTTGTCTGGAAGAGATCGCTTTAAAGCGATAAGACCGCCTGTTGTTACCATTATTAATGTTACCGAATCTCTAAATGTACTCCTGTATTAGTGGTGCAATAAAGAATATTATTATTATTTGTATGTCTTTCCCGTTCACGGGACAATGGTATCCCGGACCTTTGGGAGGCGTGCGCGGAGCCGAAGTACCGAGGCACCGAAGTACCAAACGAGTACCACATAGCCAACACGTAGAGGCCCTTTTGACACTTTAATGAAATGCAAGGGATATACCGATTATTATTATTATTATTATTATTTGTTTGCGAAATAAATTTTCTTTCTTTCTTTCTATTATGCTGAGGCGAGGACCTTTTCGTGACGATATATGTTTTTATGTTATTTTTATTTATCTTTTATTTTGTGTTTGTTTCTTGTATTTCGTCACGAATAAATTGCTTTCTTTCTTTCATTAATACTTTACATTTCACATTAGATATTCTTCCATGAACTTATTAAAGGGTGGCATTAATATTTTGATTGCGCAAAATCTGTAATGGCCGCCAGCCAAGTCTACTGCTTCGTGAGCGAGAAATTCACAAAGCCCTCTGAAACAATATAGCAGGACGAATCCTCGAGGAGCCGCGGGCGCCCTGCGCGGTGCGCGGCACTTACCCATACACCCACCCGTTAAGCCTAAATTATAGCTGTTGTAAATCGAAGTTTAGATTCACTTAGCAATAAGTAGCGGGTATTAAGTGGTTGAGACATTCGTAAAGCTTAAGCGAGGTCTAAGAACGAGAACTGATCAATGGAGCTCCGATATTCCGAGTGACGCCGAAGAATGCTCTAGTATTTTTTTTTTATTGTGATAATAATAGTGCAATAATAGTACATTACTTACCAAGGGCGGTAAAACAAAGAATGTCTCAGATCGCAGGTGTTTGACGCCCGAGCCGAAGGCAAGGGCGATAATTATGCGATCTGAGGCTTTCTTAATTATCGCCCGAGGTAAGTACAAAATTTTATGTCACCCCCTGGCCAGGAAGTGGGATTTTCCGCGCGCGGAGCGTGCGGTAATTGCCACTTTATGGCCAGGTGTGACATAAAAACTGTTATAATCGCCTAAAAACGACACGCTGAGATAATTCATGCACGCGCAGCGTTAACCTATGCGTATCCAGAATAACATTATGATAATAATATTTAATTATTATACAAAAACACAGAAATACAAATTATGCGAATATCCGTTGAGACCCAAACTAAGCTGAGCCTGTATCTTGGGACCCACTGAGACGGTTAACATATCGCGTGAGTAATCATACTCCACATAAACAACACGATATGAGCGTTGCAAAGTGAAAATTATGTTATTATTTAGGTGAAAATATTAATTTTTAACATTAAGTACACAAGGAACACATGATTAATAAGCTACGGCGTTTACGTGCAAGAGGCTTAGTGTATGTGTGTGTGTGTGCGTGTGTATGTGAATGCGTGTGTCAGGCTGTTAATTAATTACGGTATAGCAACCTTCTTTAATAACGGGAACGTACCGTCTTCCGTGTCACCATATGACAAAGTGGCAAACCATTTCTTTAGAGTGGACTAAACTATGTATATGTTGCACTGTTTTATGTCGCAGACTTTGCAGACAGCATAGACGGAGGAAGATAGTTCGCCTTTGTACTCTAATCTTATATGACATGTATATTGTTTTAACCTGTTGTTAAACGCATAAGCATTGCGATTCAGCGAGGAAATGCTGCCAGCATCCTTGGTACCATGCCACAGGGGCCTATTTTAGAATTCGACTTTTAGTTTTTGTTTTATATAGTTATTGATTAAGTTAGTTGTTTATTTTGTTCTATGTCTTAAATTTAATAACTTTCATTGCTTTAACCTGTTATTGTGTACAATAAAGTGCTTACATACGAAGGGGTGGATGAAGAATGCGGAGCGCATAGCGTGTGCCGATTTGAGGGGCTACTCCGAACATCGAAATCCGAACTTTGTATCGTACCGTGCCTTTTACTCATATAGTGTATAACACGAGAGTGAAAGGGACGGCACGATACGAAGTTCGGATTTCGAAAATTTGGAGTACAGGCCCTGACTGTGGGTAAACAATGATTATGTGACCAAACAATGTCTTTAATTTATGTGGTGCGCGCAGTCTAAGGGTGTCCTCGGCTAATTCCGAATGTGGGCTAATACCGAAAATAACATATTCCAGTCTAACTAACCGATTTCTTTGCACTACCAAACATCAACAAAAAATCTAACATTTCTTTTTTATGATGATGATGATGATATGCAATAAAAGCGGTTAGTTAGACAGGAATTTGTTATTTTCGGTATTAGCCCACATTCGGAATTACCCGAAGACACCTTACGTTACGTAGATCTGGCAAGTGCCAATAGCAAGCAAAGCAACAAGCGACGCTACTCTGGGCTCTCAATCATAATAGCATCGCTTTTTAAAACCTAGCAGTAGCAGCACACGCTAGCCACCAAAAGCGCGCCCCCGCAACCCGGCCATTTATTATTTATCGGAGTTCTCTTAAACGAAATGGAAAAGTTATATTTACTTTTTTATTCATCTCGAGCCACGAGCTCCTTTGACCTGACTCACAAAAGAACATCAAAAAATATTAAAGTAACTATATAAACCTCAACGCGTAACAAACGGATTTTTTTACTTTAATTAAATTACAATATTGGTTAAACGAATCCAATCCCAGGATTGTAATTAGATAACTTGACGTGATAAACTATATTAATGAAACGAACGAAGATTGGAAATTGTATCCGAATCCTCGCTAAGATCCCTCCATTAACGCAGGCCCATCAGTCCGTCGGAGGACAATGGCCGACGGTAATTATGCGGCCTAATGCGTTTATCCAGTTAGCGTAAATGCTGATGCAAGCCGTTTATAATCCGAGTGCAGCCCGTGAGCCGTGCCGCAGACGTTAACGTGCCACATTTGTTTAGCCCCGACGCGCGTAATCTCACCAGGATGAGCGCGAGCTATGGCACATGGATTAACTCCTAACTCTGACGCATTTATGAAATCCTGGTACATAGGTTTTGCTCCGAGTTTGCAAACGCCCATTATGGCTAGCCACATATTTCATAGAACGGCCCGGCGAATCCATTTACGGTGCGGGGTCGGAGAAGCGTAAATGCTATTAAGATAAACCCGAGGCGTATACAAATACTGAATTCTCTAGGATAATTTATATGTGTACGTAATAACAGCAGTTCTAGTAGGACATAAGCTAGTGTTTCGAGCGGGGCGGGCGTCAGCTTGCCGTGTTTGCTGTAAATACCCGACTACGCTTAGCCGCCACTTCGGGCGCAGTAAGATCGAATGACGATTTGCGGAGGTCCAAGTTAAAAACTGCAACTTTGTCCGCAATTCAAATGTCGGGCTCTGCAATACATATGCCAGATACAAATTGTAAGCTGTCATGTCAGATAAAATAAATATTAGAGGACAATATTACACAAATCGAACTAGCCCCACAGTAAGCTCAAGAAGGCTTGTGTTATGGGTACTAGACGACGATATATTTAATAGATATAAATACTTAAATACATAGAAAACATCCAAGACTCAGAAACAAATATTCATGCTCATCACAAATATTTGCCCTGACCGGGATTCGAACCCAAGACCGTCAGCTTCACAGGCAGGTGCAGGGCAGGGTATGTCTCGGCGGAGAGGTTGTCAGCTGGTGCTGCGCCGTGCGTGGCGTGGTAGGCTACAACTACTCAAAAAGCCCATGGACCCACAGCTGACGTCCGCTGTGCTTCATCATACAACTCTCTAACATTTTTCATAAGATATTTGTAACGTATTTTTAAAGTTATCGCGTCTGAGAAACTGGGCCACGTAAATATTTTGATCGCTCGCGACTTTCGGACGCTTGTTCCGAAACGTCAGATCCGACCGCGTGGAATCGAGCGCGAGTAAAGTTGAAATCAAATTGTAATAAAACACTTAAGGTACTGTTACACATGCTGATTTCTAGCACGAAAGCATGCCACTATTGAACAATTGCTACTTAGTAGCATGTGTGTCAAAACATTGCTAATAATGAGCATGCTGATTTTGAGTTTGCTCAAAAATCAACGGTCGTTCGATTTTTGCGCATGCTACCTGCAGCGCGGGTGGAGGGGGGCGTGCTTTTAGCGCGTGTGAACAAGTTTGCTTATTGAGCATGCTAGTATCGTATGCTAGTATAGCTGCTTGATTTTCCATGGCTTCGTTTGAACTGACAGAGAGCGAGAGAGCACGCTATAAAATGTCATGTGTATATGGAGTGTTTGCTCTGAGCATGCTTATTGAAGAGCATACTTAAACCTAGCATGCCTATTGCTAGCAAATGTAAACTGGTCATGAGCATGCTCGTATTGAGCATACTCAATAGCACGCTTTTTAGCATACTATTTTAGAGCATGTGTAACAGTAGCTTAATATAACAGATTGTAACCCTGATTTTTGTCGTAACGTAAACGGCTGATACTGTATACGATTTAATAAACACGAGAGCAGGCCAAAGAAAACACACGAACCCGAAAAACAGACACTCAGCGTGCGTTTAAAAAGGCACGGCCTGTGTGTGTCCGGGGCATATACACGTCACGTCACGTAGATTGACACGGATTTTCAATTTAAACAAACGGGACGTAATAATCCAATCATGGGTCATATATATGAGTTAAACCGTTGCATATATGGTCATAGTTGTTGTGCGTTCTATAGTAAAAAAAGTTCAAGCTTCACTGCCCCAGCCCAAATGATTCCGAGCAAACAAAATGACGGACTACATTTTTGTTCATTATTGGATAACTTTCAGCCATTATTACATTTATTTAGGCCGGGTTTTATAAAGATGCGTTAGGCCGGGTTTTATAAAGATCCGTAAGACCAAATGTCAGATCAAATTTCAGTACCTCAGTACTGAAATTTGATCTGACATTTGGTCTTACGGATCTTTCATTTTTGACATAACAAACCGACATAAGGTCTAACGGATCTTTATAAAATCCGGCCTTAGACCAAATGTCAGATCAAATTTCAGTAACTCTATACATTTTTTGACATAACAAACCGACATAAGGTCTAACGGATCTTTATAAAACCGAGCCTTAACAGCCTCAATTAACGAGCAGTAAAGATGAAAATGAAGTAGATATTAAAGAAAAATCTTCATATGTAGCCTAATATCATATCATATGCCTTAATAAAATCCGTCCTATTTTAGGATATTACATTGTTTCCTCAATTTCAAGTACCTGTAAGTACTAAGTTTATCAAATTATGAGTCGAGTCGCTGTCTCCTTTCATAGAAGCCACGTAAGCACATATGGAGTATATCGTAAGTGAGTGCGGTGCAAACAAGCGACACTTTGATGTCGCCGACGTTGTGATTTGGTGATTAGTGACTCCACTTCCGTGGTACCCTCGTGAGTCGATTTGACTATACGTACTTTATCAGTATACTAGCGACCCGCCCCGGCTTCGCACGGGTGCAATGCTGATGCATGTATTATACATATAAACCTTCCCCTTGAGTCACTCTATTTATTAAAAAAAACCGCATCAAAATCCGATGCGTAGTTTTAAAAATTTAAGCATACATAGGGATATAGGGACATAGAGACAGAGAAAGCGACTTTGTTTTATACTATGTAGTGATAAATCAAATTAGTATTTGTTACGTACCCTCTGTTACATTAAACAATAAACCTCAGTTACATAAGAAAATTACATTAAAACCATAATCGAAGGAAAGATAGAGGGGAGGAGAGGCAGGGGAAGACAGAGAGCGTTTATAGATCAAGCAAAAGAGAAGGTCAATGTAACGTATCAGGAGCTCAAAGTGTTGGCCAACAACCGAACAACTGACAAAAGCTGACGACCGCTTTAGCCTAGTTGGTAGTGACCCTGCCTTCGAAGCTGGAGGTCCCGGGTTCGAATCCCGGTCAGGGCATGTATTTGTGTGATGAACACGAATATTTGTTCTTGACTCTTGGACGTTTTCTATGTATTTAAGTATCTATATAAGTATGTGTATCGTCACTTGGTACCCATAGTACAAGCTTTGCTTAGTTTGGGGCTAGGTTGATTTGTAGTAACTTCGTACTAGTGTTCAGTGGAATTGACATGATGAGAGACTTCACTGTTCTCATTTGATTTTATTTTTTAGACTGACGCTCAGAGACCTTATACATCTCTGAGGATATTTATTTATTAGATTTTATTATTTTCATTTTGACGTGTTATAGATATAGCTCAAAATATTTTATTATGATTAGTGTACTTACTTTATTAACTTTTATCTTGACGCTTAGAGACCTCATACATCTCTAACAAATCTCGATTGTTATTAGTTTCTTAGTCTTATTTTTGACATTTAACACTACATTTAATTAATGATACTTTGATTATTGTATTATTTTTATTTGATGTACCTAGATAGATTTTGACTTGTAAAAGTGCCCTTGAGGCCTATTTGCAGAATAAATGTTTTGATTTTGATTTTGATTTTGTGTAAGATTGTCCAAAGATATTTATTTATTTAAAGATATTTAGCTAGGCTAGGCTCAATTATATGATGATTATGACGTACCCTCAGGTGACTGTGCGCATGGAAGTAAGCATAGGCGGCCAATAACTTTCATATCAAACCATTATGATCAATCAATGGATTTCCTTTGATTGAGGTGTGCAATAAAGAGTATTTGTATTGTATTGTATTGTATTGTATTATGTCTAAGTCTTATAGTCCTTTAAGTATTAAATCACATTTTATGACACATACACAGAACATAGTCCATGATTTCTTCGTTATTTGGGTCAATCAAATTTTTTTGTTATTTATTTATTTATTTTATTTGATACACCAACAAGATACCAAGCTAATACATTAATAAGAACATTAAGTTAGATGACGCAAGTCCTGCCTGTATCTCAATGTTTTTTTGTTATTCTGTCCCGTCAGCGAGGAGAGAACAGTAACCGAGTTTCTTAGAAAAAAGTTAATAATATGAACTTCAAGCATGCTCAAGAAATGACCCATGTCCAAATGGATTTATGCTCATAGCTAAAACTCATGTTTGGTAGATTTAAACCCTATAAAATCAAAGTTTTAAAGAGTTACTCAGGAGACGTAACCATGGTAACGAACAACAAAAAATAGTTGATCCACCCACTTTATCAATTTTTCCGAATACCAAATGTTTATGAAACGTCGGTGACAGATTTTTATTCTCTACCTCTGCTTATATCTCACTATTTATTTATTTATTTATTAAATAGGCACACAAAAAAAGTATCAATCATTAATACAACCATACAGCAATATTTTTTATAAAAACTAGACTGATGCTCTAAACTATGTTATGTTTCTGACCTGATTTGTATTTTGATTGAGGTGTGCAATAAAGAGCATTTGTATTGTATTATATTTTTAAACAAGAATTGGCGACCTTTTAATAGATATTAAAATATGTAAATATAATGAAGAGGCGTCGCAAGATTATTCATAAATGAATAATTTGAAATACGTTACGTCGTATGTCGAGATTATCGGGACATTCCATTCTGCGTACATTATAACAATTTAACACACATGGAAGGGTTGAATAGAATTCCATTTTGCCACAGGATGAATCCTGGAACGCGCTACGTCATGGCCCATATTGGTGAGTGCGTTGTCTTTTGCGCTATATAACCAGATTACGTATTTCCCTTATACGTATACTATAGCAGATGTTTAAAAAAGTAGAGTGTTTTGTTGGAGTTAGCTAGCTAACGGATTCATTTCACGCCATTCCATCGATATGTTCTCAAGTAGTTTGTGGAGTCCGGTCTGTACATGCTTGCTAGGACATAGTGACTACGTTAATACTAGTGTCTTTTTATAGGGGATTGACGAGAGACATCATCCTGTTGTGGATTCCTTTTTATTATCAGTGACTTAGAGACCATATACATCTCTAACAATATTAAATTAATTTTAATTTTGACGCTCAGAGACCATGTACATCTCTGGGATATTATATTAATTTCATTATACTCCTGGTTTAATCTTGAGACCTTATACATCTCTCACTTTACTGATGTTGTAATATTTGTAATAGATAACTTTGCAAGTTTATCTTCACTCTATGACATTAATTTTGTTATAATTGTAAACTCGAAATTATTATTCCTTTTTGAACTGTAAATTAATATTTTGATATGAAAAATGTATTCCTTATTATAGTCAGACTTTTTTAAATTGTAAATTAATATTTTGACATGTAAAAGTGCCCTTGTGGCTTATTTGCAGAATAAATGTTTGATTTCGATTTTGAGTACTCGACCCGGACGAGAGCCAATGCAATGAGTTATCCTCCTAGCGTTATTCCAGTACACTTGCATCCTGAAGGATGCCCGGGGTCCGCTACCTAATCTCAAGATTTGACGTAGGCTAGTTTTTAAGGAAGCGACTGCCATCTGACCTTCCAACCCGAGGGGGAACCAGAGGCCGCATTGGAATTAGGCCCGGAGGCCTCTGACTTGGCTAAACGATTGCTATCATAGACAGCAGTCGGGATCAACGGCTTAACGTGCCTTCCAAAGCACGGGAGTGCTCAGTTAATAGCCACTCAAAGCCAGTGTTGCCAGGGCCCTTGGGACTTAAATTACGTTTCGTTTCTTGAAAAGATACATTTTTGATGCAAAAGTTACATTTTTTCCATTTATCATAATTACTGATCAAAACTGCCGATTTTAAGAAATTAGTAGCCACATGCAGTTAGAATTCGGCGAGCTCGGCCACGGAATTACGTTGAGCTGATGGGGGATATCTCAAATGTCATACATAGTTAAGTACCTACTCGTACAACAAACGAACAGACAGAGTCGTATCATGTGGTTTCTTTTGTCACCTTTCCTGTATGGAAGCTTATAAATTGTCCCGCTTGGTCCCGGTTAGATACAAAAGATCTTTCTTTTAAATAGAGTTTCAATGTTCTTAAAAGTTACGAAAATTTCCCTTACAACAGAAGTTGCTTACATGTTACTCGAGCTGGTCAAAAGTTACGAAAAATGTAAGAAATGTAACCATCTGGCAACACTGCTCAAGCGGCCACCCATCTAAAAACAATGAGCTCGGCCCACGTTGCTTACCTCGTATACCGGTACGCGGGCGACGCTGGGCCATGAACGCTCCCGTGGATCGTCAATGAGTGTTGTAATTAAATCAAGTATCGATGTTATTCCCAAGCTAATGTAATGATGGACCCACTCCATCATCGAGTCGGAGTGCCTGGAGCCAAAGTGCTCTGTGTTCGCAGCAAATAAACCGAAATTGTAAGTTTAGCTTCAAACCTAATATATTAACATATTCATGAACGCAAAGCGATGTTACAGTGTTCTGTTTGTTTTGGGAAAACGAAAGTTATGGAATTTCATCAAAGTCCTTCTAATTTTGAATAAATCCGACGGAAACAATCATTAGTATAATTCAAAAATCAAATATATATTATTTTACATATTTTTTGGTTGTCCTGAAAATCAGCGTCACGACACATCGGTCGTGGCACATGCTGAGCGACAACCTTTTTGGTCTAATTTGTAATATCTTCTTTTTATCTGTATGTACACCAAATAAACGTTTTTTCTTTCTTTCAAATTATGTACAGCGGTCGTAAATAGGCGTACCCGGCGCCACATAGTAACCGGACCGGAGTGTCCGCTGCCCAAAGACGCATCACGGGCCACAAATTGATTTTACTTAGAGATGTCCAAACAAAAATCAATACGAAGCAAACATTTATACGACGGGTAATAGGGTAAGTATTTGCACAATTTTAAAATACCATAGTGTGGTTTTATAGACAGACCATAAAATTAACACAATAAACAGTAAATTAGACAAATTAATCTGAATCACAAAAATATAACGTTGCTTAACCTGTCCAAATGTAAATTGAAAGTTACCAATAGAATTCTCCTATTTCAATAAACAAGAAATTGTATGGCAAACTATGTCATTAAAAGCAATATATCACGACTAAAATGGCAAATTACAAATTTTTCCATACAACGGGATTAGGAGGCCATTGCACTATGACGTCACATTCCACTGTCTATCAGTAAAGAGCATTTTCAGAGCTCGCCAGCTATGCTGTACTTTTTACCTCTCGTTTTCGTCTTTTGTGTTGCTCTAATTGTAGTTGATCCTATACAAACATTTTGATCATTTTTAAAAACTGGTTCGAATGGCATCATAACAAATGTTAGTCTAATAGCCAATTCATTAAATTTTGTATTTAATTACCAGGGTTCAATTAGGAATTGATCTATTGATGTTAGTATTTAAATCATTATGAATAATAATAGCCTTTGTTCATGCGCCCTTTAGCGTAAGCTTCTAACTGAGAGGACAAGGGATCAAGATATCTGGACACAAGTCTATATGAAACAGCGTGTTAGATATTTTTGCGCGTTGTCGTGTCAGATATTACTGAACGGGGCTTACTAGAAAACCCCACATAGTGTGTCCGCCACACATAGTGCTAACAGAAAAGGCCCCAAAACTCTATAAAAGTGAATATTACCGCTTTCAATCACATAAATGAGTAGCGACAGCGACGAGGAAAACAGAACAATGGACTCGCAAGATGACTCGGATAATAGCAGCAAATAACTTCACAAATATCAATTTCCTGCACGAGAGCAAATCAAACGAAATATGAATGCCAGCAACTTTTGTGGGGAACGCGATCTGTGACGAATATTTTGATACGTATTCAATATGTATAATAATAATAATAATAGCCCAGCCATTAATTTATCATTTTCACCCAATAACCCAGTTCATTTAGGCTCCATCAACCAGAAATAGTCCCTGTACACCCTGGCGGGTGCTGTCTCTGTGTGCGTCCCATGACACGGGCAGGGACAGTATCCGCTCGGTGTATTCCTTGCATTTCATTAAAGTATCAAAAGGGCCTCTACGTGTTGGCTATGTGGTACTCGTTTGGTACTTCGGTGCCTCGGTACTTCGGCTCCGCGCACGCCTCCCAAAGGTCCGAGATACCATTGTCCCGTGAACGGGAAAGACATACAAATAATAATAAAATGCTTTATTGTGCACTACATGGAGAATTATTACAATGACAAAACATGAACAGGACTTAAGTAAGTAGGTAACAACAGGCGGTCTTATCGCTAAAAAGCGATCTCTTCCAGACAACCTTCAGCTAACGATACAGCGAATAGAAATTAGTTATTGGGCAGTGCATAATAACAAAGAAGACGAGTACAGATTATATAAAAGAGGTTACGTACAAAGTAACATAAACGACATATACTGCATATATATCTAAATATACACTACATATAAATGTGTCACGTTCTAATACATCTCATAACTGCGTACACGCACGTGGTTATGCGTAAATTTAAGAAATACACATGCACCTTATTGTCATTTTGAAATAAAACCTGACCTCCAAATACGATCGACATAAAATTGTAGATTGTGTCTCAAGGGAGCAAAATGATATATTTACGGCGAGGGCGGTATATTGAATTCTGAGCGAAGCGAAAGATTCTACAATAGAATCCTGAGCGTAGCGAGGGATTCTATTGTAGAATCTTGAGCATAGCGAGGGATTCAAGTGTTTACGCCCAAGACGGAAATAATTTTGCTAACGTGTGACACATACTGCTTTTCACACCGTTTATGAGGCCCGCTGCTAAAAACGTGAAATATCTTACAAACGATTTTACTACAGAGTGTCACATACTGCTTTTCACATCTTCTATGAGGAAAAGAGTCATTGTTGCCCTCAAATGAGGGAAGAAAAGTACATCTTTGATCCCTCATTCGAAGGCAACAATAACTCTTTTCTGAATAGCAGGTGTGAAAATGTGTTTATAGCGAGTTCCAGAAATTTGTCCCAGGAAATAAGATTAAAATCTATGTATCCGAATGGAGACCCAGATGGCAAATGATAATAAGCGACAAAGTTACCGCTCGTATTCATATATCATTCGGAATGGCTGTATTTAAACCACGGGTAATTACTTTTTCAAATAAATGTAAGGCATAATTCAAAGAGATATATTTGCGCGGCCGCTGTGAGTGCCGGCCGGGATTAGGGCATCAAAGGACGGACGGACGGACAGATGTTAATTAAGTGGAACACGGGCTGGTCACTAGGGCAACAGGGCAAGCCACGCGGCGTATATGTATACATTTAATATAGAGAATATCTATCCCCCGTATTCATAAAACTTAACAAACGTCTGCTAACTAAAATGTCTGTGGTCACTGTCCGACAAGCACACATGTCAAAGTGACAGATAAGGACAAACGAACTTTAGCGGCTAGTTAACTAATATAGGTTTGATAGACGTTTATGAATAAGGGGGTATATCTATAAACCGCCAAAATATGTGAATGTCACTTTGGTGATTCTCAATTTAAATTTTAATCGATTATCTGACACGTCACGGTCTTTCATAACGAAAATAATCTAGCACAAGACAAGACTGGATAAGTAGGATCTGCTTCTATAAATGATAATATACAAGGTAGGATATCTACAGGAAAGGGTACCTACATATTATATACATATATACAATAGATAGGAGACACAGGAAGGAACGAAAATAGAGAGATCTCTCAGGGACCGAAGTCCAATGAGAGTTGGTTAGAAGTTATATTTATGCAACTGACTTAAGAAACTTCGATAGCGCGATGCAGAACATGTCAGATTTGACAGTTGACAGGAGTGACGCCACAGGACTACATGTGACGATCCAAATCAAAAGGAACCTTATGGCGGGATTTAGTTTCTGAGATAATCTAAGTTTTGTGAAATGTGTCAGAAAATAGTTTTTTTCTTTTATTGGTTTAATAAAAAGAACGTTATTAATAGTATCTTTTCAATTAACTCACTTTGATATAGGTCAATAATTAAGGGTTTTAATCCCTGTTAAATTTAGTAGAAAAGGGACCTTATGGCGAGATGATTTAATTATACAATAAAATATGTTTTTAGGTCCTTATTAACATCTGGTAATTACGTACATTTTGTCACTTGAACTAACTCGGAAACAAAAGGACAACTGCACTGCACAACAAATTGCACTGGCGCTGTGTACTATGAGCACGTGGTATTTAAAGAAAACACATTTGGGGATAGAATGCCGACCGAAATTAAGCCACAAGGTCTTTCTTTTTACGACAGAAGTATTTATTCGAAAAAATAAGGCCCTTTGTGCCCCCGGAATCGCAGGACATACTTTGCCCGCGACCAAATTTGGTTATTAATAACGATCCCCTAGCATTAACTGCATCCGAACAATCCGGGCATTTTTTTTTTTTGAACCTGACTGTGGCTTTATAGTCCGGGCCCAATAAAGCGATAGGAGTGCGCGGTTGGAGAGTAGCCTGGGGAAAATCCAGGGGAAAACCTCCGGCACGACCACGCGTGTGGTTTGGAACACTGGAATACTCTAAGAGTTTGCGCCCCAGTGAGATTGGTTGAGCGGTTTCAACCGAATTTGAGGTGTGAGTGGAATCGAGCTACTGGGAGTTTTGTCGCTGGTTCACTAAACCTAGCCTAGCTGAGAAGAGTCCAGCAAGAAACTCAGCTAGGCCCCAATCCGGGCACTCGCAGGAGCAAGTTGAACTTGCCGTTAGTACAGTTCATCCCGACTCAGTGTCCCAATGTATGCCAACGCTAGTTAATCCAGGTGGTAATGTCAAACAGTTATCCGCCCCAGATGTAGCTCCTAAACGCAAAACTCCAACTTGTGGCTATTGTGGTGAATCTGGCCATCGAAACCAGATTCGTAACGGTTTATACTTTTGTAAAAAAAAGGAAATTAGATGAGCAAATATCTAAAATAACAAACTAAACTATATAATGCTTCTATTACAGAGCCAAAAAGCACACAAACTAGTGAGGCTGGAGTAACATTTAGAGTAAGGAGCCAAGAAGATAAGAGTATACTACAGGAAATATATTATAATACACGTGATTTGCCAGAATAGTACATTACTTACCAAGGGCGGTAAAACAAAGATCGCAGGTATTTGACGCCCGAGCCGAAGGCAAGGGCGATAATTATGCGATCTGAGGCTTTCTTAATTACCGCCCGAGGTAAGTACAAAATTTTTTGCCACCCCCTGGCCAGGAAGTGGGATTTTCCGCGCGCGGAGCGTGCGGTAATTGCCACTTTATGGCCAGGTGTGACATAAATAAATTTTAATCACACTGTCTGACCCCCGAAATGAAGATTTTGCAAGAATCGTGGCATTCGAATTAGAGTGCATGCCCGAACACAGCGTACTAAAGCGTATTCAACAATATTTGACACTATTCACATGTTGAAGTCCCAAACGCCCGCTGAAGTCTCTTCCCATCGCTGATAGTAACAAAAACGAGTTCGCTGGTTTGAGTGCATCACAAAATAAAGGGATATTAAAGAAAAGAGTCCTTAAAAATATAACAAACGAGGCTTTTTAGATCACTTTTACTAAAGGCCTCCGTAAGGGCCCTTTTATTAAATCTCTCCTTCTTACTAAAGTTTTTCATCGTTGGTTTGAAATCCAACCGATTAAGAAATATATATTTGATCTCAAATGTCACTGTTAAATTAGTTGCAAGTAAAATTATGGCAGAATTGCACTAAAATATTGATATTTCATGTTTTAATTACATAATTGGGTTTAGTGTCTCCCATAAGGTCCCTTTTCTCTGAAGTATGGCGAAAATGATACCGTTCCTACATAAATAAAAATTGTTAAAACTTTTAAATTTAAGGTTAATTATGTTTGTGAGGTTGATAATAATGTTGATATATGTAAACTTTATGACGTTATTATGAATAAGTGTAAGGATTTTGTTTAAAGAGTCTATTTTTCATAAAAAAATTGAAATGAAGAAAATAAATAAAAATAACTGTTGCATCTTAGATATTTTAGTTTTATTTGTATGTTTGATTTTCCCCAATAAATATAATTACTAGAAAGTCGTAAATAGTTAAAACTATTGTAGAATCTGGGAGTTATTGTATTTTCAATGCTTTGTCGATAATTTGCACCTTGTTGTGTTTGGGCGTCACTAGCTCCCAAAGTAGGAAAGCTCTTGTACAAATTATGTGATTTTCCGTTAGATTACATCATAGTCAATTGTAATATACCATCAGCTACATAACTTCACACTATAAGGTAGGTTTTTGGAATTCCGAACTTTATCTGTAATTTTCTTGAAACTGGAGATATCGATGGATCAACTTTAAAAAATTATAATAAAATAAATAAAAAAGCTAGGAGGTTGATTCTTGAAATAATAGTTAGGTCTATGATTCTAGATTTTATTTCTGTAGATAACTCATTTCCGCCACTAGGTCCCATTCCATGTGGACTACCACATATAGGGATATGTGCGGGACAGAAGCCACTTTGATATTTACGTCATATTGTCTTGTCCCTCTATATCAAATGTAGCGGGTAACTAGAATACCGATGTAGTATCATCGAGAAACCGCAAACCAAAATTGCACATGCAATCAGTCAATTATTAAGTAAAGCTATGCTCATATTTATATTCAATTCGATATTTAAACGGCTTGAAACTTCCCATTGTATGTCCGTGCAGTAAGGTGCCTTGTCGCGTGGCGAGAGGAATCAATACTCGGGCACCAGGGCCGTATGTAAATCGTTTAGCACCGATTACTGCAACTAAGCCGTGGGCGGGACTGTTGAGCAATTAGCTGCTTTAAACGGTTCAGCGGCCCGCAGAACTCTGCCCGGCTGGAGCGACGTACGCGGCGTGAAAGACTACATAACGAAAATAACCATTAAAAACTCAATATAGAACAAGACAACACTAAAGACCTAAACTGGCCAGGTTTCCTATATAAGGCTGGCCGCGTTGCTTCACTGAGCGCGGGACGAGCCAGCCCTACGGTCACTTGAGCCCTATGGTCAAATAACTTAATATTATAAAAAGTCTAATTGCATCAAAATATTAAGCTTGTTTGCCACCGGCGTTGTATAAAAAGAAATAATGGACTTTTCCTAAAATCATTGAGTCGCGTAATGAACGTAAACCGAAAGAGCACAATGAACTCAATTTGCAGCAGCTTTATTCCAGCTGTCAAGTTGTAATCCGCTTTCATGAAGCTGGCACCCGGCACCCGCCCCGGTGTCAGCGCTCGATGACTTGCTTCAGCTTGTGTTCAACAAATACTCGTTCTTTTACACGAGACGAGTGTAAATTAAGCTTCTTACTGAAGCCAAGATTTATTTATTTTTTGTGAGCAGGTATCAATTTTTTTTAAATTTCATTTGTGAACCTGTGTGGCTTTACAGGCCGTGCCCAATAAAGCGATACGAGTGTGCGGTTGGAGTAGCCTAGGGAAAATCCAGGGGAAACTTCCGACTCGACCACGCGTGTGGTTTTGAACACTGGAATAGTCTAACCCCCTTATTCATAAAACTTAACAAACCTCTGCTAACTAAAATGTCTGTTGTCACTGTCTCACAAGCACATGTGTCAAAGTGACAGATAAGGACAAACGAACTTTAGCGGCCAGTTAACTAATATAGGTTTGATAGACGTTTATGAATAAGGGGATAAGAGTTTACGCGACAGTGAGATTGGTTGAGCGGCATCAACCAAATCTGAGGTGTGTGTGGCATCGAGCTACTGGAAGTTTTATCGCTGGTTCACTAAACCTAGCCTAGCTGAGAAGAGTCCAGCAAGAAACTCAGCTTGGCCCGTTCTGGGTCGGACTGACTCCACCCGGGATGCGGAGCTAACGGGACTTATTACTGTGTGTGTTGTCGCGATCGTGCGGTGGACGTCCCCGCCGGGAATGCCAAGTGCACGTGTCGTGTCTGAATTGGACACTCTAATAAGTGCAGCTTTCCATCTTTCGATGCCGCGTTTAGGGCCGCGTATTTTCAATAGGATACCTACGGAAATAAAAGATGCTACCTCAGATCTTGATTTCGCACATAAGCTCAAGTGTTTCTTGGTCCAAAAGGCCTTTTACTCGGTTACGGAATTTTTACAGGGATAGACATACATGTTCACTGCCTCACCGTATTGGAACAATTTACTACACCTTAATTAAGAATGTGTTAAAATTTAAACTTTATTAATCTCAGCGTGAATTTATATAGCTCATGGTTATTATTTTTGACATGTATATTATGTACGACGATGTATGATCAATGCAAATAAATGATATGATATGATATGATATGATGGATGCTGTGATTACTTCGTCCAGTGGTATCAAATATGCAAACAATCAAAACTGTCGCGTAATAACATTGGATAATATATATGTATAATCAGCATCATGTAGATACTCGTAGTAAAGTACCAAAGTAAAATATCTTTGGACAATCTTACACAAATCAACCTAGTCCCAAACTAAGCAAAGCTTGTACTATGGGTGCCAAGTGACGATATACATACTGCACTGTAATATGCTGGCACGAAGGTTTGCCAAGTGTACCAAAGACGTCAAAGTGACGCTCTTTAAGGCTTACTGCCAATCCTTGTACACGTGTGGCTTGTGGACCAGATACACACAGAGATCGTATAGGGCTCTCCGGGTCCAATACAACAATGTTTTCAGGGCGCTGATGGGGCTGAGGAAGCACTGCAGTGCGTCAGGGATGTTTGCAGAGGCTCGAACGGATTGTTTTTCAGCAATAATTCGCAAACGAGTCGCCTCCCTGATGCACAGAGTGTGGAACAGCACCAACAGCTTCCTGAAAGTTATTGCTGAAAAATGGGACAACCCTATATTAAGCTTCTGGGTGAAAATACACTCCGGATGCTCGAAAATTCTTTTATAAGTGCTTAATTTATTTTATTAATTTAACTGTGTACTTTACTAACAAATATTATACTGTGTACCTACTAACAAAACTATGGATTTTTAAAATCTGCAATAAATGTTATTCATTCATTCATTCACATACTTATATAGATAAATAGATACTTAAATACATAGAACATATCCAAGATTCAAGAACAAATATTCATTCGTGTTCATTCAAATACATGCCCTGACCGGGATTCGAACCCGGGACCTCCAGCTTCGAAGGCAGGGTCACTACCAACTAGGCTAAAGCGGTCGTCAAATATATCATATCCTTACTCCTACACTGTAAGGATTATTTGACTACTTGGATTGATACTATTTAATGCTGACTGTACTATTTCAACACAATACACACACGCTACGGGGTACGGCTGCGGATTAGACCCAGATTTCGTGTTACCGACTAATAATAGAACAGCTTAGACACTAAGACCATGCGTTCTCTCTACGGAGCTAGGACTGGCTCCAGCACTGTTCTACTATCCTAGTACCAGTCAGGGCAAATTAATGACAGATTAAATAAGGGTATAGGTGATCTTACGTTTTTTTGTGTGCTTTGTAAGAATCGCATACGTGTATTTAGAAAACCAAACAACTATATATCAATTTACTTAGAATTTTACTTAATGTATCATGTTCAAATACAAATTTAGATATTATCTAACGGGAACAGACAGCGAGGTGTGATTGCCGGAGTGTAAAACCCACAATACTCGTACCTACATACTTTAATCGCCTACATTCGTGTCACGCATAAACCTTAAACAGGTTTCTGTTGGCGACTACTAAATTTGTATTGTTCTTTTTCTCTTTTAATATGAATAAATTAAAAAAAGCCATAAAATTATCAGATATATATTTTTTTTAATTTGCAAGGTCAAAATGTCACGGACCCTGTAGTGTGCGATTGCCAAATTTGGCGATATATATATATTTTTTACGCAAAAGTGTAGTGATATGTACTTGTAGTCCGAAATAAATGTATTTATGTTATCGATTCGTCTGAATCTGAAAAAGGATAAATCATGTTTTTAAAATCATTAGGCATAAACTTACGTTATTAGATTATTCCTGAATTCCTGATGATAAGCCTTCACGACACGAAGAAGCGAGCACACCCAGAGTATTGTTTGTGCACTGTTTATGATATTTAAATGCAATTGACCCAAGATAGAAACGTAATACAAGCATCCTCGGTACGATGCCCCAAGGGCCTGTTTTAGATTTAAGTCATATTTAATATTGTTTAAGTTACTAAGATTAACAAGAGTTAGTTATAAGATTTCAAGCTTACATGGTCATTTATATTAGAATTATGATTTGAAACGGGATATTTACCATGTATAATTGTATTTTTGAGTTCCCGATATTTCGGCACTGTTGCAAGCGCCATTATCAAGGATTTACTGACGTGCTGCGAGTTTTAGTTATGGTTGTGTTGGGTTGTGGTGTTGTGGTTGTGGTGTTTTGTGGTGTGGGTGGGTGGTTGTGTGTGTGTGGTTGTGGTGACAGTGCCGAAATATCGGGAACTCAAAAATACAAATATACATGGTAAATATCCCGTTTCAAATCGTAATTCTACTGTTTAAGTTACTGTTATTTCAGTTATTGTTATTCAACCATTATTACCACTTGTAAATCAATAAATATTTAGCTACTTTCTGTATTACAGTTCTCAATAAAACACACAATAATAAATTCCCGTGCACAAAGCGATCCTTTGCGATACTCGGACGAAACAACGATATTACTTACGTTACAGATATCGAAATTAAACATTATTGACGTCCCGGGCCCAATTACTGCAAAGGAGACAATAGAGATAAAGGGAAAAGTTTTTTATTGGCAACACGCGCCTGCCTATGGAATCCCGTAATGTATTTAACACGCAGACAGTCTCCAATTGGTAAGCAGACGCCTATGGACGCTTGCGACACCAAAACAAACACAAGCGCTGCGACCGTATTGACGGTTAGAGATCCATTGAATTTTTTTTTGTGGACAATCTTACACAAATCGACCCAGTCCCAAACTAAGCAGAGCTTGTACTATGGGTAATAGGCGACGATATACATAATTATATAGATGAACGTATACTTAAATGCATAGAAAACATCCAAGACTCAGGAACAAATATTCGTGCTCATCACACAAATAAACGCCCTGACTGGTATTCGAACCCGGGACCTCCAGCTTCGTAGGCACGGTCACTACCAACCAGGGATCGGATACCGGTATTTTCTCCATAGAAAAATACCGGTATTATTACGGTCACCGGTTCAATATTACGTTTTTAATGGGACAATCTAATAATACGACGTTGTTACCTAAATACATGATTCAGCCCTATGTAAAGAGCAAAAAATAATCCAAAATGTTGGGCTAATTCAGGGTTTTTTAAAAATACCGGTATCGGTCCCTGCTACCAACTAGGCTAAAGCGGTCGTCAAATGAATGCAGATCTTTCAATAGGGATGTTGACTCGTGTTACAATTTATAACATAGTGTGGCTATATATATAGAAATCCATCAAATGATCACAATAAATAGAGAATTAGACAAATTAATATCATAAAATTATATGGGACTTTTTGTTTACTGACCAAAATAATGCCAATTGAAAGTTACCAATAGAATTCCCATGATTCAATAAAAAAGAAATTGTGTGACAACTATGTACATAAATGCAATATTTCACGACGAAAAACGGCAAATTACCATTTTTTTCATACAACGGTAGTGGGAGGCCACGCAGGAGTGACGTCACGCCTGCGTGTGAATCAGTATGGCGCGTTTTCAGTGCTCGTTAGCTATGTTTTACTTTGCCTCTCAGCGTTGCTCTAATTGTAGTTGGTCGCATACAAACATTTGATCGTATCTAAATACTGGTTCGAATGGTATACTTTTTTTATCATCATGCCTATTGCAAGTGAGAGACCTGTCTCGAACTCCACGTATCCTCGGGATTTCACGTATCACGTTGATGTCTATTCGTTTGTCCGCAGTTCTCAACAAAAAGGAACACATCAACCAGTACCTATTAAATGGTTGATCAGAGATTTTCGTTTCATATTCTATTTTGATGTGAATGTGTTTCGCTACTTCGACCACTGTGACCAGCTAACGTGTCAGTGTGAAACCATATTTAAAATGAACGCCCCTCTCCTAGTAGACAATATTTAATGAGTGAGTTTCTATATATTGCTACTATACGTACAGTAAACATGGATTAATTGTAGACAGATTCGCAAACATTTATAACGATTGGAATACGATCCGTCTGTAATCGAGTCTCTGTACAGTCTACATATATATTTCCCTCTTTACTACAAACGAAATAATATGTAAGAATTTCTTTGATCCAACAGAATTGTACTTTTAAAAAAATGTAACGTCTGAGCAACTCCATCAAATTGAAACCGATGTATCCGCGATACTACAGGGGGCCGCCGCAGCTCCGCTTCAATAAACGTCCCCAACAGAAAAATGTCTTCAGACTTATCCGGATAGAATCCAATACAGCCTCGAAACAAATATAAAGATCCGCTGATTGCGACAGGCGACAAATGCGGCGCACCGCTCTAAACAGGTCTCTTCAAAAAGGAACTTTAAGTAGCTCGCACTAGGCTCCTTTTTGATACCGACAAATGAAGTGTCAGATGCAGTATCGCCGTCATTCCATATAAATAGGCTTCGTGCGACCAGAGGATTAACAAATCGACAGGCCTAGTCGCTTGGTGGAAACGCAGCCTAACGGGCAAGATGCTTTGTGCATTCGATCAGTGACGTCATCATCCCAACGCCACAAGGACTGTTTTCCAAACCCCCGCCGAGTCGATAAACAAATGGGGGACTGACAAGTGGCACGTGAATGTTTTTCTACTCCAATGACTCGCATATTTTCATCTTACCATGAATCTGGATTGTCTTGCCGTCATAGCGCGGATCAGCTAATTGAGGTAATTAATCACAAGAATGTAACCGAGCTACTAGGGCCGCATAACCCGTCCACACGCGTCCGAACCTAAACTCGCACCACCGATGACCCTATCACGTGTATGTTGTCCTGGTACGCGGTACGCACAACGCGGGCACGCGCCAGGGCGGGCCGCCGATCACTGAAGGCTCCCGGGCGCCCCTCGCGCCCCGCCCCGCCTCCCCCGCAACCCAAACTCTCAATTATTTTATTGGGAAAGCTAATGAGACGTGAGCCATCCGCCGGATCGTTGTCTACTATCCCCATGGTTACCCCGAATAAAACAGCATGGTTTGATCGGTCCGATTTGGATATTCATGTGGATTTGGCTCGGGCGGTTAGGCGGCGTTCGTTAGCGGTTGTTTACGGTTACATTACAATAAACGAGGGATTTGCGGCCGATATCACAGCAGCCTGCCGCTCATTAGCTCGTAGCGCCGCCGCGCGTGACGCGTAGCGCCGCTACGGCGTAGCTCAACACTTTCAGTGTTACCCCGCTACGCTAGGTGGGGCATTTTAGTGAGGCAGTTTCATTTTCTTTTATACAACGCCAAAGGCAAACAAGCTTACGGTCCACCTGATGGTAAGCGGCCACCGCAGCCTATAGACGCCCGCAACTCCAAAGGAGTCACGTGCGCGTTGCCGACCTTTTATAAGATTTGAGGATGCACTGTGACAGCAGAAGGAACACATTTTGGTCCCTCGCTCTCAACAGTGCACCCTCGGGATAATAAATACGTGATAATAAACGCTGGACAAAAGCACCAATTTTTTTCCAGGTATATTTTTTTGAGAGAAATCATTTCCTCCGTTGGCCATCTTAAATTTATTAGGGGTGGAAAGTGGAAAATATAGGAGAAAAAATTTATAAGATACCAACTTGAAAATTCGCTAATAGACTAAGCATTAAAACGGAAGAAAACTGTTTTCAGCGTTTATCAAAATATGCCCTTGGAAGGGATAAAAGGGGGTTGAAAGTTTATTATATTATATTTGCCCCCTAAATAACATTTACGAAAATTTGTTCCAGCGATCTGCCCCACTATTCCGCTCGTAGGAGCTTTCCTCTATAAAGCGGAAAACCACAGTAGTGGCTAGGGGCTTAGAACTAAGAAGTCGTTGCACCTAAAATGATATGAAGCTTATTAAACAAACCGAAACCACGAATTATATTTGAAATATATCGACTTTTATAAGATTTCAAGCTCACATGGTCATTCACATTAGAATTACGATTTGAAACGGGATATTTACCATGTATATTTGTATTTGTGAGTTCCCGATATTTCGGCACTGTTGCAAGCGCCATTATCACGGATTAACTGACGTGCTGCGAGTTATAGGGTGGGTTGCATCAAACCGTCTGTAATCGTAAGCGGTGTTCGTTAAAATCTGATTGTATGGAAAGTTTGACAAGTTTCTATGAGATGACAGCTGCCGGCGCCATATTTGACGATGACCGGCCTGTGATCGTATGTTGGTGCAACCGACCCTTAGTTGTATTCTACCCACACACTATAGCGATCTACCCTCTTTCTGGTTCGCTTTTTTCGCACAGTAATGGCGCTTGCAACAGTGCCGAAATATCGGGAACTCACAAATACAAATATACATGGTAAATATCCCGTTTCAAATCGTAATTCTAATATCGACTTTTGTTATACTGTCCAAAATAATTCGGTTATGAAATTTTATTGTAAAGTGAAAAACTTAAGTAATCTAATTTCATTACATTTGTAAAATTATTAATCCAATCCGACCGTTGTTTGGTATTCGAGTTTCAATTCCGTTCAAAGTTTTGACAAAAACAGTTTGTCAACAAGCTAATTTAAACAATAAAATTCTGTGAATTCTCCCGCCTGTCCCCAAGAATACCCACACCATATACATCACACAATAAGCCGGTGTCTCAAAAATAGTTTCCAGGGTCAATCAACTTTTTCTTGTTGTTATTTTGTCCCGTCAGCGAGGAGACATCATTATCCGAGTTTCTTAGAAAAATGTTTATAATATAGACTTCAAGCATGCTCAAGAGATGATCCATTTTCAAATGGATTTGAGCTCATCGCTAAAACTCATGTTTGATAGATTTAAACCCTATAAAATCACAGTTTTAAAGAGTGACTCAGGAGACGTAACCATGGTAACGAGCAACAAAGAATAGGTGATTCACCCTTCAATTTGGGTAAATAATTATGTTGGCCTTTTTTCGATTTATGTTAGTGTCAGATGCAAAAGTAACTCCGTCTGTGTGTTACCTCTTCAAGATTAAACCGCTTTGAAATGGAGAAAGTTTGTATCCCGAGGAAGGACATAATGATAAGTTTTTATCCCGGATATTATCCGCTAAGGGTATAATGGGAACGAAAGTTTATAGCGAACCAGGAAGAGGGTAGATCGCTATGGTGTGTGGGTAGACCACAACTAAAACTCGCAGCGCGTCAGTTAATCCTTGATAATGGCGCTTGCAACAGTGCCGAAACATCGGGAACTCAAAAATACAAATATACATGGTAAATATCCCGTTTCAAATCGTAATTCTAACGAAAGTTTGTATTGAGGTAAGATATAAATGATTCCCATGCGGACAAAGTAGCGGCCAGAAGCTAGTATGTAATATATGTATTACGTAGTAAGCTGCAAACATAGCCACTCTAAAACAATATACATGTCACATAAGATTAGAGCACAAAGGCGAACTTACCCATATGAGGGATCAAATCAGGGCTCGGAAACCGGTTTCGTCTTCATACAATTAACCGGTTAAAAATTTCGGTTAATTGCGTTTTACTATTCGTACTTTGAATCATTCATTTCATAGGTGAAGGTTAACAAAAACAAGTCTTACAATAAAAATGGAGATATAAAAAAAAAAAAAAAATTAAACTGTTTATTTCAAAAGAAAGTTAATTACATTTTATGTTAATTACTTAGCTAAATCTTTACATTTTAAGATTGTGATGCTAACCTTATATTTTATTTAAAATATGGTCTTCTTTCGTTTAGATTGAGCTATACAATATTGTTCTTTTTATGATATTTTTAGTTTGCTTTGGATTGCCTTCTATTTTATTGATAACATGTATGGGGAAACCATTTAGTGTATGAGGTAGGTAGTACGTCCATACTCTCCTGCCATATACATTACTAGTAATTTATGTTTTGTATATAGATATGAGAAATACTTTAGGAGATATTTCAATAATAGTAAAAACCGGTTTCGAGCCCTGGATCAAATCACAAAAATACTAGCAAAACTTCACGCTACAACTTATTTTTGCTATTTTAACATTACTAACCCCCTTATTCATAAACATCTATCAAACCTATATTAGTTAACTGGCCGCTAGAGTTCGTTTGTCCTTATGTTACTTTGACACGTGCTTGTGAGACAGTGACAACAGACATTTTAGTTAGCAGAGGTTTGTTAAGTTTCATGAATAAGGGGGTATGTGTCTAAAAATGTATGTTTAACCAAAGAAAAGTCGTGACGTCACTTGTTCCGATTTCTCTACAAAATTCATACTAACAAAGAGTTCTCGTCTTTTAATAAAAAGTAGGTGCTTTGCCTATTAGTCAAAATTCCAATTGAACAAAACCTTTCTTGAATTTTAATAAGAGGGGTCATCGGTCAGTTGACAAAATATTATGTCGGGCGATGCACAAGATTGGTGACGTCACAAGTTACCAACAGGATAATTGGAATTTCGAGCCAGTCGTAACAAGCAAGTTCGCCAGTCTGCAACTAGCAATTAGCCGTTCGCTTTTGGCTGCTGGGGGCGCCACCGTCAGGGATCGGAGTTAGTCGATAATTCGAGCAAGCCTAGTAAAAATAAAAATAGGACAAGTGCGAGTCGGACTCGCCCCCCGAAGGTTCCGTTGCTTAACCTGGATGATTGATTACGTATTTTAAATAAATATATATGGTTTTCAGATTTTTCCCAGTACTTGTAGTATAAATAAAAAAATTAAAAAATTTTTGGACAATCTTACACAAATCAACCTAGTCCCAAACTAAGCAAAGCTTGTACTATGGGTACCAAGTGACGATATGCATACTTATATAGATAAATAGATACTTAAATACATAGAAAACATCCAAGACTCAGGAACAAATATTCGTGTTCATCACACAAATAAATGTCCTGACTAGGATTCGAACCCGGGGCCTCCAGCTTCGAAGGCAAGGTCACTACCCACTAGGCTGAAGCGGTCGTATATGACGATATTACTTGCCAAATTTAATTGTTCTAGGTAAAAAGGAACTATCCTATACATTTTGATTCCCTTGACAGTGTCAAAATATAATTTGTTTGCGACGTAAGCGCCCGTGTCCTTTTTTTACGTTAATACAATACAATACAAATACTCTTTATTACAAAAAATACAGGTAGACAGAGGCAGAACAACAGGCGGTCTTATCGCAAAGAGCGATCTCTTGCAGACAACCTTTGGGTACTGGAGAAATGAAATATAAAGCTGAAAAGTAGGTGCCATAAACTATTACAATGAGAAAAAAAGAAAAAGAAAATTCCAAAACAACTATTCAATATAAATACACATACTTAAATAATATATAAATATACATACATAAAAATATATATACATATAATATATAATTATATATATCACTGCTATAGAATAGTAAGAATAAAATAGTGTCAGCCATAATAATTAATTAAAAATTTTAAGGGAGAGACAAATAATATTCTTTAAGATGGGATTTAAAAATAGCAATCGATTTAGCACGTCTTAATTCAACTGGAAGGGAGTTTCAGAGTCTTACTTACAAACTTAGAGGTTTGATATTTTCTCAGCTTCAAGGGATTGTAGTCCTGAGTATATGGTTTTAATTTCAACTTGACGCGTTTCCAAGGTCAAGGGTCTTGACAGACAGACGGACAACAAAGTGATTCTATAAGAGTTCTTTTTTTTACGTTAGCAGCGGTACTGCTTAATACGAGGGAACGGTTGATGAATTTGGAACTGGGTAGTGATTGCACCTATAGCTCAGTTGGCTAGAGCGACTGGCCGCGAGTGCCGGGAGGTCGCAGGTTCGAATCCTGCTCGGTGCCTAAATTTTTCAATTTTTCCTTCATTCTAAATTTTCTATAAGAGTTGCGTTTCTTCCTTTTGAGGTACGAAACCTTAATAAATGACGATCGGCGTATCTCTGTATTCTGGATTCGTCAGTCCTGCTATCATACCAGATTTACATTCGCGTACGAGTCGCGAGGCGAGGGACGAGGCGAGCGGCGAGGTGCGAGTGTGAACAGACGCTCGTAGCTCGCCTCGTCCCTCGCCTCGTCACTCGCGGCGCTCGCGTCCGGAGCGGTTTTTGGGCACGAGTCAAAAGGACCTGAGACACGACGACGATGAGGACGCGAGTGGATGTTTACATTCGCCCTCCCGCACGAGGGACGAGGCGAGCCACGAGGCGAGGGACGAAGCGCGAGTGTAAATCTGGTATCAGAGAAACGTGGCGAACCGCCGTTATGTGTACATAATTAAGAGGATTTACAATTTAATACACATTCAAAGTGAATGTGAATAATAAATGGGTGTACGCGTTAGGGCCCCTTATAATCCGCTCGCCGGGCCGAGCCGCTCCGGAACTTTGCCGAAGCACCCGCGGCCATAGGGAACTGCTCTTAAGAGATTCCATGTTCGAAACTGCTACTTATAAAATTAAGTAGTGTAGTGTAGGTTATAAATAAATAAATAAAGATTAGAGGACAATCTTACACAAATCGAACTAGCCCCACAGTAAGCTCAAGAAGGCCTGTGTTATGGGTACTAGACGACGATATATTTAATAGATATAAATACTTAAATACATAGAAAACATCCAAGACTCAGAAACAAATATTCATGCTCATCACACAAATATTTGCCCTGACCGGGATTCGAACCCAGGACCGTCAGCTTCACAGGCAGGTGCACTACCCACTAGGCTAAACCGGTCGGTCGGTAGGTTATCCGGGCGAAGCGCCAAATTTATCTACACACGCGTGGAAATAATCTCGTCGCCACTTCGTAAGCGTAGATGGCGTAGGGTACCTACTTGCTACGGACTGCAACCCTGTGTTTATTTATTTATTATTTATTGCACAAAAAAAATCTTAATGTACAAAAGGCGGACTTAACGCCATGAGGCATTGGGTTTAGCTATTTAAAAAAAAAACATAAGAAAGTGTCATATTTTTGATTGCCCGCCAAATTTCCAATTAAGAACCAAAATATACGATTACAACAAGCTGATTTTTTATTTGAAATGAGTCGTAGAAAAAGCATTGTATGCAACGGTGTATAACTGTTTTTGTTTTTTTTTGTTTTTTTTCGAATCCTACTCGGTGCCTAAATTTTTCAATTTTTCCTTCATTCTAAAATTTGGTGTATAAACTGGTCCAAGAACGGTGGGCAATGCACACCAATCGACCTTTTTGGATCATTTTAACACAACCGTTGCATAAAATACTATAATTTAAAATAGTGCGGCACCAGAAGCACATAAATGAAAAGGAGTTAACGGAATCAACCGACGAGAACAAACGATCGATTGCAGTTCCGCAGCGCGAGAATAACCCGCATTATAACCGCATTTAATGAATAATTTGGAACATTAGGTATTTAATGATTCCTGCACTAGAGGCCACAATGTACAGAATACATAATACAGTCTTTATTGGTAAAAAATAAAAAAATATTTTACAAGTCATATCGTTACACATAATAGTAATTATAGTTAATTAATTGTAGGTAATTTTTTTTTCTTTAATGATCAAAAACAAAATGAACATTTTTATTTAATTTAATACCCATCGTAGGCAAAACCTTGGGAAGGTTTGTATGCCGATGGGGAGTTCTCAAACTAACTACTATAGGTACAGTGTGTTACAATTATTATTACAGAATGAAGCTGAAGTCTCTAGACTTCAGTAGGTGCATTTTAATTAGTCTTATGACTTTTTTTCCGCTAACATATACATTTCGTACATCTACGGGTAATTCATTTATTATTTTAGGAAGTAAGTGTGCAATAAATTACATTTTCAATATTTCTTTTCTAGCTATGTAGCTGTGTGGCTTTTTTGGGTCATACTTAGTTGAAAAGACAAAAGTCGTCCCTCCTGTGGTCAATAGTTAACGGCTTATGTGCATGTTAGCTATGTTTTTATTACAGGGATTTATAGAAACGGAGACACTGTTTATACGGGCTACTGGTCCAAGTGGCCCAATCCAAAATTAAGCTTTGTAGCCCTTAACTTTTGGTATTTCCACAGAAAAGACGCGAACCTAAATCAGTGTATGACCCTTTTATTATGTGACGTTTTAATATTTGTTTGATAACGTACTATAGGCCAATGCCTAACTTAGGGTACGGTCAGGGGCACGGTGCGGAGCGGAAACTCGGGATGTCAGACATGATAACATTGACAGATCTCAAACAACACATATAGTCCCCATTCGTCCCGGTACCGCTGCACACCGGGTAGAGTCAGTCCGACCCAGGTCGGGCCTAGCTGAATTTCTCGCTGGACTCTTCTCAGCTAGGCTAGGTTTAGTGAACCAGCGACAAAACTCCCAGTAGCCCGATTCCACTCACACCTCAGATTCGGTTGAAACCGCTCAACCAATCTCACTGGAGCGCAAACTCTTAGAGTATTCCAGTGTTCCAAACCACACGCGTGGTCATGCCGGAGGTTTTCTCCTGGATTTTCCCCAGGCTACTCTCCAACCGCGCACTCCTATCGCTTTATTGGGCCCGGCCTATAAAGCCGCAGTCAGGTTAAAAAAAAAAGATCTCAAACTCATTAGAATACGACAATCTAGCTACAGCGTATTTAATAGTACTGCATAATATAGCCACACAACTGACAAATAATATATTCAAAGGATATACGCGACATTTTTACTTTGAGCTTCCCATTTCATCCGAGGTCAATCAGACGGAAACTAGTAGATAATAGCCCTAAAAATACCACCACGCCATTACCTACAGATATTTTTCAACCAAAGACGCCATCCGTCTAACATAATCGACTTTCAATCGGTTTTATATAAATCGCAATCGATGCGCCCTTTCTGACACATTAGCCTTGATGCGCGTGAAAGTGAGCGCGTGGGAACATTACGAAACGAATTCCAATTTATAACGTTCCAAAACTTAAAAAAGAGACTTTAGGAAACAACACGTGACCATAGGTCTGGCTCATTCCTCGGACAAAGAATAGGCATCGCCATTCAACGGGGGAATGCAGCCAGCCTTATGGGCACCGTTCCGCAGGGATCAGACTTGGGGGACCTAACGTAGCCTTACCTAGGTTAGGCTAGTTACGTCTTTCTTAATTTAATTTAATTTATTTTTATTAGTTCTATATTAATGTTATGTTATATTTATGAAAAATATATTTATAACGTTAAGTCAATAGCGACATTGTTTTAGCTCCAGCCTGGCCTAAATAACCTTGGAAATGACCTGTGCATGGACTGAAACGTCTGCCCGTGAAGCCTTTTATCGTATTAAGTTACGCACTTAACCAATATACACTCATATTTTGTTTCATTGAAAATAATCCTACTAATATTATAAATGTGAAAATTTGGATGTTACCCAAGCATGCACGACTGAATGATAAACTTCGGTATACGAATAGTATGTATATAGCGTGTTTTAAAACATGTTACACTCTTATCCCAAAATTAATCCTTCAAAGGGAAAAAGGCGCAGTGTAGTGGCGTAGGTAAGTTGATGAGAGAAAAGTTTAAGCGCAAGAAAATATAATACATTATTAAATTACTTCGAATACGTAATACTTATCTTGAAAAGCCTGCGAATTTGTACATGATATCACATTTTCGATGGATCATATTAAATATTTATTAGAATATACTTCAGATTCCTAGTCTAATACTTTTAACATTGCAAGACCTTTGTAGTATAGATGGTACTTTGGTAAATGAAGCTTGGATTTGAGCAGATATTGGATATTAGTATTATTATGCCGGTGACGTCACACTTCGAGTGTCGATGTAGAGCTCTAGTTGATTTGCAAATGCTTTTTCATTTAGAACGAACCACGCCATCTCTCGTGCTCTGTAGTAGATGTTACGAAATCTTTTTCTTACAATTCAATATTGAATTTCCTATCTAAATGGATTCATTAACACCATCGCAAGCACCATTAATTAACACCGTTTAGTGTATCTGGAAATGACTCCATTTCCGTCCCTTTGTCCGCGGGACAATAAAGAAAAAAAGCCGGGCTGAGGCGCGGCCGGCTCAATAAACTACGAGTGTATATTTAGGTACATGACATTTGTTTTAGGACATAATGGGTGCGAAATCAAAAGGCGGACGCGAAAGCAAAAAAATTAGTGTCCGACCGAAATTTCGGTTTCGGTTTCGGTTTCGGCCAAAAACGGCCGAACCCTTCGGCCGCGCCGAAACTTACAACATCGTACCTTCGGGTCGCGCTCGGCTAACGTCGGGCGCGCTCGGCACGGCTGGCAATATGGCGTCGCTCGCCTGACTCCGCCGGCAACTACCTAAATCAGTGCGCTTTGCTCGTGTAGACGTGAGCATCATATTTTAATAATAAGTTTGTTTTATTTTATACCACCATTGAAAAATCGCTAACTTTGTGTTACAAATAATGTATTTTTTTCACTTTATTTATAGGGTAGTTAAATTTTCAAACAGAACCTCTGTAACTGTGCTGAAATTTCATTGTGATAAACCTTTGAAAGTAGAAACCTGTAATTATAGGTCGGCGAGATATTAATTTTAGAAAAAAACTTACTAACATTTTTTCGATTTTTTTTTTATAAAAGGTTCGGTTTCGGTTTCGGCCGAAACTACAATGAAACCGAACCTTCGGTTTCGGTTTCGGCAAAATAACATGTTTCGGTCGGTCACTAAAAAAAATAATCCGCAAACAAACGCAAGGACAGCGGCCGACAATTTCATGCTTCCCGGTCAAATCTTGTTTGTCATAAACCTTCAGTTTCACATTATGACTTGTTATATTTTTCACTTTATCCTGCCTTTACTGGAATGCCGGCATCAGCACACGTCTCACAGTATAAGTATTACAGAGCGGATCACGTTTCTGATTTCGGATAATCTGTTCATTCAGCAGAAAGCTACGCCCAAGTACGCCCACGTAAGGGCCTCCCGCAAAATCTAACTCCGGCAAAGAGTAAATATACTACACACAGCAATACAATAACAATTCTGGTAGTCGTGTACCAGGGAGCAAGGAGTATGGGAGGGTCGATTGGCTTTCATGCCGCGTTTGGAGTCAGGACACGTAGGGCTAGTGATTGCCGATACCTGCGCCCGGGACTGCCGTGCGCCCTGCTGTCTTAGTCCTGTTAACCTTCTCTTCAAATGGGACTATATTTATTGTTTCGGTAGGTACTTCAAAAACAAAATATTTTTATCAAATAACAAGGTTGTCGAATCCTCCTTTCAAGTAAAAACTTGTGTTCACACATAAAATTAAATTAAAATTAATGATAAATCCATGCAAATACAAATACAAATACAAACATTTATTCTGCAAATAGGCCACAAGGGCACTTTTACATGTCAAAATATTAATTTATAATTTAAGAAAGTCTGACTATAATAAGTAATACATTTTTCATGTCAAAATATTAATTTACAGTTCAAGAAGGAATAATAATTTCGAGTTTAACAATTATAACAAAATTAATGTCATACAGTGAAGATAAACTTGCAAAGTTATCTATTACAAATATTAAGTTAGAGATGTATAAGGTCTCAAGATTAAACAAGGAGTGAAATTAATATATTATCCCAGAGATGTACATGGTCTCTGAGCGTCAAAATTAAAATTAATTTAATATTGTTAGAGATGTATATGGTCTCTAAGTCACTGATAATAAAAACGAATCCACAACAGGATGATGTCTCTCGTCAATCCCTTATAAAAGACACTAGTATTAACGTAGTCACTATGTCCTAGCAAGCATGAACAGACCGGACTCCACAAACAGCACCCGATCACGAGTATGACGCGTATCTCAGCCATCGCCTCCCTCGACCATCTGTTAGGGAAGGTGGCGACCCGATCAACGACGCCACCGTAGGCAAAGCCCTTAAAGCGAGCATGACATATTCAAGCTGGCGGACATTGATAATAACAAAGTTAAGGCGACTGTGAGGCGAGAAATAGCATCGTGTTACATAAAACGTAACGGAACTATTATACAAAAATATATCCTAAAATAAACATAGATATATTAAAAGTAACAGGATTAAACTACCACTGGCTTGAAAGCATTTTTGTCATTTAAGAAATCGTTGACAGTATAATACGCCTGGCTTAGCAAATACCTTTTAATATGGGACTTAAATTTACTGAATGGCAAATTAACTATTTCGATAGGTATTTTATTATAAAATCGTATACAGTTCCCCACAAATGACGTGCTAACCTTTCGGAGACGACTGGCCTTCACTGCAATCTTGTGTTTACTTCTAGTGTTGTAGTCATGGATATCACTGTTAAGCTTGAATTCCTGTAAATTTTTCCGCACATGCATAATATTTTCAAGAATGTATTGGCAAGCTACAGTAAGAATGTTTGCCTCTTTAAATTTATCTCTGAGAGATTCTCTGGCTTTTAGTTCGTAGATGGAGCGTACAGCTCGTTTCTGTAGCACGAAGATGGTCTGGATGTCAGCCGCTTTACCCCACAACAGGATTCCGTAGGACATAACACTATGGAAGTAACTATAATACACCAGCCTGGCCGTTTCAACGTTAGTTAACTGTCTAATACGTCTAACTGCATAGGCCGCAGAACTAAGTTTGCCAGCCAGAGTGGCAATATGCGCATGCCATTGCAGTTTTGAATCTAAGGTAATGCCTAAGAACACTGTGTTGTCTTCAAATTCCAGTTCATCATCCTTTAGTTTGATCTTAGAATAGTTTATTTGCTTGACATTTGGCAAAGTGAATTTGATGCACTTTGTTTTCTTGGAATTTAGAAGTAAATTATTTGCTGTAAACCAGTTCACAACAGTAATTAGTGCCTCATTAATAACATCATAGTTTTTCTCTTTCCGTCCTATCTTGAAGATAAGTGACGTATCATCTGCAAATAGCACTATATCATGTTTATGTTGCACCAAGTTTGGTAAGTCATTGATGTAAACTAGGAACAGAAATGGACCCAGAATCGAGCCTTGAGGGACTCCAAGCGCAACAGTTGTCCCTGCAGATTGAGTTCCATTAATGACTACTCGTTGAGTTCTTTCCGACAGATACGATGAAACAAGGTCAAGAGCACCGTTTTTTATCCCATAATGTCTTAACTTTCTAATTAAGTTCACATGATCAACGCAATCAAATGCCTTTGATAGATCACAGAACACTCCAATAGCATCTTGAGCCCCTTCCCAGGCATCATGTATATGTTTAATTAGTACCACCCCGGCATCGGTGGTAGAACGACCTCTAGTGAATCCGAATTGATTGCTATTGAGTAGTTTATTGCGATTAAAGTGGGACATAAGCTGATTAAGAATAAGTTTCTCAAAAACTTTGCTTAATGCCGGTAGTATTGATATTGGCCTGAAGTTGGTAGGGTCAGTTTTTGCTCCCGATTTAAACAAGGGGATAATTTTACTGTGTTTCATCAGGTCAGGAAAAACTCCAGTATCAATACATTTATTGAAAATATCAGCTAAGAAAGGTGCGATTGATTCTATAATGGAATGTAATACTTTTACTGAAAGGCCCCAGAGATCTTCAGTCTTCTTTAAGTTTAATGACTTAAAAGCTTTTATTAAAGTTATGGGAGACACATAAGTAAAGCTAAAGATTTCTGTACATTCTGTTACATTTGCTTTCAATAATGATTCAGCGACATCTGGTGATGAGTTTAAGGACTTCGTAGTCTCGACAGGTACGTTAGAAAAGAACCGCTCAAAATGATCCGCTACTTCGTAGTCAGAACTTACCAGAGTATCATCGATTCGTAGGCTGTAGTGCGGATCTTTTATTTTACTTTTCCCAGTTTCAGTGTTGATAACTTGCCATACAGTTTTGACTTTATCTTTGGAGTTTTGGATCTTTTTTGACAAGTAATCGGCTTTAGCGGCGACACACATTAATTTAAAAGATTTCGAATAGTTCCTAACATACTCTAGAAATTCCGGCCTTTTATCAGTAGTTCTCGAATCGTACAACTCATAGAGTCGGCGTCTTCTCCCGTGAATATCTGGGGTAGCCCAGTCGCTGAACTTAGGCTTGACCTTGATTTGAATTTTCTTTAAAATAAAACTGGCATCAAATTCGGTTTTGATGCAGTTAAACAATTGAGCACATAAACGGTCAGGGCTTTCCTGAACAATTGGAAGGTAACGTAATCGTTTCGTGATATTGCGATTGAATAAATCTAATCTTTTTTCAGAAATAGGTCTGCACATTGTGTCTCGTGGAGCTTCATCAGTTTTTCCGCTGAAAGAGACTTGTTGTCCACAGTGGTCAGAACTTAAGGTGTTTATGATTGACTTATTAATAGCTTCCTTGTTACTGAAAACGTTATCTATACATGTTGCGCTGGTTGCTGTAATACGAGTAGGTTCATAAAATAAGTTCACTAAGTTAAATGATTTAAAAGTATTCACTAGGCTCACGCACATGTGCGATTTCTCAAGCAAGTTAACGTTAAAATCACCACACACAATAACACATTTTGCACTCTTGAAAATACTACTCAGAACTTCTTCCATAACAGACTCAAATAGACTGTAATCCGCGGATGGGGGCCTGTATACGCATATTTATAATTATAAATTGATCTAACTCTACGCAAGAGACTTCTATGTGACGCTCGACGGACATGTCAACAATGTCTTTACGCTCTTTACATTTCAAGTTATGTCTTACCATAATTAAGGAGCCTCCTCGCCTACATGACTTCCTAGAATATGAGCTTACTATGCTATGATTGCTAAAATTAAACATAAATTCATGATTTCTAAGCCAGTGTTCCGTTATGCTCAAGAGCAATCGAAAATGAGACACGTGCTCGTAGCACATGCCAATCTGGATTACGGAATAAGTTGTTCTGATCTCCTAGCTCTTAAGTTTGGTTACAAAAATAAAGTTTTCTTAAATAGTATAGGTATATGAGTATCTTAAACAGTAGGTATATTATTCTCTATTGAGCACTTGAGTTTCAGCAAAGTAATAAGGTTCACTTCTCCGCTGAATCAATTACAAACTTGAGTTTTGCGTTCCACATTTATTATAAACTAGCGACCCGCCCCGGCTTCGCACGGGTGCACTATTTAATGGATCTTATTATACATATAAAAATTCTTCTTCAATCACTCTATTTATTTAAAAAAACCGCATCAAAATCCGTTGCGTAGTTTTAAAGATTTAAGCATACATAGGGATATAGGGACAGAGAAAGCGACTTTGTTTTATACTATGTAGTGATAGTGATATGTAAGACAAAATTCTATTTCTATTCTGTTTTCCTATTTATACTTTATATGACATTTTTAATTGTATTATTCCCTGATTATTGTTTAAATGTAGGTATATATTTAAGTATATATTTCATTGTTATAACGATCGATATACGATTACTAAGATAAGCGAACATGTTTTATAATGTAATTGTATATGGAGATAAATAAACTAAACTAAACGAACTCGTAAAATGCATTGATTCTAAGGCTCGGTTTTATAAAGATACGTTAGACCTTATGTCGGTTTGTTATGTCAAAAAAATGTACCGAGTTACTGAAATTTGATTTGACATTTGGTCTAATGGATCTTTATAAAACCCGGCCTAAGACTGCTGAACTAGCTTGTCTTCTGGTATGGGCACTAGAATGTGACACGTTTGCAAGTCGATGGGCGGTTGTGTATCAAACGTGTCTGTGGTACTGTGAGATGATGGACGAGAGTTGATTTTTACCTAAATTTTCTAATGTACATTATGTGTTTTATAACACGAATTGCGCAGTACCTTAGTATCGACAGCAAATAAATAAATTTATATTAAACTGAAACAACCGGCGACATCCCACGTTGACGGATGACATTCACATAAATACCTATAGATGCTACTCTGTTTGATACGTATAGATAAATATAGCTTTCAATCACATTAAGGCAGTCTCCATCAGACAGGAGTTTCAGTTTAATATCAATTTATTTATTTGCGGTCGATGCTAAGGCACTGCGCAATTCGTGTTATAAAACGGTTGTACACTGTTTTATAGACAATATTTTTAAAGAATTTCATTTGGCAGAAAATGTTTCTCATATTATCGTTTCACAGAATAATCATTACACCGAACACTAACTTTGTAGAAACTCAAATCAATGATTTTGATATCAATATTTTTTAATATTTCGATATTCATATCATAGAACTACAAATTAAATATTATTTTTTATTATATTATTTAGTTTACGTAAAAATTATTACCAAGACAATAGTTGTACAGAATTTTGTTTCTCATAAAATAAATCTCATATACCATTTCATAGAATAATCAAATTATTTTTGAATTGTGTTTCAGCAAAATATGTTTCTGTGAAGTGAAAGCGATGATACAATCATATTAAAAATAAAAGTACAAAGACCAAATATTATTTAATATAAGTTTATGTAAAACAAAATTCTATGATTTTTCTGTCTGCGAAACAATGAAACACCAAACATAATTCTATTGTTTGATTGTGTTACTGTTTTTCATTGAATTATGTTTCTGTGAAATATTTTTCATTTAAGTAAATAGTCATTGAAACAATAATAGTCGAAATAAAAATAAAAGGATCAAATATTATTTGAAAAATTTTCTGCGAAACAAAATTCTATGAAATTTCTATCTGCAAAACAAGGGGACACCGCATTGCTCAGAGGGCAGGCGTCACCAAGTGAAAAAGGGAAGGTAAACAAGCATACGCTGCACAAGCCAAATAAAGTACCAAGGCAAGTCTCGTCGAGCATTCTGAACCAAGCATATGTGAATTTCACGCAGGACGTCGCTCAAAGGACACGCTTCTCAAAGACAATGGGCAGCGAGTGGATAACCTGCGTTCAGCAAAGGCGGCGCGTGATAATGTGGCTTATTCACCTAGAGGATTAATCCCGAGTAGCACGCGGCGGAAATGCCTAAACATTAGGGTTTGCTCCCGGGAAATACCGGAACCGAAAATACCGGGATTTCCCGGAATTTTTAGACCAGCAAAGAACCGGGACTGCAAAATTGAAATCCCGGTACTTTCGGGATTTCGGGAAATCCATTTTTGCTCTATATTTTCTCAAATCTAGTTAAATTACACGAAACAGCCGTTAAGCATAGAGGTGAAAAGTGCAGTGTATGTATTCCTCACCATTGTAACCAGTTCTGAGTCAGTGTCAGATAAGGATAACCGAATTTCAGCGGCTATTTAACTAAAATAGGTTTAATGAACGTTTATGCATAAGGCGGTTTATATATTTAGTAATTAAGTAACTGTAGGTAGGCAAAGGCATTGACATTCCTACAGTTGTTTTATTTTAACAGTAAGTTTAGAATCATAACTATTGCCTTTCTCGGTTTGTTTACCAATTATATGTAACATTAGTGCGGTCTCGAAAATACCGGGAAATCCCGGTGCCATTTCTAGCTGGTACCGAAAATCCCGGTTCTTGAAAACAGTACCGGTTCTGCAATCCCTACTAAACATCCGCAGATTACCGGGCAGCGGTAGCGCGGGGCCGGCCTTCTGCTGAATGTTAATCCCTGCCAACACAGCCAGCAAAATAAATATGTGTATATTGTGTATACATTCTAGCGGTTTATTGTTTGGAGATAAGGGGGCGTCCATAAATTACGTGAGATGTTTAAGGGGGGGAGGGGGTCGAGTCAAATCTCATCTGGTTTTCGGCAAATATCACGCAATTTTTTTTCTGATTGCAACAAAAAAAATTATATTATTTTGGTCCATTTAATCCAGATTGTACACGCTTATAAGATTTAATCTCAAGCGTAATCGTAATACGATTAAGATTATTCACTAATTCGTTCGAAAGAGAATAATTTAATTCATACTTCGACGTTAACTCTCAGCAATATTGATTACTAGTCTTAACTAGTCGTAAATAAAAGCACGAAGCAATTTTTTTTTCTTTTTACAATAACAATCCAACGCGTTTACGTAAGAAACCCACATTTTACAAAATCTCACGTGAGATTGGGGGATGGGGGAGGGGGTTGAATAAAATCTCACGACATCTCACCAGGGGGGGAAGGAGGGACAGAAAATTAAAAAAAACACCTCACGTAATTTATGGACGCCCCCTAAGACCGAAAAGCGTATACATATTTATGATGCTGACTGTCATCCCGCTGTTATCTCGGCGAGCACGCAGCGAGTGCTCCGCGCGTGCCGAAAATTAAGAGCTTCGTGCGGAAATTATAAAATTTCTGGCTGTGAAATGGGGTCTCCGGCCGTTATACGTAGACGTTCGTGTATCTTTGTTTCTGTCAAACAAGAAAACGAGTATGCGGGAATCTTACGCTACCCCTTTACAGATATTGACAGAACCAACCTTACTTGTTTCTACCTTAGATATCTGTATGTAAGTGTATATTCAGTGTAGTATTCAGAAAAGAGTTATTGTTGCCCTCGAATGGGGGATCAAAGATGTACTTTTCTTCCCTCATTTGAGGGCAACAATGACTCTTTTCCTCATAGAAGGTGTAAAAAACAGTATGGGACACTCTGTAGTAAAATCATTTGTAAGATATTTCATGTTTTTAGCAGCGAGCCTCATAGACGGTGTGAAAAGCAATATGTGTCACACGGTAGCAAAATTATTTCCGCCTTGGGCGTAAACAATTCAATTTCAATTACCGATTAATAATTCGATTCAATATACCGCCCTCGCCGTAAATATATCATTTTGCTCCCTTGAGACACAATCTACTATTTCTCTTATGTATTATTTTTTTCTTTTGCAGTCATATTTATTTATTTTTCTTTTGGCTATTATTTAGTGTATGGCGGTCCGTGAGTCACCGACGGTACTGGCTGAAAATCAGCGCTGTAGGTGTCTGACTCATCAGCATAATGCTGAGCCAGTGTCCGTTTCACTGCCGCGGGGACACACATGTTGTGGTTTGTTTTCTTCTGTTGTTTTTTTTATAATATGTGTGTCTTCTGTGTCGGTGAATAAATGTTTCTTTCTTTTCTTTCTTTCTTTCTAGAAAAGAACGTAAGAAATAAGTTATTATAATTTATAACTCGAGCGGTTTCTAATGACTGGTAACATTCTGTTGAGCCCTAATACCTCTCCTAAATATTGTAGTACTGGACTTAAGATATCTTTTTACTTACCCATTAGGCAACAACCCATTCGTAACAAACACGTAATAATTCAACAACAACCTGTCGACATACATTTTCCCGCCCCCGGGGCTCAGCACGAACTGAAGAATGTGTGCGCAGGGTAATTAATCCACTAGGTACCAGGAGGTCACTCTAACGCGCATGTCTTGCATTCCATTTTAATTTTATATCATTTTGCGCTCGATTCAGCAAAAAAATATACCCACCGTATTCATTTATAGATTTCAAATATGTAGCTTTTTTGTCTTTGTACTCCCGATGCTGTATGTAAGTAGTAAGTGTTTTTATTTTTGCTTATTATTATTATTATTTTATTTATTTATTCATGTACGACTTCTTACGAATTGTTTTCACTATTGCAGTTATTTTTATTTTTCTGCAACTGTATGGCGTTCCGTGAGTCACCGATGGTACTGGCTGAAAATCAGCGCTGTAGGTGTCAATGACACCTCAGCATAATGCTGAGCCAGTGTCCGTTTCACTGGCGCGGGGACACACATGTTGTGTGGTTTCTGTGTATTTTTTCTTGTCATTTATGTGTATCTACTGTGTCTGTGAATAAATGTTTCTTTCTATCTAAAACGTAAGCTTGGTGCGAGTTGAATTGACAATCTTACAAGAATCGATCTAGTCACACAGTAAGCTCAAGTTAGGGGTACTATAGGCGACAGCACACACGAACGAGTACATGTCGATAAATATAGAAAATATATTCAGAAACGAATACTCGTGCTCCTTGCTGTCATACGAATACAGTAGGTTCGTAGGCAGGAGTACTGCCGACTACCAACTAAACTAAAATCGTCAAATGAACGCGAACGGGACCTGCCTGCCTTACACGCCTCTTAGGGAAACAGCAGTAACGAGAACCTCATTTATTATAAATAATAAATAAATAAATATTAGAGGACAATCTTACACAAATCGAACTAGCCCCACAGTAAGCTCAAGATGGCTTGTGTTATGGGTACTAGACGACGATATATTTAATAGATATAAATACTTAAATACATAGAAAACATCCAAGACTCAGAAACAAATATTCATGCTCATCACACAAATATTTGCCCTGACCGGGATTCGAACCCAATACCGTCAGCTTCACAGGCAGGTGCACTACCCACTAGGCTAAACCGGTCGTCGGTTAGGCCTAAATCGGTTTAGCCGAAAATAAACGCGGTGATATGGAAGTTTCAGCCGAGCAGCGACGGGCCCCGCTCGCCAGCACGGCGGACTTAGAACAGTGACAAGCAAACAGAAACTCACGCACAGACATCCGTGAATTCACGCCTGTGGGGGTGTGGGGTACACGCTATATATTTGTCTGACACTTCTAGCAATTGCAAGTATTAATTAAAAAACCTAAAACGATTATTAAAATAAATTGCCAAAATACAATCGTACCCCAGAAATCTTAACTTATATCCGTTGTGTTACATTAATGTGATGGTCAGTAAGTGTACAGGACCGAAAACGAACGAAGTTCGAATATCTCTCTCTGTCGCACTTGCTAATTCATGAGAGAGAGGGGGAGATATTCGAACTTCGTTCGTTTTCGGTTCGCGGTAGCCCCTCTGTAATGTTTCCTGAACAGTAGGTATTAAATTAAAATAAATACAAGCATTGGTATTTAAATCTTTGCGCCAAAAGTTTAAATAAAATATAATTCCAATTAGAAAATACAACTTCGTTGAATAATTGTCATCGATTCCTATAACAACCACTACTTTTTTTTTGTTGTTTTATATATTGTTATTGCGTCTGTGTCGTCATTCGATAGTTTTAAGGCAGGATCCCACTGAAAACCAGCGTCGCGGCTCGCCGTGGCATTATACTGAGTGGGGCCCTTTTTAGCGTCGTTTGTCTGTTTTTATTTCATTGTTAAATATTGTAATGTGTTGTTTAGACGTTAATAAATGTATTTTCTTTCTTTCACTATGAAAAGTCTGACATAATTCAATATTCGAATTAGAGGCGAGCACACTGCGTTCACGTTCCACAATACGTCAGCGCTACAGGCCGGCCGCACGAGATATTAGCCACACGTCGTATTGAAAAATCGTGTTGTTGGAAATGTTTCAGCGTCAAGCGGCGCAGTGTCACAATTTGACGTATTTCTGTTCACACAATCACAATAAAAGCCATAACATAAACTCACTACTATATGTATTGACGCAGTTATGACAATACTTGTGTTATATTGTCAATTGCCTACCGTTACACGTTACAGTATAGCTTAAGTTCCTTGTGTTATTGTGTTGGTGAACAATAAAGAACATTGGTATTGTAATGTATGTTGTCAATGTTATAATATCTGGCATACTAAAATTAAATCGCAGTAGCAATTGAGTATCAATATTTTACGTCATACATTAGTTCGTTCCATTAGCTTAGACGCATTATATCCAGGGATCGGATACCGGTATTTTCTCCATAGAAAAATACCGGTGTTATTACGGTCACCGGTTCATTATTTCGTTTTTAATGGGACAATCTAATAATACGACGTTGTTACCTAAATACATGATTCAGCCCTACGTAAAGAGCAAAAAATAATCCAAAATTTTGAGCTACTTCAGTGTTTTTTAAAAATACCGGTATCGGTCCCTGATTATATCTAGTGGCTTGAACTTACCTGGTTTCAACCAGTATGGGTTTTAGATTTAGATGTTCATTATGAAATATGTTATTAGGACCTTTAATTTCTGTTTATGTTACGTAATAGCTGTTATAGTACTTTTATCTCATGAACGCGGGTGGGCCATGGGCGTGTCATCAGATATACATGCACATTGTCCATGTGTGCGTCAGTGTAGGAGCCATGAGTTCGCATTGTCTATGTGTTCGTATGTATCATAATTACAACTATGGCTAACTATACAACTATCGTATGTATCACAATTACACAATTAATACTTGCAAAATCTAATAAAACGGTGTCTATTGTGAGGCCAGGTTTTTATAATAAACTACCCGAAACAATTAAAAACATTGAGTGACGTGACATTTATAAATAATTTAAAAAAATGGCTAACGGCGAAGGCCTTCTATGACATAGATGAATATGTAAATTAAATTTGTTGCATGCTTTTGTAATTGTAATTTTTTTTGACATTTAAATTCACTATGTAATAATTTAAATAATGTACCTAATCTAATTGAAATTTTTATTTTTTATTTAATCGACATAATTAATTATTGTAACAATCTTCTGACATGTAAAATTTTTGTATATTTTATGAATAAATAAATATGAATATGGCTAACCCGCGATCGTGAAATAAAATTACTGTATTAATAAATGGGTTCTTCTGGGAGTCACTGACGGTATCAGTTATCCCTTTAGTAGGGAGATTACTCGCAGTCTTACCTGTAACAAAGAATAAACAGTAAATGTTAGTTGTCCTGGGAATCGGAGCGAAATGAAATGTGGATGGAAGCCTGTGCCCAGCGGGACACAACAGGCTCGTGAAATCAATAAATAAAATAGCTCCTCCGCCTTGTACTAACAATGGAGGCTCAAATAAACACGATAAATATCATAGATTCATTAAGGAATTTCACTTTGAACCCTTCAAAATAGATAGCACCTATTCATTTCAACGACTCGCGTAATGATACTCGCTCTAACACGAGTTTATTAGTATTTCTGCGAACCTCGCGCGCCAAGCTAATAAACGTTGGGGAGTCGATCGGATCGCCTTAATTAGCAACATTTTGGAGACGTCAGCAGGCACATAATTGCAGTTTATGTGCTGCCTACGTTATCAAGTCAGGAAATCTAATCGCTGTTTCTATAGTGGAATTTGTGGATACAAAAATATCCGTGTGTAAAACTAATTTACAATGACGAATGACGAATCCCGGAATCCCATCGCAATATCGGCGACGCGCTCACAGATAATTGAGTATGCGCTTATGTAAAAAAGAAAACGAGTCTTCAGACGTATGATTTAAATATGTTAAATTGGAACCCTTTTGAATAGCTTATTCAGAAATTCAGATAAGTATTAAAGTCGTTTGTACCTAACGGCTCGTTCACGAGTCCCGGCGTCGATTTAAGGGTAAAATCAATGTCAGACGATTAACCTATAAGCTTTTTAAATTCCTCGTAACCTGGTACTTCATACTAAAGAGCTAGGTGAAATTTCCACTTTAACGAGATTTGTCGACTATATTGTACTAGCTTATTCCCCCGGCTTCGCCCGCGTAGTAAGCGTAATTTTTAACCGTCTACAATAATGGAGATTCTCAGTTGCGCCTACGTATGTAGGTATGTACGGATGTCGTTTTCGTAATCGGCACCCCGAGAAACTACAAAGTGGCACCCATACCAATTTTTAAGAAATCAAAAGTCCACCATCTTGGATTTGAAAATGCGTGTCATTTTCGTAATCGGCGGCTCAAGGACTTTTTTTGTTGTATTTAAACAGAGAGTCCATAAACGAAGTTTTAAGTCTCTAACTCTAAAACAGAAGTTTCTCCCATACAAACTTTGCACTCCTATTTCATCCCCTTAGGGGTGGAATTTCCAAAAATCCGGTCTTATCCCTTGCATACATCATAAAATTAAGCTCTGGACCAAATTTGAAGTTTCTAGTTCCAGTAGTTTCGGCCGTGCGTTGATGGTAGATCAGGACTTCTTCTTTTATATATTTAGATTATTGCAAAATAATGGAACCGATTTCATCTCAATAACGAGTGCGTCTCGTTAACACACACAATGATTCACAACCTGTTCCAAGTGTGTCAAGTCAATTATACGTTCCAGAATTTAATCAGAGTGCACAATAATGAAATGAGACAGGTGTATTGACAATCCTCTTCAAACAGCTCACGTCACTACCGATAAAGGCTACAATGTTAATTATTAGATGTTACGCTTTGTATTCATGTTGTTAGCAATTAATGAGGCACGCGTTGCTCTGAACATCCGCACGTCAGCAGCAGCGGCGGCGGTGGCGAACAGCCAAATCGAACAGCACGATAACTTCAATTTATCCCACAGTTAAATTAAATTCAAACAGAGTACCTACATTTCATTCATTCATTTCTTTATTGATGGGACATTGTCAGTTGCAAAAACAAAAATCGTCCCTTCGGTGGTCAATAGTTAACGGTTTCTGTGCATGTAATCTATGATTTTAGTACATGGATTTATAGCAACGGAGACACTGTTTATGCGGGTTACTAGACCAATCCAAAATTAAGCTTTGTAGCCCTTAACTTTTGATATGTCCACCGAAAAGACTCGAACCTAAATCTGACAATGACCCTGATAACATTAGTTACAAGTCAACAATTTATAAATTGCAAATTACATTATACACATTAATATTCTAGGTACTTATATCTAAATTACATCATGTCATCAAATTATTCAATTATTTTTATTGAGAAATTCTTCCACTGAGTAAAATGCCCTATCTATTAGGTATTCTTTTAGCTGATTTATAAATATGTTTTCTGCTATTTCTATGTTCTTAAAGTCTGTCGGTAGTTGATTGTATATTTTAGGGCCTATATTCCATATACACGACTCAGATTTTTTTAGCCTATGCCTATTTGGAAGGAGCTTATTTCTGTTTCGACTATTGGTGTCATATTTTCTAAATTGCTCGAGATTCCTACGAACAACTTTTGCTACTTCTAATATGTAAAGGCCTGGAAACGTTATAATTTTCAAGTTTCGAAATAGATTTCGCGCCGGCGTATTCCATGGTACCCTAGCCATTATTCTGATCACCCGTTTTTGTAATAAAAATATCCTTTGTCTGTCTGCGGCCTGTCCCCATATATCGATGCCATAGGTAATAATAGATTGAAAGTAGGCGAAATACGCATTACTCACACACTGGTCGTCCAGCGTTTTGACCAGGCGCGAAATTGCAAAACATGCTTTTCCTAATCTCTTGCTGAGTTCGTCAATGTGACTACTCCATTTTAGTCCAGAGTCTACAGTGAAGCCCAAATATTTTGCTTTATCTACTAAAGGAACGTTAATACTATCAAATTCGATCTTAACAGCGAACTTCAATAGTCCCCCGAGTACGCGCTTGTACAATGTACATTATCGGAATTAAAATCCAAGCTCTCGTTATTAAGACAATATTAGAAAGTTTGCATTCAAGATTATCCATAGCGGACTAATATTTCAATAAATATTAATGACGAGAGAACTTCGTGCGAATTCTCTCGGGGGGAATTCAAATCACAATGTTGGCACCAGACTTATTAATAGGAGACAAATCGACTGCCTCGGGTTGAACGTCTCGAAATGTTTTTCAGTTTTTGTTTTTTGTAAACACATTCTAGATTTAGACGTGTTCAATAGGTTTTGTTTGTCCGCACTGGTCGAGCAGTGTGAAATGATACCCTCACTAGAAAGAAAAACACGGCCTAGTAAATTACGTACCCTAGATTATTTACCATCATACGTGTTGCCATGCAATACTAACACTTATGGTAAAAGAACTATGGATTCCTTACTTCCAGCCATTCTTAATAACCTACCTAAGGACTTATTGCATGACCTCACGAATACCGGTTTTAACCAGAATAAATGTAAAAAATTACTTAAAAAATATTACTTAACTTTGGGATAGCTACTTAAAAAATATTATGTTACTCGTACCTAATTACTAACTTATAATTCTAAATGAAAATGTTAAATTAAATAAGTTATAACGCGGCATGAACCGCGCGATCTCGCCAACTATTATTTAAACCGTTAAAGGTTTCATATAGTGGCTCATATGTACACAATAATTGTTCCTAATGATTGTCTTAAAAAAAAAAAAGATTATACAGCTGCCTTTGATAGAATTCAAAACATTCAAGTGAGTGAATAGAGTTAATAAATGTACCTACTGCTAGCACTAAATGGGGTAATAATTCAATATGCCAGTCGATTCCAATGGAGCTCGCACTGACTAGAAATCAAATTAGTCTTGATAAAAAGAGCCTTTGTTAGTTTTGTAATCAATTTCGCAATAGGCAATCACCGGCGCTGCGAACAGATTGGAGCACGCAACTGGCCGAGGCCTCGCGTCCAGTGTTGCCAGGGCCCTTAGGACGAAAATTACGTTTCTTTTCTTGAAAAGTTACATTTTTTATATTTTTCATAATTATTTTCGTAACTTTCGATTTTAAGAAATGAGTAGCCACATACAACTATAATTCGGCGAGTACGGCGACAGAATTACGCCAGTCTGATGGGCGGTATCTCGAATGTCAGACATAGTTGCAGCAGACGGACAGACTGAGGCGTACCATGTAGGTTCTTTTGTCACCTTTTCTGTATGAAAGCCTATAAATTGTCTCGCTTGGTCCCGGTTAGATACAATTGACCTTTCTTTTTAAATAGTTTCATTATTCTCAAAAGTTACAAAAATTTCCTTTACAACAGAAGTTACTTACGTGTTACGAGAGCCGGTCAAAAGTTACGAAAAATGTAAGAAATGTAACCATCTGGCAACACTGCTCGCGTCGGAGGCCGCAATATCTAAACAAACCAGGCGGCGCCGGCGGTCATCGAGAGCCCTTGCGCTTCAGGGCTCTTAATCCACTTAGCTTCTAACTCACGCCTTCCACGATTAATTGCACGGGTAATTTATTTATTCGATCAACTTCAGACCCATTATTGAAATTTGCATAACTTTCGTTTAAGGGGATGGCTTGATTCTGCAAAACCCGTCCCCGTATAAGGAATCAAAATCAAAACATTTATTCTGCAAATAGGCCTCAAGGGCACTTTTACAAGTCAAACTCTATCTAGGTACATCAAATAAAAATAATACAATAATCAAAGTATCATTAATTAAATGTAGTGTTACATGTCAAAAATAAGACTAAGAAACTAATAACAATCGAGATTTGTTAGAGATGTTTAAGATCCCTAAGCGTCAAGATAAAAGGTAATAAAGTGGGTACACTAATCATAATAAAATGTTTTGAGCTATATCTATAACACGTCAACATGAAAATAATAAGATCTAATACATAAATATCCTCAGAGATGTATAAGGTCTCTGAGCGTCAGTCTAAAGAAATAAAATCAAATGAGAACAGTGAAGTCTCTCATCATGTCAATTCCACTCACACACACACATACAATAATATTTTCACACCTGCTGTTCAGAAAAGAGTTATTGTTGCCTTGGAATGAGGGATCAAAGATGTACTTTTCTTCCCTCATTTGAGGGCAACAATGACTCTTTTCCTCATAGAAGGTGTGAAAAGCAGTATGTGACGTGACACTCTGTAGTAAAATCATTTGTAAGACATTTCATGTTTTTAGCAGCGGGCCTCATAGGCGGTGTGAAAAGCAGTATGTGTCACACGGTAGCAAAATTATTTCCGTCTTGGGCGTAAACACTTGAATCCCTCGCTACGCTCAAAATTCTACTTTAGAATCCTTCGCTACGCTCGGGATTCTATTGTAGAATCTTTCGCTTCTCTCAGGATTCAATATACCGCCCTCGCCGTAAATATATCATTTTGCTCCCTTGAGACACAATCTACTATTATATTCGTTACTTTTTTTAGCCATCATTCGCTTGCCCTTTTCTCATTTATTTGGGGTCGGCGCAGCATGTCTCTCTTCCATACGTCTCTGTCATTCGTCACATCCTTCTTATTCATATCGTCTCCCGCACAATCCATCCTTTTCTTTGGCCTACCTCATTTCTTGGATCCATCCACATATTACATATTTTCAAGTACCTACGAAATATTATGATATTAGAATAAATTGTAATATTACCGACACAACACATGCTATGTTACATTATACGTAGTGAAATATTTAATATGTACATTGTACATCCGATATGTATAATAAATTTAATTAGGAACGTTTGGCTTATTGCTCTTACATATATAAAGGCCTCGCCACATTCAACGCGATAGCGGCGCGGTCGCAGTTTGCGCGCGGCCCCGCGCTGATCTGAATGCACGGAACGTTATGAGCTATGTCACACCGGCCAAGCGCGGGACCGCGCGGCTACCGCGCAGTGCGAGTGTGGGACGGCGGGGCCGCGCGCAAACTGCGACCGCGCCGCTACCGCGTTGAATGTGGCGAGGCCGTTAGCACGTCATATCAAACGTTATTAAAATCATACGAAGTTGTACGACGTAATCTAAAGGCTTTCATTTATTAAAATTGGTACTTCGACCCCTGGAATCGCTGTGCACAGTTCTAGCCAACTGTGTCTGCCATGAGTTTACATGACCGTGCTCGCTAGCGACTGCGTAAAAAAATGTATGGGCAAGTAACAGAACTAAGAATCGGCATACTAAATCGTTTACGTAGTTGAAAACATGGTCTATATGAGTGGCACCCACGATAGCTCAGTGCCTTTACCATGAGTTTACATGACCGTGCTCGCTAGCGACTGCGTAAAAAAATGTATGGGCAAGTAACAGAACTAAGAATCGGCATACTAAATCGTTTACGCAGTCGCTAGCGAGTACGGTCATGCAAACTCATGGTAAAGGCACTAAGCTATCGTGGGTGCAACTCATATAGACCAGGTTTTCAATCCCTTGACTATTCTAAAGGCGTGCTTAGGGCGGCTCGTGACAACACTTACTACCATGTTACACATTTTTAATCGATAGATCGACTCTAACGTACCAAGTTACATAGAGAATCGAAAGTATAGTGCGTGTTGCATTTCTCACATCGATTGGAAACATTTTCATTGGAATTACACCCCACGGAAGCTCCGGTTGTGGAATGAGCTCCCTGCTGAGGTTTTCCCGAGGATACTACAGTATGGGGTTCTTTAAGAATTGTGAGTGTATAAATTTTTAAAGGGTCAGCAACGCGCATGTGACACCCCAGGAGTTGCAAGCATCCATAGGCTACTGTGACCGCTTACCATCAGGCGGGCCGTACGCTTGTTTGCCACCGACGTGGTATTAAAAAAAAATTTCGTTAGCAGAAGCATATGCAAGGGAATATTTGGGCCAATCAACTTTTTCTTGTTGTTATTCTGTCCCGTCAGCGAAGAGAAAACAGTAACCAAGTTTCTTAGAAAAATCTTTATAATATGGACTTCAAGCATGCTCAAGAGATCACCCATGTACAAATGGATTTATGCTCATCACTAAAACTCATATTTGGTAAATTTATACCCTATAAAATCACAATTTTAAAGAGTGACTCAGGAGACGTAACCATGGTAACGAGCAACAAAGAATAGTTGATGCACCCATTCTCAGGTACATTTCAAGCTTTGCGAGTGTTCAAACAAAGTCAAGTAACTAAACACCACACAAGCGATACGTCGATAATAAAGATGGCTTGTCAACGAAACAGCATCACAGAAACAACCTTGTCCCATTGATATAAAGTCGAGAATTGTTCAGCATTGATAGTCGTAGGCAGAAACGTCGATATTAATATCGCCCGAGGTAAATGCGGCATAGTGGATGCCGTAATAAAGAATAACAAGGCTGAATGATAAAATAACACATGGGAATTCGGGGAATTTCCGACGCAGAATCGGATTTCTTTATCTTACACACGAATTTTTTGGTTATATTTAAAGTGGTTTAAGTATACCCAAGGGTTAAAAAATCGGCATCCTTGGTATGGAAATTCAATACAAAGTGTACCCATTTTATTTGCTCTTTAGTGTATATAAGAAGACCTTTGATAAACTAGGCTTGGTCACACAGCGTGCGCGACGCCAGTTAACAGTAACCTGTTAGCATACGTTCCGGCGCGCAGCGGTAGCTTCGCGCGGACGTTGCACAACGCTATGTGACCAAGCCTTTAATAGTATGTAATTGTTGTAGTATTTTATTTTCGTTTATTTCAATAAAAATATTTTAATTTTATTCAAATAGTTCTAAATAAATTACTGATTAAACTAGATTACAGACGGTTTGATGCAACCCACCCGAAGTGAAATAATTCAGGGTAATTATAAATGGTTTTTTAGTAGCTTAGAGATTCTACCACCCCAACTACATCAACTTGTATCTCCGGTCCTTCCCTCTCTGCAACCGGACATTATCCAGGGGGACGTGCGCTAATAATTGGTAGCTAATGTTCAGCGGTGCAGTGGTGTTGGCGCTGGTTTCTTGTGTGGAAGGTGGAGATAAAATAAAGGCCGGCTTGTTCACAGGAGACTTTGTATTGATTAATTAAATAAATGCACTCTTAGGTTAAGTATTACATGCTCGGGGACGTGTCCTGATCAAGCAAGAGAACCATTCTAGGACGAATGAATGCGAGATTGACAGAAAGAATGAATGAACAAAAATACGTAACAGTTTACATTCCTTATCTGTGTTGGGGATGCCAACAGCTAAGGAAGGAGGTAGCATCTTAAAATGTATTTAATTAATTTAGATTCAATTAATACGCGCCATACTCGTGAATGCTCGCTGTTTGTGGAGTCCGGTCTGTTCATGCTTGCAAGGACATAGTGACTACGTTAATACTAGTGTCTTTTTTTTTATAGGCGATTGACGAGAGACATCATCCTGTTGTGGATTCGTTTTTAAGAGACCATATACATCTCTAACAATATTAAACTAATTTTAATTTTGACGCTCAGAGACCATGTACATCTCTGGGATATTATATTAATTTCATTATACTACTTGTTTAATCTTTAGACCTTATACATCTGTAACTTTACTGATGTTGTTGTATTTGTAATAGTAAACTTTGCAAGTTTATCTTCACTGTATGACATTAATTTTGTTTTAATTGTAAACTCGAAATTATTATTCTTTATTGAACTGCAAATTAATATTTTGACATGAAAAATGTGTTATTAGTCAGACTTTCTTAAATTGTAAATTAATTTTTTTACATGTAAAAGTGCCCTTGTGGGGCTATTTGCAGAATAAATGTTTGATGTTTAATTTTTTTTTTACTAAAATGCTGGTGCGCGAATATTACTGGCATAATTTTACGAGCCGTTCGCCGTAGGTACACTCTGCAGCTGATTAATTAATTAGTGTTAAACCCCCAGGAATTCTTTATGAAGTCTATATCCGAACATGTACTCTAACGCTCTGGCAATAAAGTCCTGTTCAAATATTTGTGAGCACCTCGTTCGTTCCGATATATCTGATGGCGGCTCTACCTAGTTCGGGACGATAAATATACCTAGAATTTTTAATAAATATATTAATGGAGATGGTACCCGCTTTGTGGTTAGTAAATTAACACTTAATATTGATTGACAATATTGTGTAACTCAATTTAAGCGCCTTAGCTATAACGTCAAATAATTTCCTATCCACCATTAAAAGTTACCACTCTGTCTCATCTGGGAAATCAGGAGTGAAACCGCTAAATACGCCTCCCGGTTTATTACAAAGACGACTGTTAAACTTTGTAATGAATATTAAATTCTACAAGCTTGACAGTAGAACTCAAGTCTTAAATAATGAGAAACTTTCCATCAAATCACCTTACTAATTGTCTGGGGAACGATCGAGTAGAACTATGGTTACGCCGCGGTTGCGGTAATTAGGCAGTTTACCTGCGCGTAAGACGATTGTACGTTATCCTCCTGTGGATCATGGGTTCCTGGTAACAGCTAGTTTCATACAGGTAAGTAAAATGAGGGTAACTCCGCTTTATGACTTTTCCCACATCGCAATTTCGTTGTTTACCGTCAAATCACAACTTTAACCAAAACATTTTATTGCGATTTAAAATTGCATACGTAGTCATAGCAAAAGCTCATTTGTTTAAGGGCCCTTATGAGTTAAAAAACACTCATCTATTTAGCCATTTCCTGTTTGAATTTACACGCATCTTGACATTTTCTCAATGTCACTTTCTAGAACAGGACTGTTGCGACCTAATGTCATAAATTTTAAATTTATTTTTTGGTTTTTTAATTAAGAAATATCGTTCAAACGTCACTCCAAAACGACAATTTTAAAACTAAAACCGGCCTTTTTCGGCTTAAAAATTACTACGCACAATAAAATCAAGAAATGGCTATGTCACTATCTAAAACTTTTATAAAGTCATCATATCGTTTAATCACTTAATTAGTATTATCAATACTTTTGCCATAATTTGAAATCGAAACATTTAAAAACTTATAAGGCCTCTTAATGTGTCTTAGTAAAAATTCATCATCATCCTCCTAGCGTTATCCCAGTACAGTTGCATCTTGAAGAATGCCCGTAGTCCGTTATACCTAATCCGAAGACTTGGCGTAGGCACTAGTTTTTACGCAAGCGACTGCCATCTGACCTTCCAACCCGAGAAGAAATCAGACCTTATTGGAATTAGGATTCTTGGTAACGATAATGCTCGGAAAAAAATGTTACCGAGTGAAAAATGTTAAAACTCAATAACGACATGCGTACAAAGAAGTCTCGCTCTTTCTATATCGACTGAAAAATCGAGTTAAAAATTAAGGTAGAAGAATACGGACTAAATTTAAATGGAGAAAGTAAAAGAACTGTCTGAGTGATAATAGAATTAAATGAACGGCTTAGCGGTAACTCACTCGAAGATTTGTGATTTAAATAGGCGATAATTACAAGTCGCTAATTCGTTGTTCCGGAGTTCATAAGGATTAGCACTAAGAAATTCCCGAGACGGGGTTTAGTGATGAAGCCTCAATAACTATCTCCGTCGACAACAATACATGTAGCTCATCGAATCTCGTACAATTGAGTGTATTAATAATAATCTTTATTTCCGAACAAATACATCAATATTTAGATAAGCGAGAGAGATCCATTGTTAGTTGTATTGAAAGACGAATAAGTTTATTGTAACAGGAAAATACGTTTACGAAAAAGACGTAGAGAGAAAAGCTTCAGTTATATTACTTCTGTTTATTCAGTACATACGCTAAATTAAATAATATCCAGAAACACGGGTTGTGCCGTGCTGGACCAATCCGAAGCTACCAAAAGTGCTAGATATAATATTAACATTCCTACGTAACATACCAAAAACCAGTGTTGCCAGGGCCGTTGGGACGAAAGTTACATTTCTTTTCTTGAAAAGCTACATTTTTAATGCAAAAGTTACATTTTATATATTTTCCATAATTACTTATCAAAACATTCGATTCTGAGATATTCTCGAGAAACGAGACGCTATATACAGCTACAATTCGGCAAGTTCGGCGGCAGAATTACGCCGAACTGATGGGCGGTGTCTCAAATGTCATACAAAGTTGCAAGAGACGGACAGACAGAGTCGTACTATGTAGATTATTTTGTATAAGGGTTAGATACAATTATCTTTCTTTTTAAATACAGTCTCATTATCCTCAAAAGTTACAAAAAAAATCCTTTACAACAGAAGTTACTTACATGTTACCCGAGCCAGTCAAAAGTTACGAAAAATGTAAGAAATGTAATCATCTGGCAACACTGCCAAAAACACACCCGTATATAATTCTTAATTGCTTTATAGCATACAGTATTTTCATTTTACGAACGCGGGTGAGCCATAGTAGTGTGTTGAGATATACATGCACATTGTCCATGTGTGCGTCAGCGTAGGAGCTATGAGTTCGCATTGTCTACGTGTTCGTGTGTGTCACAACGACAACTATACAGGGCGTCCCACGGCTATGCCACATGGAGGGAAAGTACCTTGAATATTGTAGATGGAACATTTTACTGGAAGAAGACATTATTTTAATTTTAAAAACAATTTAAACTGCATTCACAGATATTTAAATAATAATTAAACCGTGAACCGCGAATCGAACCCGTTACACAAGAAAAATAATTACCCTGTAGCTTTGTCATAACAATCGAAAAGCTTCATCATATGGATTATTTTTTGCTAAATAACATAGTATCAGAAATAATAGGAAGACCATGAATTTTAACATTTTCTATACAAAATTAATCAATTGATCACGTGTAAAGGGTTCGATTCCCGGTTCAACCATAAAATTATTTAAATATCTGTGAATTCAGTTTAAATTGTTTTTAAATTCAAATAATGTCTTCTTTCAGTAAAATGTTCCATCTACAATATTCAAGGTACTTTCCCTCCATGTGGCATAGCCGTGAGACACCCTGTATAGCTAACCCGCGCTCGTGGGATGAGAGATAGCCGCATGTAAGGATAAAAAAAAAAAAACAAACAAACGAACTGATGCAATTTATTTGATACAATTTCAATTAGACAGTGACTCATCATTTATGAACTCCTTTATTGAACTCTTGTGTTATAGTCAGGGATCGGATACCGGTATTTTCTCCATAGAAAAATACCGGTATTATTACGGTCACCGGTTCATTATTTCGTTTTTAATGGGACAATCTAATAATACGACGTTGTTACCTAAATGCATGATTCAGCCCTACGTAAAGAGCAAAAAATAATCCAAAATATTGGGCTTATTCAGGGTTTTTTAAAAATACAGGTATCGGTCCCTGGTTATAGTGCTGTATACGACCCGCTTTCTGCGCACGCGATGCGATACTACGGCTCCTTTGAGCCGAATGCACTTTTGCAATTCTAATTCTATCACAGCACCACCGCATAAATATGTAGATATTGACATTAATTATTCTCTTCTCCAAGTTTATGATGCCGTGGGCTTGGAAATGAATATTAGACGTTTCACAGGGACAATATATGTGACATTTTCATGGCAAAGGTAATATATTGTCGGTATTGAGTTATTGGTACCTCCTTATAGCTGAGAACATTCTCCTTCATATACAAAAAAAACGAGATCGCTATGTTAAGTATTTTATTTTTAATAATTTTTTGAAGTTCCAACATATCATTATACTGTTTTGAGATATTCGAGTTTAAAGTTTGAAAGCCTAAAAAACCTAGTTATAGGTTGAAGTTATGGAGATAGTGGTTTTAAAATGTTCCACATACATTATATTACTCGACAAATCATATGTTGTCTCTAACATTTTACATTTTATAGAAATAATACAAGAATAATGCACGTAGGGTGTAGAGGCAAAATCAAAAATAAAATATTTTATAAAACTCAAAATCGACAGATTTTCAGCCGGCTCATGTTGATTTCTGAATATGATGTAGGTAAGGTTTATAATAAAAATAATGAAACAACCATATCTCAAGGCATAATTTTTTAAAATAATAAAACAAAAAAAGTCAACACTTATATAAAAAATATATAAAATGAACATTGTACTGTTTAATTCTCATAATTTACATTAATTTAGGAATAAAACTAACGATCAAGTGTAATTAATCACAAAAGTAATGTAGTTTTCTATCAAAAAAGTGACTTCAAAGTTTAGTAATTTTAACATGATTTTTGTATGAAAAGTGATCTAGGGTACCACATTGTCGCTATTCATAAGTTTAGAGAAATAAGAATTCCACTTCCATTATTTTAACATAGTGTCCGCACTAGAAGTGCATATATCTAATACAAATATTATTATCAATCAATAAAATAACTTATTTTATAAAAAATAACAGTCTTTTCGTCAGCTTTACTAATTTAGATCAAGTTTGTTAGTTTAACATTCCTTAGGGTACCACATTGTCGCCTTATGACTTATGAGATCGGGTCATTGTCAGTTGTAAAGACTAAAGTTGTCCACCCGGTGGCCAATAGTTAACGGCTTATGTACATGTAAGTTATGTTTTTATTACATGGATTTATAGTTACGGAAACACCGTTTATGCGGGTTGCTAGAACAATCCAAAATTAAGCTTCTTGGCCGTTAACTTCTGATATGTCCACCGAAAAGACGCGAACCTAAATCTGACAATGACCCGATCAAGAGTAGTAGAGAGAGATAGCATGCGCCTGCGTCGGCTTACTTCAAAGGTTTGTGCCTACCGCGCCAACACGCTACTTAAGTAGGTAGAAAGAAGTGTGGTTTATATCGAATCAAAATACATAATTTTAATTAAAATTTAGTTTAGGGTTTAAAACATGTACCTAACAAACTAGTACATCGTGTTAGTGTGGGTGATAAGCGTGACGTGAACAAATAACACCTACCTAGTTAATGTTGTTATTTTATGATAATTTATAACGCACTAGCTTTTGCCCGCGGCTTCGCTCGCGTTAAATGCTCCATACAAACTTCCACCCCCCCGAGTATATTATACTCACGCATGCCTAAAAGGGAGTCAGGTATGTTATGTTTAAAACAAATTAAATAACATAAAATATAATAAATATTTGTGGACAATCATACACAAATCAACCTAGTCCAAAAATAAGCAAAGCGTGTACTACGGGTACCAAGTGACGATATACATAATAATACAACACAAACAAGTACATAGTCCCACAAAACCGTATGACATATAATGCATAACAGCCCGGTTTGTGTTACCGTCTATGTACAACACAAGTGACGGAAAATTCTACAAACTAAAGGTTTTATTAAAAGGACCAGACTGAGAATATTTTGGAATGTTGCACAGAGCAATTTTGATCTGCTCGTCTATTCATATTTGCGAAATTAAATTTAAGCGAAAATACGAGTACCTCGTCGGGTCTATTTTGCAAACTCTTCAGCCATTTTGGCAGCATTTCTGTCGAATAATAACTTACTTTGATAAGTCTCTTTCAAAGGAAATGGTAAAACGTTTTTGTGTCCGTTAGGAAGTTCGGCAGCAATTAGGAGGTACCGCCCAGGGCGACCGCTCGGCCGCCGGGGCCGGCGGGGCTGCCCATAAGCCTTATTCCAAAACGAGTTCTTGACTGACTCAAATCACACTTACACGCATTCAACACGCTTCATCTTACCACTCTTAATTATCGCTGGTTATCTTCAGTATAAGATATTTAGATGGGTGTCGTGTCCAATACAAAATTAAGTTTTTAGTCCATAATGAAAGCCAGAATATAGTAAAGCGCTCGCCTAACATACGAAAGAGAGTCAACGACTCCAGAGATTTTTATATCATTGTAAACACAGGGTGATCAACGCAGCAAAACTTATTAAAATCAAATGTAAATGCGAAATGTATGTCTGAGATTGACCTCGTGACGTATTTGATATTGACAGAAAGGTCAAATGATGTTAATTAACTTGATAATACAAAGTACACAAGATGGTGCAATATTTTTTACCGCCGCCAAGCTGAGTGTTGAAAGTTACTCTGATTTTATATGGATAATTTAAATATGAAATTAAACACAGACAAGGGCTGACGCGAAATGCTTCTCTCTAGACTATAATATTGACAGTTACGGTTATCAATTATAAATGCTATTATATCAAGTAAATAAGTACGCTCGTTTACAAGACTACATAATATATAGGAATATAAAAAAGAGGTATTTGATTCATCGTAAAATAAAAATTGAAGTAGCGAACGGGCCTTCAAATTTCTTGCACAAATCTAACTGGATTGCCTTGGGAATGTGAGATTATTTAAATTGTTCAAAATCTAACGCTTTGTGAAGTTCTAACCTGGTAGCTGCGCCTCCGACTTGCTATACACATATGGACATGGTGTGCAAAAAATTGTATAACTTTATTTATGCATATAATTTTAAACTTTCAATTGACTACATATTAATGCCTATTTTTAATAACTTTTACGTGAAACCTAGGAAGTTTTACGCAATGTCTTATATATTCAAAATACAGAATCAGTACATTATTACTTTCAGAAGCAGTAAATGTAACATAAAAACTAACCTATTACTAAATATTAACCTAATAAAGAGCCCACGACGCTGGCTACATTCCCCCGCTGGATCGCAATGCCTATCCTTTGGCAGAGGAATGAGCCAGCCCTGCGATCCGCGTTGGACTCCCGTAGTTTTCTCTTTATATTTTTTATTAAATTGTGGGCGTCCGGACTCCATAGCCCTAGGGTTTCGACAGCAAATGCCGCTAATATGTTCATCATCTTCATCATTTCAACCGAAAGATGTCCACTGCTGGACATAGGCCTCCCCCAAGGCTCGCCATTTAGACCGGTCCTGTACCGTTCGTTTCCACCGGATTCCCGCGATCCACTAATAATCGCGCTAATATGTTATTGTTTGACAAATCAACATACTTGGGGCGCCCCGCCGGCTCTCAACGAAGTGGCTGGCAAATGGGACGGTGCCTGTGTATCCAGACAGGTGGCATCCCAAATAAGCGGTCGCCCCATTTTTTTTTATACAACGCCGGTGGCAAACATGCTTACGGTCCACCTGATGGTATGCATCCTCGGGAGCTCTGACAACCTTGCTCACCTCCAAGAACACAACCTCGTGCCGTCGTCACGAAAATGCATTAAAAACAATAAGAAAAATATGTTAGTTCCCAAATTCGATATGGTATAGTGCTGTGGGGAAATGCATCCAAATCCAACAGCGTATTTGTAGCTCAAACAAAAGGCTTGAGCTGTTCTATAAAATAAATCAATTACTTATGTGACCGTTTCATGACGTTAATGACGCAGGGAGCAACCGGTGACGATATTCGCGATCTCGTCCGCCGGGGGCGTAGCTCAGATGGTAGAGCGCTCGCTTAGCATGCGAGAGGTACGGGGATCGATACCCCGCGCCTCCAAAACTTTTTGTGTTTTCTTGGTATGACTGATGTATAAAAAAATAAAAATAAAAAGAGATTTATTGTCGCCAGAAAGAAGTTACACAAAATAAAAGCAACAAATAACAGAAACAGAAATTAATAATAGAGGTAGGTACATTAAAATAAATTAAACTTATGTGCGTCATGTTTCTACGCGCGATTTTCGCTACAGGGGAGTAAAAGCTGCTACGCGCTACGGCGTACCACTCGTAGCGTTCGTGGGCCTCGAATGGGTTAACTCTTTCCGTGTCTAAAACTCCCCTGGGGAGTCCTCTACTCGTCGATGCTTAGCCGAAAACATGCGTTTCCCCGTATGTAGATGAAAGTGTTAAAAATGTAGGTGACATCATCGAACACTCATTAAGTATATGCTATATCAGGCAGTTGTCAACCGGTGATCTAGGATATTATGGCATTGCTTGGACATTTACAGTTTTACTCATACTCATACTCAATTAATAATAATATTATAATTTATAGGTAATATATTTTATTACTCGCAACCTTACAAGAAAAACAAAATAAAAATGAAAACTAACAGCTATTGCTACTCATAACAATTGTTAATATTAAAGTTTATTCGTACTAAATCGTAATCACTACATAGTATAAAACAAAGTAGCTTTCTCTGTCCCTATATCCCTATATCCCTATGTATGCTTAAATCTTTAAAACTACGCAACGGATTTTGATGCGGTTTTTTTAATAGATAGAGTGATTGAAGAGGAAGGTTTATATGTATAATAACATCCATTAAATAGTACACCCGTGCAAAACCGGGGCGGGTCGCTAGTAATATTATAAACGTGAAAGTTAGTGCGGATGTATGTATGGATGGATGGATGGATGTATGTTCCTCTTAATCTCGAAAACTGCTGGACGGAATTGACTGAAATTTGGAATGGAGGTAGCTTATACCCTGGACCAACACATAGCCTACCTTTTATTCGCGGGCAACACCGCAGGACGCTGCTAGTAAGTTTATAAAACTGAAGAAGAGCATTTTTATTGGAATATACATATTATTTCATAGGTAACTCATTAATATAGGCACGCGTAACGTCAAAGTATACGCGAAGTCCCGGGAAGCCACGCAGAAGCGCCGCACACTCTTGGCTGATCACACGTAAATAGCAATTCATGCAGATTCAAGGCTTCAATCCAAACCTCTCAAATTGCTTGCGTATACACAAATTTGTGGATCAACTTTTTTTGTGTTGTTATCTTGACTCGTTGTCCAAGAGACACTAGTAGCGCAGTTTGTTCAAAAAAATGTTGTGTTAAGTTCTATAAACATGCTTAGTAGATCTGACCATTATGGAAATAGCTTATAAGTACCACAAATACGTATGTTTGATAAACTTAAATAGCATAAAACCACGATTGAATTCCAATTTTGTCCCCTGGACAACTAGACGTAACCACGGCAACGAGTGACACTAAAAAATTGATTCACCCAAATAACACGCATTTTAGGATATCGTTCTACCTCACAGAAGACCGCAGCCAATTAGCAGTAGTGTTGTATTGTATTTGGCAAGGCGGCCAGAGAGCTGACCACGCTGACCTGACAGTTACTATGTGTCGAAATAATTGCATTGCGGGTGTCTATTATTTTATCGAAATATCTTACATCGATTTTCATTTCACCGAAAACTGTTCGACGAATTTCATTAGGCTTTTTTTCTAATCACATAATCATCAATTCATTGCATTTTATATAATCGAACCACTTTTCATAGTTAATCGTTTCGAATCCGTCTCTAATCGTAGCGTAACGGTACATCGAATTTACCTTTCATAGAAATGTTCGTTATTCATAGTATTAATTTAACGAAACATGATTCACAGATAGTACGTTCCATATAGTATTCTTTCCAAGAACAATGTTTCATCGAACAACCAAGCAAGCATGATTTTTCCGCATTACAGTCGGTCTTGCCCTAACAGGTCTTTCTGGGCTTATATAAAAAAATAACCTCTAAGATTAAGACTCTTCTAACCTATCCGCATTACAGTCGGTTTTGCCCTAACAGGTCTTTTGTACATTTTAGGTTTTGGGTATTTTTGTTTTTGAGTACTTTTACAGAGTACATCAAGAATCTGGGAAATTTTAATTTTAGACGTATATCAAGAATAGTAAACAGTGGTGAAATGATGTTCTAGGTAATAAGAATTTTGGGAACTGAAACCATCGTGAAACCAAAATTATACTAAAGGCCATTCGACGAACGACTGCGTCGATGAACAAATAAAATACTGAATTAAAATTCGATGAGTTGATTCTTGTGTAAAAGGTAATTCGATCAAATGTTTGGGCGATCTAACGAAGTTCGATGAATGATTCCTAAGTGATAATAATATTCTGCGAATAGTGTTATAGGAAACGATAATCGATGTAATGATTTTCGGTAAAATGATGGATTCCCTTGCATTGCACACTTACCTGACTGTATGACTAAAATTTACCTTAAAGCATTAAATAAATGAGATAAATAATTGAGCAGATATGTTCGCCTGTCACGGCGGTAAGCGCTACTTAATTAGGATTCCGTGTCGAAATACAGACGGCAGCGTGGATTTAACTAGTCACAAGCCGTCCTAGTCAAATCCCACAACTTGAGCCCGAGTTCCGTATGAGTTGCTTCCACTTAGGGGCGGCAATCTATCGTATTATTAATCGAATTGTTTAAAATTAAGTTCCAACTATATCAAACTCAAACTCAAAATATTCTTTATTCAAATAGGCCTAGCAACAAGCACTTTTGAATCGTCAGTTATATATTACATAAATTGAATCTAATTATTCAGAGCAATTTATTGATGCATATGAAATTTTAAAAAAGACATGAATTACTGTAATGTATGTCAAAAGAAAGTATAATAAATTCACAAAAAGATCGTCAATATGTAAAACTAAAACATAACAAATAGTATAATCTAGACAGTTTCTAGAATAAAATCTGAATGTCAAGAGGAAAATTTAACGTCAACATCTAATGTGATAGTTATGAAAATAATCATTAAGATGTAATATCAAACCCACATTCGACTTTGAACGAACGTGATGTCAGTAACATTCTTATTATGCTCGCATTTTTCCTATGTATAGTGAACACTGCGCAAAGGTAATTTCGATACGTCACCGTAATACCGTAGTATATTGTGTCAACACGATCTATGGAAGTACTAATTTAAATTAGAAAGAATGACAGAGAACGACTTACGGGGTTTCTTATCAGGCACGTTCTGCGGTAAGTGTCAAATAATATCAATGAATATTAAAACCGTTATTTCATGCTTACATTATGTATTGCTATTCAAAAATAAGAAAACGTGTCTTAATTTATTTTTACATATATAAAGAAAATCATTACACTAGCGTGTATCCTCATTTCTTAACCTCTTTAGTTTTTATAAGCTGACAGCTGATGTCTGACAGCCGCGGTTGATTGACATTAGATTTGCTTTAGAATGAATACGGCAAAACGTTATGTTTTTATTGGTGTACGATAATATTATTAATGTGTAGTAAATAATTAACAAGGCCAAAAGTAAAGGCTTAAAATGTTGTTTCTTTATTGTTTACAGGTGAGTGGATAGTTTATTTGGTATATTGTAATTGCAAATTTATGAAGATAGTAAATAAATCTTTATTGTTTACAGAGAAACGCAATTAAGTCTTTATTATAATATTAGAGACCCCCCGCCCCGGCTTCGCACGGGTGCACTGTTTAATGGATGTTATTATACATATAAACCTTCCTCTTCAATCACTCTATCTATTAAAAAAAACCGCATCAAAATCCGTTGCGTAGTTTTAAAGATTTAAGCATACATAGGGATATAGGGACAGAGAAAGCGACTTTGTTTTATACTATGTAGTGAAGTTACATAGAAGAGTATCATTATTATACAAAAATATTTAAACTGGCCTAAACGGAGATGGCAGGATGACTTAAACGCCTTTCTCGCCAACTGGCAGGAGGACTGACTGATGCGGGAGTCATGGCATTTATGGGGCCTTTGCCCAGTAATGGGACACCCATATAGGCTAAGAAAATAAAATACATAAATCTTTTAAATGATAAGACATCAATTATATTTTTTAAATTAAGTTTTGGTTCATTCATCTAAAACTTGAACAGTTAAAAACCTAAAGAGACAGAGATTGTAAAAAGTCGGTTTGGGGTTTATTTTTTCATAGTCATTCTGATCTATCGTGCGAATAATGAGGAATTCAATGTGTGTTTCTGACAAATGCTTTTTTTTTCCTAATTTCTAATGTTAAAAAAAAACAATGTATATAAAGTCTGTCAGTTTCTTCTTTTATTTTATATATTTAGATAGATACCCTTAGCTAGTCTAGTATACCAAATGCAGTGATGCGGGTACATCAGTGTGCAGGGAACCAAGACGGCATTCGCGCCACTAATTTGGCAGGAGCAGTAAACAAGAACCCTCAGAGGAAGCTCGGGCGCGCACCGCGCGGCGAGAAGAGCCTTCAAACCGCTTTATTTAGAAAACTTGATATACATGACGCGAAACGAAACGCGACGTGATCGCATTGTGATTATATAAGTACCTGGATACCGAGCTCGCTTATTCATCCGGAAATAAGACCTACGTGGATTGTTGGAAACATCTGTGTTGGAAATCTTATTTTTCATCTCTCCTATTCGGAAAATTTGATTTTCATAAATAGATAGCCGAGTTGAAAGTCGCTTTTCCGACCCTAGGGTGGAAACTAATTTTTTTAAAAGTTCTATAGGCCGGGGGCACCCGCCGGCTGCGCGCACGGGCCTGCTGGTTGCTGCAGCGCGTGTTTTTATTATTGAATCCTTAAAATGTCATTTACTTTTATTTCTCTTTTATTTTCCTCATAGTGGAAATGAAAAGTAGTGTTTAACTCGGGTGAAAGCACTCATTTCACACTTGAACTATTGGCGCTCTCACTTCGTTCGCGAAAATATCTCGGGTGAGATATGGGTCACTTTCAACACTTGGTTAACAATCTACTATTAAATGAGCCCGTTGAAAAATTTATTACACTATCAAAATTATTGTGGATCTCCTCCACTCTAGAGTGTAAAATCAACGAACAACTTAGGTTGGATCTGTTAAAAGAAACTGGGTGCTCTGCGGGGGATCTCCTCTTCTTCTTCCATCAAATCTTAAGCTCAGAGTTCACTACCGACCACAGTGGTACACTTTTAAGTTTCATTAAACACTCATTGAACCTAAGATTTGAATATTGTAAAAATATTCCTTAAGTACATATCCCAATGTTTTAAAGTAACACCTAAAGTTAAGTAACATTGTAATTATTTTTAAGCCGACTTAATCATAAGATGTATGGCTTATAAAATAAATGAGATTAAAAAAATATATATATTGTGGAAAACAAGCGATTAATTAGTTGCTTTCGGTGAGCTTTATTGGTAATCGTATGAAAAACCTAGTTGACACGTTCACACAAAAAAATTGATTTAGATTTAGACATAAGGCTTACTTCCTCGTCCAAAATTACACCAACATAAATCATGTTCCATCATTTCAGGGGAAATAGAGGAGCGTTCAGAAAGGACACGAATCGAATATAACTCATGCCTATACAGGACACAAACTGTGTAAAGGCTTGCTTGTTATAGTTATAACTAACGTATGCCATCAACAACGTAACTTGAGCGTAGCGTATGGACACAACAGCAGACGATCATAAAGCACAATCAATCACTTCATTCAATAAATAAGAGTGGGTTGCACCAAACCGTCTGTAATCGTAAGCGGTGTTCGTTAAAATCTGATTGTATGGAAAGTTTGACAAGTTTCTATGGAATGACAGCTGCAGGCGCCATATTTGACGATGGCCAGCCTGTGCTCGTATGTTGGTGCAACCGACCCTAAGACTCTAATTTTACGATAGATTGTTGTCATAGGTTGTTTGACGACCGGTTTAGCCTAGTGGGTAGTGCACCTGCCTGTGAAGCTGACGGTCCTGGGTTCGAATCCCGGTCAGGGCAAATATTTGTGTGATGAGCATGAATATTTGTTTCCGAGTCTTGGATGTTCTCTATGTATTTAAGTATTTCTATCTATTAAATATGTGATAATCCACATCGAACGGGACCTTATGGCGGCACTTACGCCTTTATTGCCGCTGTTCCAATACAATAGTGAATAGGTGCAACGTAAGCGCCTGTCGCCATAAGGTCCCTTTCGATGTGGATTATCAAATATATCGTCGTCTAGTACCCATAACACAAGCCTTCTTGAGCTTACTGTGGGGCTAGTTCGATTTGTGTAAGATTGTCCTCTAATATTTATTTATTTATTTATTTATTTATAGGTCTCATTATAAAAACATTAGCAAGAAGTCCATCGGATGCGACGTGCACCGTGCAATTCATAGTATGGCTTAAAACCGCACTGTCAGTAGACGGAGTAGGTATTTACTCACATGATAGCGATCCTCAGCAGCAGATTTATCGTTACATTATTGGCTTCGTTTTCATTGTTTTATTGTATTTCATTCAATTTATTGAAGATGACAATAGAGATTATTTTAAATTGATATAAATGTAATTCACAGAGCGCTCGTGGCCCAGCGGCACCCGCGTACCAAGTGCGGTATGCGAGGTTAAGCAACGTCGGCCCAGGTCAGTTATTGGATGGGTGACCGCTTTGAGGGGTTATTAACTGAGCGCTCCCGTGCTTTGGAAGGCACGTTAAGCCGTTGATCCCGGCTGCTATCTATGATAGCAGTCGTTAAGCCAAGTTAGAGGCCTTCGGGCGGCTTGAGAACTTCTAACAGTCAAGTTGCCCACTCACTTGACAAGCCTAATTCCAATAAGGTCTGGTTTCCCCTCGGCTTGGAAGGTCAGATGGCAGTCGCTTCCGTAAAAACTAGTGCCTACGCCAAGTCTTGGGATTAGGTAGCGGACCCCGGGCATCCTTCAGGATGCAACTGTACCGGGATAAAGCTAGGAGGATGATGATAAATGTAATTCACAATTAAATCTTGTATTGTAATAAATAAAATATAAATCGCCGACCATGACTTCGATTGATACGGGCTGTTGCTGAAAAAACCTACCGATCCCGTACCGGCCTATGATAATTGGAAAGAAAGCACTACATTACAGGTGAATCAATATTAAGAGATATTCGTTTTGTATGAAAGGGACAAAACTAGTTTGCATAGTACGAGCCTTGGGAAGACGTTTGCAAGATAGGGGTTGCGATCCTAGACCCGGTGTGTACCTGGTTCAACGTATCTCTTTAGCAATCCAGCGCGGGAACGCGGCGAGTATATTTGGGACGTTTGAGCCGGGTACTTATCGGACAAGTCATTGTCAATGGAGTAGGTATGTAGCATAGGTGACGAAACGTGTTGTGGATGATTCTTTGTAGCATAAATTGACGAAACCTGTGGTGGATACTTTTTGTTTGTTATAATTAGTTATCCAGTAATAATTAAAAACAAATTAATTTTCTCACTATAATTAATTAGTTATAAACAAAATGTAGCTTTTGTTGATTAAAGATTCTTTCCGTAGTGGTTTGCATAGTTATCCAACCCATTGGTTAATTTATCGGGGGGAAATTCATACAAAAGAGAAAATAATATAAATAAATATATATAAAAAGGGATTCACAATAATACGCCGGCTGTATCAAGCCAGTAGACAGAATGCCCCGGGCTCCGATGTAAAAAAACAAAGGTCCGAGGGCTTTCCCGGGGGGACGTTCGGCAGTGGAATTGAATTCCGTCGCGAAAACTAATTTTAATAGCTGCTGAGGGCTGGCGCATACCCACGTTCGGATCGCCGGGCCGGTAATTACCGGGGCCACGTATTTCAGGAACCGAGTCTATTTCACTCGCCGTGTTCACATCTGTAAGCGGAGCTCACACAACTGACACTCAGATTAAACAGGTTCGATATACTGAAATATAATAAACATGAAATAAAATACTCTTTTTCTTTTTTTTTTCTTTTCTTTGCACCTTTTATAAAATATCTGTTTAGCCCAATGGTTGGCTGGTAGAGAATGCCATTTGGCAGTAAGCCCGCGTTTTGTACAATTTGTGTATTTTGTGCAATAAAGTTTAAATAAATAAATAAACGGGTCACTCACTTCGATCGTCTTTAAGGTCGAGTATAGTTCGCCTACCTCAGGGGTTTTATATTTAAAATTGCGAATCACTACGGGGAGATTTGGCAAAAGAAGGCTCGATATAACTTAATTAATTGTCACTCCTAGCGATGTTTTATTTGTTCATCCTTTTGTGAATCCATGATATTTTATAAAATACCATGTAAACTATATTTTATACAAACGCCTTAAGGGAGGCGTACAGCGATATCTACCAGAAGACTCATGCTTCATTAACGGCGGGTGAATTTGGGACTAGGTGGCGATTGCATCTATAGCTCAGTTGGCTAGAGCTACAGGCCGCGAGTGCCGGGAGGTCGCAGGTTCGAATCCTGCTCGGTGCCTAAATTTTTAAATTTTTCCTTTATTCTAAAATACCACGTAAATTTACCGATAGAAATAAATAAATTTAATCTAATCTAATCATGTTTCGAACTTCAGGATGAGTACATCAGCGGCGCCGGCGCGCACACACTGTGTTTTAACCGTTTACTAAATATAAATTGTAATATGGTTCACGAAAGTTTAACAGCTAAATTGAGAACTTGTAGAACCTCGTATGACATATCAAAGACTTGTAGCCATGAAACGTTGTCTCCCTCACACTCCTTGTTGGTATAGTCCCGCGGTGCAGGCACAATCGCGACCAGGGCGCAGGCGCAAGTAACAATAACGGGACACGTCGGACTTTGGATCACTTAGAGAATCTTAGGGTGCCTTTCCATGAGAGCTATACTACGTTGCTGTATCCACCAATTATATTCATTGGTTCACATAGAGTTCCACTTGTGGAAACCGAAAGCTATCACATGCTCACAGCATAGATTTGGTGGAAAGGCAGCCTTATACAGGATAATTAATGTGAGATACATTATATTATAATACGTCAAGTCAAGTAGGCCTCCATTATATAACGAAGCCCTGGGAAAACACAGTCCCTTGGGACCCGATTTATATTCTGTTATAGGCTTTCTTTTTCCTGGGAGGAATCGAATCTGCCTGACAAATACCCTGGAAATTATACTGCTTATTATGTAAAGAAGCCAATTGGTTTTCGTCAATATGTTAGGAACTCAAGTCGTAAATATTTTCTATAATATTTTCTATATAATATTCTTCTAAATATCTATTTGGCCATTTACTTCGGGACTGCGAAAAATAACTGGTTTACATCCTGAATCAATATTTTCAGCACCTATGATCCGAATAAGACCGGAATGGACTTAACGGAAATAACCCGATTCATAAAACTTAACAAACCTGTACTAACTAAAATCTGTTGTGTTCCTTTCTCACAAACATAAAAGTCAAAGTGTAAGATAAGGATAAACGAAGTTTAGAAGCTATGTATTTAACTATTGTTAAAGTAGTCCTGTGAACTGAAGACCTCGCGAGTGTTTTCTTTTCAGTTTTTTTTTTAATTTTCAAAAACCGACTCGACAAAAGAATTGTACATAGTTAACGAATTGTGAGCAGGCTCACGAAAATCGGTTGAGAAATGCGACCTGGGGAGAAGAACAACCGGAAGTCCGGACATACGAAAGCATTTTTGTCGAAGCTAAAAAGTGGAGACCGTCACTTCACTCGGTCAAAAAGAGGTTAGATGGACGTTTATGAATAAAGCGGTACGAGTTATTTGGTTAAACGTCTAAATAGTTGATATGGTCTAATAATAATTATCTTTATTTTAACCTTATTTCGCTTTTGACTCAAAAATTCTAACATTCGCCTAGCTTATACACATCAACATACATTTCGAAGCGATTGATCTCGAAGAAAATACAAATAATTTATCGGGAACGAGAAGAATTCGAGGCCGATATTCCAACGCTCCAGCGAGACGGATTAACTTGCACAGAAATTGGCCTAATTTCGTTAGTTATGCCTATGCTTGAATTTAGCCGCTACCGAAAATACTTGCAATATTTATCAAATTTCCGCAAGCCAATTACGCTCATCGACACAATTAGCAGCCTGTTCAATCAGCGTCCATCCTCTATAAGTACACACATATTCGTATGACTTAAAATCGATTACCAACTATATCATCATCATCATCATCATTTTCAGCCTGTAATCGCCCACTGCTGAGCATAGGCCTCTCTTCGAGTACGCCACTCGTCCCGGTCCTGAGCCAGTCTCATCCAAGAGTGACCCGCGATCTTCCTAACATCGTCGACCCATCGAGCCGGTGGACGCCCGACGCTCCTTTTACCACTAAGTGGCCACCAGTCTGACACTATTTTTACCAACTATATACATATAAATATTTATAATTAACAAGAACCAAACAGAACCAATACCAGAGAACCGAGCGAATGGCGATTACTCCACCAACAAGAGCTAGGCTAAGCTCTTAAATATATGATGATCATGATGATGAATTAACAAGGAACACGTACCTACACTCTGTACACTACATAACTCATCTGAAATTATAGCAGATTCAATGAACGATAATACACAAAGTGGACACGATAGCCTATTCAATCGTGCAATCGTGCAAGAAGTGATCATCCAGTATCTGTAGCTAAAGATGACACGATCACTAACTACTTACTGACCATATATTAAGCTTGTTAATTGTAATATAGTGAAAATCTTGGGTCCCATTGTGTTTTCTTCCTTGTGATGTTAACCTATCCTCAACCGACGAAAAAAATAAACAATAGCATTCTTTTGTTATCTGCCCGGAGATCTTCGGGATGGGTAGACAACAGCTTAAGGACTACTTGGTCTTCTGCTGAGTATAGATGCTGCCTTTGATTAGCGAACAGAGCAGGCGAACCACGTAACTTTATGTACTAACGGGAGATAGATTTTACTGTCAATTTTGAAGTATAAATGTATGAATGAGCTGACAATTAAAGTTTGTCATTAAAATCTACCTAACGGTAGTACAAAAGTTGCGTGATTACTCCGCAGATAGACATTTGTTTGCGACGGCATAGCAAACAAGCCTATGCCCGGAATACACGAGGCTAGTTTTTGAATCAATAATAGCAAGCTAGTGCTAATAATAAGCTAGCAAGCTATTGCGTCTATGTTCGTGTCTACAAAGTTTTGTATAGCCTCGTGTATTCCGGGCATTAGAGCTTGCCTGATGGTAAACAGACAAGCTGTTTATGGACGCTTGCGACTCTAGAAGTGCTGATTTATAACCAATACTAGTATAATCGAGTTTGTCTGTATTTTTAGACCCCGGTGTCACAGCTATGACCTGGGACGGTCCTTTTACTCCTTTTCGGTTTGTGTTTACTCGTAAGGGTGACGCAGCCTAGTTGATCTCGACGTATGTGCAAAGACGGTACTGGCTGAAAATCAGCGCTGTAGGTTGTCTGACACCGCAGCATAATGCTGAGCCAGTGTCCGTTTCACTGCCGCGGGGACACACATGTTGTGGTTTGTTTCTCATCTGTTGTTTTTCTTTGTAATATGTGTGCCTTCTGTGTCTGTGAATAAATGTTTCTTTCTTTCTTTAAAGCGTGTTACTGATTTGCATTTGTGCCCATGACGACACCCACGTTCTTAATTCCCTTTTGACCAAACTTTCAAGTCATCATCATCATCATCATCATTTCAGCCGAAAGACGTCCACTGCTGAACATAGGCCTCCCCCAAGGCTCGCCATTTAGACCGGTCCTGTGCCGTTCGTTTCCACCGGATTCCCGCGACCTTCACCAGGTCATCACTCCACCTTGTCGGAGGCCTACCGACAGCTCGTCTTCCGGTGCGTGGACGCCACTCAAGCAGTTTCTGGCCCCATCGACCGTCAGTCCTGCGAGCAATGTGCCCTGCCCACTGCCACTTAAGCCTCAAGTCAAAAGTCTTTGACCAGTGTGTGTTGCCAGTAATGACATATGGATCCGAGACATGGGCGCTAACGATGGGCCTCATAGAAAGCTCAAGGTCACCCAAAGAGCAATGGAAAGAGCTATGCTCGGGGTTTCTCTGCGTGATAGAATTAGGAATGAAGCTGTCCGTAGCAGAACTGGGGTCACCGACATAGCCTTCAAAATTGCGAACTTTCAAGTGTTCCAACGCAATTAATTTAAAAATATTTTTTCATCATACATTCTGTTTAGATGTTGTGCATAGCCAAGATGTCGCCCGCAGGCAAACAAGGAAACAAAGTGAGATCCGAGCTCCGTCGAGCACCAGGGCTGCAGCGATGACAAAGAGCAAAGTACCCTCGAGTGTCCTTTCATACAGCTCTGTTTGCCCGCGTCTGCTTTTGCGATGTCACATTTCTTTTTCTATGACTTGAGTTATATTCAAATAAAGTCTAGAAAATGAATCCGCTTGTTGCATGAAAATTGAATTATATTTCTGTAGTACATGTTTAATTAGTCTACATAAGTCAGATTGCAGATGAATCGTGTTAAGTGTAAACATGTATTGAATAAAGTCAGTAAGTATTCCAGACAAAATCTATAATTATAATATTAATACAGTAGTAGGGTCGCTAGGCCAGTTACGCGGCCTGCGTCAGTTTGCGGCCTTCTGAAGAACGAAGTTTTTTCATTTAAAGATATTTACATTTTTACATGCCCTAAAGACATAGTGAGGCGTATGCGTTATAATTAATAGCTATTAAATAATAATATATTAAAAAGGCAAGAAAATATCATTTCAGTTCATCAACTCATCCATGTGGCCGCAAACTGGAGCATCAAATTAACAGGCCATAAACCCACCTACCGACCCTACCTACCGGCCAATAATCACCACCATGTTGTTTTTAAATGACACCCACTTAAGTAACGTACACTCCTAACTTGTAAGATCGGAGAGAAGATAGTAGTAAAGTAGGAAAAGTTAATTTCGCAGAAAATCGCATCATTCAGACATAAAGTTTTACAAACTATAAACCAAACATTTTTTCATCCGTAATCGTTTATACTAACCATCGTATCTGCAATAAAAACCTTGATTTCCATTACATAATTAAATAAATAATGCTATCAATATTATCATGAATCCCAAAACTAAACTCAATAAAAAATTATATTCATGGTATCGAAAAAGTCCTTTGCATAAAAAAAACCTCTAAATTTTTTTTAAATTGTGAATGGGTTTGCTTCTCTAATCGTTCAGCGCACGATCTGCCATGGGTACCTACACCCAGTATATTATCAAATTTATCAACCAATATTGTACATACGCAATCCATAATTTTATTTTTAGTAATAAGTTAAACAGTGACACCTAGCGATTTCTAGTGTTACTAAATACAAACGCGGACAACAACAGCATAACATCAATATAGCGCCAGGAAAATCATGAAAAGCGCCATCTTTGGGAGGACGTTGGAACTTACGAAGGAAAGTGTTGCGCTACTTCACTTCGTTCAGACCTTCAAGCCAAGTGAGCGCGTTTCACGTCAACTGGTAAACTAGGGAAGTTGTTGGTTCCGTCATGTTCGAATAGATGGCGCTGACTTGAATTTTTTTTTGAAGAAATTTCTTAGACAGCTACAAATTTTAAAACTACTCATTTTTTTGAGTTTCTCTCTTATTGTTTATAATATTAAAATAAATCATGTTAAAGTTGAATGCACCACCTTAATAAGTGGCCATATAATCCTGTTATACCTTTACTAATAAGCAATGGCAGTCAAATGACGACAGCAAAATCGATAGGTACCTGTTTCACGCGAACTACTTACGTGTAGCGAGCACATTGGCCTCTTGTACTTACCTGCGAACAAAACAACTCAATTTCATCAAAATTGTTGAGATTATGCCTAATATTATACATATAATATACTTATTAGAACAATGTGACATTTAATATTTATCATAGTATCTCCATAGTTTCATTGTAATTAAATTATACGTTTTTGACATTTTATCATTATTTTTGACGTCTATATACACTATATATATATATATATATATATATATATATATTTTAATGGGATGTTCACCATTTGTCATAGTTTTATGTCTTCTTTCTTTTGTAGAAAGCGCTATTATTCGTTTGAGTTACTTTTTTTGCCATTTGATTGAGAATTTGATCCTTTATCGAGAAAATTTTAAGTTATTGATTTTATTATTTGGCGTATAAATAAATACATATTTTTGGACAATCTTACACAAATCAACCTAGTCCCAAACTAAGCAAAGCTTGTACTATGGGTACCAAGTGACGATATACATACTTATATAGATAAATAGATACTTAAATACATAGAAAACATCCATGACTCAGGAACAAATATTCGTGTTCATCACACAAATACATGCCCTGACCGGGATTCGAACCCGGGACCTCAAGCTTCGAAGGCAGGGTCACTACCAACTAGGCTAAAGCGGTCGTCCCATCAACATATAAATGAAGAGCCGCGCCAACCTGGTAATTCCCTGAGATACACACTATACACAGCTCCACGAGATAGGCTATGCCTATTCTTGTACTTGCCTGAACTTTAATGATAAATAAATATAAGAATTTAAGAATTAGAATTTTTGAATTAAGTATATTAGCATTCGGCATCATTCGCCCGAGTAAACATTCATTCGAGTGAACCGTCTGATATCCTTTAACAGAAATAATTTGATTACCTATCATTTGATCTGCCGACTGTCGACGCTATGAAAATAATTTAACAATAATAATACCAAAAGAGGATCTTTTTATGAATTCAAATACTTACGTTTATTTGCTTAACATTAAGTACCTACATTTTAGAAAACAGGAAAATACTTTTCGAAGACAGAAAAATTAACAAACAGCAAATAACTCAGATAAGTAAAGATATAAATGTATGCATTAGAAAGCACCGTGAAAAACTAAGATTAGATACCATATCACATCATATAGAAAAAACCGGTGGGGTCAAAAAAGCTTTCAAACAGCTCCAAGACAATACGACCTGGCTACCTAGTCTGACAGACAACAAAACAAAAAAATGTGTAACCGACAGAAAGAAAATACTCAAAGTGGCAACTGATTTTTACCGTTCGCTTTATGAAGATCCAGACCAAAGACATTGCACCATACAAAAAAGGCAGGATGGAGAAGACAATGTACCACCAATACTAGAAAGTGAGATCTTGAGAGCCATAAAATCCCAAAAAAATTGCAAATCACCGGGAGAAGACACTCTAACAAACGAACTATTGAAGAGCTGTGCCCCGGCTCTAGTAAATACACTTAAAGAAATATTTGATGATATCATAAACACAGAACAAATACCAAAGCAGTGGATCACATCTACCATTATACTTATACACAAAAAAGGAGACAAGAATAATATTGGAAATTACAGGCCAATAAGCCTAATGTCCAACTTGTATAAAATTTTTTCAAAAATAATATTACACCGAATTGAGAAAATCTTAGACATGAACCAACCAAAAGAACAGGCCGGGTTTCGAAAAGATTTTTCAACCATTGATCACATTCTAACTATTAAACAACTAATCGAAAAGTACAATGAATACAACAAAATATACTACCTCGCCTTTGTAGACTACAACAAGGCATTTGATTCCTTGAAGCACAGGTATATATGGGAAGCACTTCAAAATCAAGGAGTCCCTGACAAATACACAAGAATAATTAGCAAAATCTATGAACATACAACAGCTAAAATAAAACTAGAATCAATAGGAGAAGATTTTCAGATTAAGAAAGGGGTCCGTCAAGGAGACCCACTATCACCAAAATTATTCTCAGCATGCCTAGAACACATATTCAGAAAAATCAACTGGGATGATCAAGGAGTCAACATAAATGGAATACAACTGCATCACCTAAGGTTTGCTGACGATCTCATCATAATCAGTGACGACCCAACAAAACTACAGACGATGCTACAACAACTCGCAAATGAAAGTGAAAGGGTAGGCTTGCTTATGAACACTGAAAAAACCAAAATAATGACAAACCACCTGAAACAAGACATAAAAATAAACAATAGTACAATAGAATATGTAGAAGAATACATATACTTAGGGCAGATCATATCACCTCATAACCAAATACAAAAAGAAATAGAAAGAAGAATATGTGCCTCATGGAAAAGATACTGGTCATTAAAAGAAATCATGAAAAATCCAGGAATAAAACTTAAAGAAAAGAAGAAAATATTCAATACCTGTATACTTCCCTGCATGACATATGGGTGCCAAACTTGGGCCTTGACACAAAAAACAACCAACAATTTAAAAACCTGCCAGCACAGCATGGAAAGAAGCATCCTTAATATTAAGAAAATAGAAAAAATAAGACTAGATCACATTAGAGAAAAAACAAAAGTTAATGATATTATGAAAACAATAAAAACACAAAAATGGAAATGGACAGGCCACTTGATGAGAAGCAAAGTAGAAAAATGGAGCAAAGAAATAGTAGAATGGTACCCAAGAGATGGGAAGCGAAGAAGAGGAGGACAGGTTCGAAGATGGGAAGACGACTTGAAACAAGTGGCAGGAGCCACTTGGCGAAACAAAGCCAAAGATAGAAAAATTTGGCGGAACTTGGAGGAGGCCTATGCCGGGAGGCAAGACGATGATGTCGATGTCTACAATAGAATAAAATAAAATACTGTAGTGTAAATTATCGTTTAATAAGGCTTAAAATAAATAAATAAATAAATAAGTACCTACATATGAAGCTTTAATAATTTTCGTATTTTATAATTGTGATAAAACACATTACTGTTGTAAAATGGTATGAACTCCTCAGGCACGTATCCAGAGGGGGGGATAGTTGGGATTTATCCCCCCCCCCCCACCCCCGAAAACGTTTTTAGCCGTCTGTTTATTTATTCGCTTGCTGTGTTCTTTCATTGTTGTCCCCCCCCCCCCCCCCCCCCGAACCAAAAGTCTCGATACGTGCCTGGTACTCCTCCCGTAAGGCGACAAATGTTCCAAATTGACGCAGAATGGCCAGGATGGATGGCCATGTTTTTTTTTGGTGAGCAATAAAGAATATTTGTATTGTATTGTATTGTATTGTATTGTTAATGTTATTACTATGCTAACTACAAATGACATTATACTCCTGCCAAAAGAATACGTATGTAGGCTGATTCTTAGAGATCACAGGGAGTGGACCTTCTGTGCCTTAGTACTGAACGTATTCTGTGGCCAGGTTCGCCGTATTTACACAGCCTAATAGGACTTCAGCGGTAAACGACGCACCGCATTTTCAACTTACCCGATAGACTTTAAAGTCCCTTTTACCACCTGTTGGACCCCGGAAACGATAAACTTTGCTCTCCGTCGCATTCTAAACTTTATGTGACAGATGTTAGAGTTAACTTCCATGTAGACAGTGGCCGTAAGTCAGTGTTTGCGTAATGGACTCCTAAATCGGGTCAGGATGGGAGCTGGAGTCACACTTTTGTAAGTGTGAATGCATAATGAGGATATTATTACCCCGTATTATGTAAGCCGTCAAGTTGTTTGTTTTTGAGGAAATGGCGTTTTCGTGGCCGGGATTAATATTTGCCCATTGTCCGGAGTAGATTACCCCACGAGTGACACCACAATATACAGATTTAAGGGGAAGCTTTAGTGACGTCTGTATTATTCTGACGCTTATTATACCTATAGCTGATAGCAGCGCGGATACATAAGGGGCTCCAAGCTCGGAATGACCTTCGACGTGTTTTTTATTTTATCTTTTTTAGCTTATCGTATTAAGAATAACGAGATTTACCGAAATTGTATACCATATTAACTTAAAACTCGCTGTCTTCGAGATATATAAGAATTTATAGATAAAGGATTGAAGAACCGATAAGCGTTTGTACCATAAATATATCTGTTGTTTTGTGGAGTCCGGTTCATGCTTGCTAGGACATAGTGACTACGTTAATACTAGTGTCTTTTATAGAGGATTGACGAGAGACATCATCCTGTTGTGGATTCGTTTTTATTATCAGTGACTTAGAGACCATATACATCTCTAACAATATTAAATTAATTTTAATTTTGACGCTCAGAGACCATGTACATCTCTGGGATATTATATTAATTTCATTATACTTCTTGTTTAATCTTGAGACCTTACATCTCTAACTTTACTGATGTTGTAATAGATAACTTTGCAAGTTTATCTTCACTGTATGACATTAATTTTGTTATAATTGTAAACTCGAAATTATTATTCCTTCTTGAACTGTAAATTAATATTTTGACATGTAAAAGTGCCCTTGTGGTCTATTTGCAGAATAAATGTTTAATTTGACTTTGATTTTGATTTTGACGGAGCAGTATTAACTCAAAACTCGTCAAAAATCGATGAATAGCGCGTGGAGCACCTTAAGTGTACTTAAGTGAATAAGCCAGCAATATTGTTCATCGGATTAGGAGTTCAAACTTGTAAAAGTTAGCCCTGTTCATAAGTCAGGCTCAAAGACCAATCCTGGTAATTACCGACCAATATCAATGCTGCCGGTAATTTCCAGTCTTTGAAAGGGCCTAAGCAGTAACTTGGATAAAATAAATTTCCTTTTCAAACTTCAATGTGGTTTCTGTGACATGTCCGATACACTATTCCCAACTATAGATTTGGTTACTAAACTTAGATCAAGTAGGTATCGATGCAAAAAATTTCTGTGTGTACCTATTCATTGACCTAAACAAGGCATGTGATACAGTAAACATTAAAATGGAGTAAATGTACTACAATAATAAAATTTGGCAGGAAGGTGTGTTCCAGGAACAGCTACATAAAAGTGATGTGCAATTACGAAAAAAATATATAGGGAGGGGGGCACTTCACACAATTAACCGGGGGATGAAAAAAATAATAGGCCTTTGAGTGATATGGAGGTTTCTAAAACTATTTCCATTTAATTCAACCGTTCGTCGGATATTCGTTGTCAAAAACCTAAAACGTGAATTGCCCCTCTAATTTCCAAACCACGAAGTTCAAAAAATACTTTCAACTAAAATTGCTTTCAACCAGGTAGGTCTCATGTGGTTGATAACTTATTAGTGATTTTTTTTCTTATTGCTATTTAATTCAACAGGTGTACCTACTAGTTAACGGTCAGAGTCAAAACCAAAGTGTAACATTTATTATACCTCATTAAGTTATAAAAATTTCTTTTAAGTTATAAATGTCTTTTACCCGCCCGATTCCCAGACACGCCCAGTACGACCTGCATCGACGTCAATGCAAGTTCAACATACTCATTTGCCGGAACCAGGAGGACATAAATCGTAAACAAGATCCGACAACGAGGTCCGAGTTCGCCGTCTGACAGCCGGGGCGGCCTGCGTCCTGCGGCGAGGCGGTAATTACAGCAGATGTCGCTGATACTGCCCCGAGGTCGAGCGAGAGGGGTTTCCGAACACAACTCGTTATAACAACTAATGTACATGGGTGGATCAACTATTCTTTGTTGCTCGTTACCATGGTTACGTCTCCTGAGTCACTCTTAAAAACTGTGATTTTATAGGGTTTAAATTTACCAAACATGAGTTTTAGCGATGAGCATAAATCAATTTGGACATGGGCGATCTCTTGAGCATGCTTGAAGTCCTTTTATTATACATATTATTCTTAAAAACTCGGTTACTGTTGTCTCCTCGCTGACGGGACAGAATAACAACAAGAAAATGTTGATTGACCCACATGGCACATGGTACAGTAAAATTACCAGGGCGATTCTCCAAGCGTTTGAAACGCTCGTTTCTAAAGTCATTGTCGACTCAAGATTATCTACCCAAAGTTGGGATAAACCGGCGAAAACATTGATCAAATAAGACTCGGACCCGAAATTGGTTTACGCTTTTAACAAAAGTTTACTCAGATCATCGTCTCCTTTAACAATATTTAATGAAACGACAATGACGTAAAATAACCGCCGTAAAAACGTTGAATATTCGCCCACCAGCACTCAGCAAGCGACATGAAAAATAAGGGAACAATATCTGAGAAGCAAATAAAAGAAGCTAAGTTTGTGTCTGATATTAATGCACGGTTCGTCTTTGTCGTTCGTTTTTTTTTGCAAATAGGCCTCAAGGGCACTTTTACAAGTCAAAATCTATCTAGGTACATCAAATAAATATAATACAATAATCAAAGTATCATTAATTAAATGTAGTGTTACATGTCATAAATAAGACTAAGAAACTAATAACAATCGAGATTTGTTAGAGATGTATAAAGTCTCTTAGCGTCAAGATAAAAGATAATGAACTAGGTACACTAACACTAATCATAATAAAATATTTTAAGCTATATCTATAAGCGTCAACATGAAAATAATAAAATCTTATTAATAAATATCCTCAGTGCCCCCGTGTGGTGTCGGGTTAGAATTGCACCACCCCATATCATCCGGTGGGTGTCGTAAGAGGCGACTAACGGAGAATATCCAGGGAACGGGCAGCAGCGTTCCCTGAAGGTCACACCTATTATTACTGCGATCCCCAACCCGTCTGCCAAGCGTGGGGATTATGGCAAAACCCCCCCAACTTGGGGGAGGCCTATATCCAGTAGTGGATGTCTTCCGGCTGAATGATGAAATATCCTCAGAGATGTATAAGGTCTCTGAGCGTCGATCTAAAAATAAAATCAAATGAGAACAGAGCGAAGTCTCTCATCATGTCAATTGCACTGAACACTAGTACGAAGTTACTAGTCCTTGCAAACATGAACAGACCGGACCCCACAAACAGCACCCGTTCACGAGTATGACGCGTATTGCTAATCGTAACTTAACCTACAGCGTCTTTATTAAACTTTTGGCTTTCAGGCAAAATGTTTCTTCGTGTCTAAATTTAGCAACTAAAATTTAGATTTTGCTTTCATCACTATATGTGCATTTCGCTCACACACTTGCTATTCACAAAGGCAACAAAAAGCAATTTTAAAAGTTTTATAACATGTTCTGAAAGGCCGCTGGCCCGAGCCAGCACAGCACTAGCAGATGCCGCTAGTTCATACAGAATGCACTAGGGGTAAATCCGAGACATACATGTCGCATTCCAATGTATTTCGCACATTCGCTTCCACACGCATGAATATATTGAATGTAATAATGAGGCTTAACGCGACCGCGCGAAGCACGTTAAAATTGAAATGCTAGACGTGACTGTCAGATCGACCCCGAGCTCTAATGTGATTGTGCCGCATGCATAGCTGCATACGTTTCCCATTGCATTTCCTCGCCGTAAGCTGTTTTTAACATACAAGAGCAAATCCGATTTTCTTCGCGCATTTCTTTGAACAAAATATTTGTTTGCAAAGACTATTGTACTATATAGTTTTACTTTCCGGCATTTCAGCGGAAACTATATAAGTATTTCGGAACATTTTACAATAACTTCTTAACAAACGATTGAATGAAATGTATTGTATGCTGTATGTGTGTGTCACTGAACGCGACCTATTACAACTTGACACCGCCGTCTTGTCACGTCGGGCCGCCACATGAATGTCCAACTGTCAAAAGGTGCGTCCAAAAATGGCGGGGCCTGCTACACACATTGTGAGACATATTGATTTGCCACGAAACCGTTCCATCTCAGCATATATGCGGCCATTACTACCAGGGCTGGTCTTCCGATGGGACCGTCGAGTGAGTTCACGGTGGACAACATGATAGCATTCCAATAAAAATTAAAAGTTAAAAAAACAGTCAACTAAGAAATCAATCATCGAAAAACATAAACAAGTTAACATTTAAAGTTAAAATTGCAACTCACTGCTTTTTATTACTTGTTCAGTCGTTTCTTCAACGCACTGTACAGGTTATTCTGGGTGGCTATATAGTGACGCGGCTGGCGGGTTGTTTATGGTCCAAGGGCGAGGTTTTCATTAGGGAGTGTCGTGTTTTGGGCGCGCTAAATTAGCAGTCCGCCGTGTCTACTGTCTAGCTCGCCAGGGACAGGGACATTATTCCGCTTGTTTTAACGTAACGTTAATAACAAAGCAAGCTACAAAGCTTGCTATTCAAATAGATATTGTAACATACTAGATAAGGGCTATTATTATCGCTAAGTCACTTAATTAAAGATGTTAACTAGGTTGCATAAAAACAATCCCGAATTGAGTACATACCAGGATAGCATACGAGCGACAAACCTGCACATAAAAACATTATTAGTTTGCTCAGTACTTGTATGACACTGACGCTCTTGCATTTATCCCAAGAGAACATACAAATACAAATTACTAGCGAACTATAAGCCTTTGACTGTCAGGATACGTTCTAATTATTCCTGGCCATAACATAAGCCTTTTTTGAGTTTACTATGAGGCTAGTTCGATTTGTGAAATATTTTAATAGGTATACGAGTATTTGATACTATAATTTATTCTTTGGTAATTTTCTGATGGATCAAGACATGAGCTTGGGATATATGGAAGATTCAAGTGATATATCCTATCTCGTTGTGACGTGACTGTAATACCAATCATTCAAGTCAGATAAATCTCCGCCCAGCAAACATCACAATATTCGCAATTCGGCTGTAGCGGGCGTCGGCGCCGGGATCAAGCCCCTGGCACTAATGGCTATTAATTAAGACCATTAGCATCTGAAAAATCTCTCGCCATCAAACAAATCCCCGCGGAACGACGTCGGCGAGGTCACCTTCAAATTTGTATAATGAAAAATGTTCAGGATTTTCTAAAAGTGCGACAGTTGGTTATGGTATAGCTGCCTCAGTCGGGAATATGCATACAAAGTTTCGGAACTAGTTACACTACTTATATACGTACTAGCTTTTACCCGCGACCTTGTCTGCGTAGAACTCGTTCACCGTGATAGAATTTAATTGAAAGAAATAAAGAAAAAACATTTATTCGTGCCACAGATTCAGTATAAATAAACATAACACCAAAATACAGAAAATAGCCACGAAATGACCCCAAATCAGCATAGTGCTAGCAATTGGTATTTTTGTATATCAGGGGCTTACCTAGGCATTACTGTTCCATACAAACTTCCACCCCCTTAAGGGATGATTTCCTTAATAAAAAGGATCCTATGTCCTTCCCCGGGACTGAAACTATCTCTATACCAAATTTCATCTCAAATCAAATGGGTGCAGCGATTTAAGCGTGAAAAGGTAACAGACAGACAGGCAGACACACTTTCGCATTTAAAATACTAGCAGCGCCCTGCGGTGTTACCCGCGGATAAAAGGTAGCCTATGTCCTATTCTGATGTCTAGGCTACAATACTGGAAAGTTTCATAGAGATCCGTTCAGTAGTTTTTGAGATTAAGCGGAACGTACATCCATCCGCACAAACTTTCACGTTTATAATAGGTATTACCTATAGGATATAGGATAGGATAGGATAGGATAGGATGAGTATGGGATACTTGAAATATCTAGCTTATCTTATTCGGAACCCGCTAGATAGAAAAGTCATTCTACTCGTATGCGCTAATTCGGGTCATCTCTTTCACATGTCTACCGCGTCATATGTTTAGCATATAAAACATTATAGCGGTCTCGTGGACGTCAAAATATATTCAAATGTATGATTGGGATCGCAAGGGCGAAATCTGTAGGTATGTGGTGTTGCGTTCCTGCCGGTGGCCGGAGCTCCCGAGGATACGCTGTGTTGAGGGACCAGCATTTATTTGCATTCAGCCGGTAACTGTCAATAGGAGAGCTCGACGCTCGTGGCTCAGAGGCGCCCGCGTGCCGCGTGCGGTATGCGAGGCTAAGCAAAATGGGTCCAGTCAGTTTTATTTATTTATTTAGAACATACATTTATAAGCTAACAGTGAGGTACCAAAGCGCCTATAATGTTATGAGATTTGCAACATCAGTGCTAACAGTAATAAATTAAAGAAAATATAGACCTAATATTTTTTTTTTGTTGATGTCTTTCACTCCTTGCTGAATTTGGCAAGGGGTATTTCGCCAATGTCGCCGTATACAGACATATCACACGAGAGGAGAATGATCATGTTAAAAATTTTGATTTTTGTGGAAGGATATGTCTGGGAACCTAAAGCAAATAATAACAAATTAACAATATAAATCGCACAATTCACTTATTTTAGAGAGCAGGGTACTCCAGCTATCTGCGAACACGTCGGCATCCTGCCTTTTAGTATGGGTGAACGCTTTGAGTGGTTATTAACTGAGCGCTCCCGTGCTTTGGACGGCACGTTAAGCCTTTGATCCCGGCTGGTGTCTATGGCAGCAGTCGTTAAGTGCAACAAAACTGGCAACCGTACTGTCTTCTCTAGAAACTCACGGTTTGTAATAATTGACAGATAAGTAAATAAATAACTGTCAATACAAGGAATCCTCAAATCGATAGGGTCTGCGTGCTCTGGAGGAACCAGCGCCCAATGGTAACGGCATCTGCGTACCTTCAGACAGACCATATGCTCTTTTACCACTTTCGTAGAATAAAAAAATAGGCTGTCTGCTAATAAAAGGGTGTTTTTCTTATGTCTGATACTAAACGTAGGCCGTTCGTGACGCAAGTATGCGAGTCATTAAATAACTTATTAGTTTTACGACGCAATCCCGATACGTACTTACTTATCGTTATGACTGTAATGTTGGAGGTATTGGCTGGCACAGCCAGTGCGTTATTGCTGGTGTTGTAATAAACTAACCTTTTTTTTTTAACCCGACTGTGGCTTTATAGGCCGGGCCCAATAAAGCGATAGGAGTGCGCGTTTGGAGCAACAGAAATACATCCTGGTGACGGACGGACAGCGAAGTCTTAGTAACAGGGTCCCGTTTTACCTTTGGGTATGGAACCCTAAAACAAGAACATACAACCGAATTAAGAACCTCCTTCTTTATTGAAGTCGGTCAAAAACAATACTGCGACTTTGGAAACTAATCTCTCGACCTGCAAATTGAGAAATCCTAAATTTAGCTTCACCTTCCGACATAGCCTTCAAAATTGCGAGACTTAAGTGGCAGTGGCAGTGGGAAGGGCACATTGCTCGCAGGACTGACGGTCGATGGGGCCAGAAACTGCTTGAGTGGCGTCCACGCACCAGAAGACGAGCTGTCGGTAGGCCTCCGACAAGGTGGAGTGATGACCTGGTGAAGGTCGCGGGAATCCGGTGGAAACGAACGGCACAGGACCGGTCTAAATGGCGAGCCTCGGGGGAGGCCTATGTTCAGCAGTGGACGTCTTTCGGCTGAAATGATGATGATGATGAGCTTCACCTTCTCCGTGCCAGTCTGCAGGTGCATGTAGTTGTGAGCCCAAAAAAGCAGCGTTATTAAGTGAATCAGTTTCATTGTAGCGAGGCGCCCCCAAATATTGAGTACTTTGAATTTCAAAACAGGGTGAAAGTAGCGAACGGGATTTGTTCAGCAAGTTGAACAATAAGCCAACATTGATGGCTGCCGAACTCTGCGACTAGGAGAACAGAAATTGATAAGCTATTCAGCCCGATTGGCCTATAGTGGTTGTTTTACTTGTCTAGTAGTTTTGAATAATGGAAAGTTTAGTGCGGTTGGAAATGCCTTACTCATTATTCATTACCTTGATGTTCCTGGAACTGCTTAGTTCGTGCATTGTTTATAACGAAATGTATGTAATTGATTATGCCTGCTGAAGTGCGGATATTGGTTGAATATCCTTAAAAACCCTTTATTTTTAACATAATAAATAATTACATTGCTGGTGTCGAAACTCTTGGTTCATGGGGTCCCAGCGCGCACATGCTATTTACTGAAATCGCGAAGTGTTTGGTTGACGTAACTGGTGAGGGAAGAGCTGGCGACTTCCTCGCACAACGTATCAGCATTGCGATACAACGAGGAAATGCCGCCAGCATCCTCAGTAGTCTCAGTACAATGCCCCAAGGGCCTGTTTTAGATTTAAGTTAGTTGTAATATTATTTAAGTTATTGTTATTTAACTATTACTACCGCCTGTAAATAAATGTGTTTCTAATTACATAGCTTACAAGTCATGAACAGATAAATAGAAGTTTGGGAAATTTCACAACATCAGCATGAAGTTTTAAGTTTAAAAATAGGTAATATGCTTGCGTTGTAAGGAGATGCTATTAGACAGAACATGATTATGCGATAAATCATTCGTATTTGTATATAGCAAATCCTCTTTAATGTGCTCAAAAAGTGTAGGTATAAGGAACAGCTTTCAGGACGTGCGCGCGCTCGCCGGCCCGGAGCGAAGGCGGCCATTACAGCATCATAAATTGAACCGTTATGGCCATCTCCGCCCATTACAGCACAGCCGCGCACCGCCGGGGGCTGCGGGTCGGGCTATCTCATCAAACATTGCGCACGCCGGCTAAACTCGCCCACATCAAACACGTGATAGAATATATGGATGTAGATAAGGTATTGTATGCAACTGTACATAATTAGGCATTAAAACATTCGTGTGATCGATGAAACCATACTCGTGTTTTAATGCATCATTATGTAGCAGTTGCATAAACTACTATTCAACACTTAGCAGCAATGATATTATTTTCACAGCATTTTTATCTGTTGAAGAATTAGACGCGATTTATTTAGCTAATAGACCAGGAGCAAATACACTTGCGGTAGAAACCGATCAGTTTGTGCAACTGAAGTACGCGAGGTGTCTGAAAGGTGCGACCCAATAATATTTATTGGTTGTCCTGAAAATCAGCGTCACGACACATCAGTCGTGGCACATGCTGAGCGACAACCTTTTTGGTGTATACCCATTTCTAATTTGTATTCTTCTTTTTATCTGTATGTACACCAAATAAACGTTTTTTCTTTCTTTCTTTCTTTCTTTCAATAAATGAATGTGCATGCCGGCTGCAAATGCACTTGCACACGCGCGACACAAGAGCTTCTTATGCAGACCGGTAGAGCAAACTCTGTAATAACTCTCTTAAACACAGAGTTGATATAATACAATTCATCACACTCGATCATTATCACATGATCCTTTTTCTGCGTGGTAATATAATATCTAAACTTAACTTAAAAAGAGGCGGCATTAGTTTCTAAGTTAACCTACACAGAGATCAATAGTTGGCCAGACTTATAATATCTTCTCACACCTGCTATTCAGAAAAGAGTAATTGTTGCCCTAGAATGACGAATCAAACATGTACTTTCTTCCCTCATTTGGGGGCAACGACTCTTTTCCTCATAGAAGGTGCAACTCGGTACCATAATCACTACATAGTATAAATCAAAGTCGCTTTCTCTGTCCCTATATCAATATGTATGCTTAAATCTTTAAAACTACGCAACGGATTTTGATGCGGTTTTCTTTAATAGATAGAGTGACTCAAGGGGAAGGTTTATATGTATAATACATGCATCAGCATTGCACCCGTGCGAAGCCGGGCCGGGTCGCTAGTTATTTCTAAGACATTTCATGTTTTTAGAAGCGGGCCTCATAGGCGGTGTGAAAAGCAGTATCTGTCACTGGGTAGCAACATTATTTTCGTCTTGGGCGTAAAACACTTGAATCTCTCGCTACGCTCAGGATTCAATATACCGCCGTCGCCGTAAATATATCATTTTGCTCCCTTGAGACACAATCTACTATTATTTCACATTTAATTTTGATTACAAGTCTCATCGGTAGAATTTCTCTAAAAAATTTCTTATGCTTGCTAAACATTAGTTTCAGGCAGATTGGAAGACAAGTGCCTACCGGGGCTAAGATAATAAATAGTACATTTAGCCCCTAGGGAAAATACGAATACATACATATGATTTAGAAAACATTTTAATTTGACCAATCCAAATATTTCACCTATTAAATCTTAAATCTACCAATCACAGAACAATTTAAATTTAAAAAAAAAATCATATTGGGTATTAGGGTGGGTCGAAAATCACGAATTTCGGAGTACCGTAATGTAATAGGGCTCAAAAGTTGCTGTGTATTCTGTAGAGGAAAAATAATTTAAATAAAATCTAGATTTGGACTTTTTTGCTGGTTCGAATGGCATTATTTTTTTGGTGATCATGCCTATTAGAGCAGGTGCGTAACATAGGTGTTTGTGTCGACATACTGACATGGTACTCTATATGTTTCACGCATTCTTGAAACACGAACGAGCGTGGCGCTTGTTGAAACGAGCGAATAAGCATCATACATACCATTATATCATTAAGTTCGGCTTTAATTTTTTTCTTTTGTGCAAAGATCAAATAAATAAAAAAGTAAAACGTCGATCTTCAAGGTGAAGCGACAGCTTTGAACCATAATAACCAACAACTACGTAAATGCATAATGGAATCTAATCTTAATTCTGACTTTATTGCATTGTATTGAGTTGTATTTCATGACGATCCTCTCAGGTGAATTTTATCATACTCATTGTATTATTTAACTGCTATTTTATTCATTGATATTTAATTTATTTTGTTTTATTTTATGTTGTTTATGATCACAAAAGAGATTCTTGTAAATTGACATGTAATTTATATTGTATATTGTGAATAATTGAATCTGAATCTGAATGCATTTCAAATTGACATTGAAAACGCGTGCGTGATGGCGTGAAACATATCCACAGGCAAGCCGGCGTTCAAGAATCAAGTTCTATGGACGCTTTGCCGAACCACTGTGAGACAGTTTTCGATTTTCATTATTATTCAAGAGACTTTAAGCTACTTTGTACTGAATTTTGGCTTAACTTTTTCCCTCGCAGCTCCGGCGCCCGCTAGAAGACTAGCCGGTCTGGAGAGCAATCACTTCGCCTCGAGATCGCTTGTTAAACAAACCGCGACCGTGCAGAAACCATCCTTATCTCTTTCCGAGTAGGGCCCAATTCCTTTGCCGCAGCGGAAGAGAATAATCTCAATTTTAAAGTTGAATAAATTTGAAATCAGAGTGCCGAGCTTAAAAGAGATGGTTAAGGTAGTTAAATGTATTAGAGTGCATTAGTATGGGTAAGTTTTTGTTTAACTTTTGTAGAGATCACCTTCATGCTTCGTATCGCAATTTATCTTTCCATGTAGCCGAGTTTTTATACAATTTATTAGAAGTAATTTTAACATCTAGAGTTTAAGTTTCTGTTTAGTTTTTGTGCATATTCTGCTGCCTCTACGGGGCGGTACCTAGCGACAAGCCCCTTTTTTCCTTAAATAAAAATAAAATATCTTTCCATGTATGATTTCCAAATCTTAAGGCTACAAGACCACTGGATGGGTGTCTGCGTAAAAGTTACTTACAAGATGAAGTACCTATATATAGTTTATTAGTTCGCTGTACACAAACAAGGCTTGTAAAAATGAGTATTCGGGATCACCCCTTTCATACTACCATACCACTTAAACGTAATACCATAAAACTATTCCTTCTCTCAATTGTTCTTATTCGCGTGACATGGTAGCCCCAGTTTAATGTTAGAAACCACAAAAACCCCCAAAGGGTTACTTGAAAAATAAAACCTCGCACATCCGAATTCGGGCGGCACCAGGAACGCATAACAATGAGACGGTCCGTCCCTAACGTTTGTGCGGCTAAGTGTTTACCTACCCGGCCCCTGCTGACCCATTCATGCTGCCCTGGTCCTTCAGCTACAATGATCCTGCGTCATTTGTCAGGCGAACTAGTTTAAGGTCCGACATATGACATAGAAAAAAGGGATTCTGCACATCAGCATAGGGATATTCTTTCATTAAATTTGAAACGACATCATATACAAACGCGAAAAAATACGAAGGGTTTCTGTTTGGATAATCTATTTGTAAAAAACCGGATAAGGTGCGTGTCGGACAATGTAGGGCTCCGTAGTTATTATCTAAGTAATCAAGGGAAATTGTACGAAAGCTTGCTTTTCTAACTACATATCTTAAGTTCGGCTATCGCTCGTTAACTAGTAACTCTACATTAGTTTTGATAGTTTTCCTTTAAAATTCATTATACCTACCATTTTTTTTCACATGCCCAGAAGCCACCGCCTAGCTGGCAGTGGGGGCGGACATTTGACCATATAAAAATTGTCATTTTCAAGCTTAATATCACGTAAATTGATTTCTGAATCAAAAAATTAGAAACCACACCATTTTTATTTTACATAGAAAAAATAATTGCACCCGCATTTTACATTTACGGGAGGTACCCTAAAAAAATATTTTCAATATTTTATTCTATCGTTTTATTGGCGTAATTGATATGTACGAGTATACACGCGCCAAATTACACATTTCTAGTACTAACGTACTGAGCTACGCCGCGGAGGGACGGACGGACATGACAAAACTATAAGGGTTTGTTTATTAAGGAACGCTAGAAAGGGTTAGCGCTTGCGTGTGTTTTTAAATGAATTGACCAGATGATGAACCTTAGTACCTACTTTGTCGTGTACCTTTTTATATTTCGTGTGTGAAATCCGCGGACGGGTTTGTAGCTCATTATTGTATGTAAATACATACATACAATGCTCATTATTTCTAGTGTTTAGCACCATTCCCTGCCTCTGCTGGGTGCCTGCCAGCGAATCCAGATTTCATGGCACAGCCGAGGATTTGTTAATTGTTATACTAATAGCCCATCGTCCACTCATTAACAAATTTAAAACGCTACGCTTGCGGAAAATCTCACTTCCTGGTTAGGGGGAGACAACATTTTGTACTTACCACGAGCGGCAATAAAGAAAGCCACAGATCGCATATTTATCACCCTTCGGGCGTCAAATACCTGTGATCTGAGACATTCCTTGTTTAACCGCCCTAGGCATAAAAATACTTACTCTATTATAACGATTTTTTTTTGTTATACGTGTTAGGGTCGGTTGCACCAACATACGATCACAGGCCGGTCATCGTCAAATATGGCGCCGGCAGCTGTCATCCCATAGAGACTTGTCGAACCTTCCATACAATTAGATTTTAACGAGGTTTCAATCCGGTTCGAAGGACCACTTTTGTAGGAGTGGTTCAGCACAATTAAACCGCGGATTTGATAAGTTTAACAATTTATTCAACATTAATAGGACGGAACGCGCGAACACTCATTTACAGGATTGACAGAAGAGACAGAAAGTTGTCAGCGTGGGCTTAATATTATATTAAATCTAATGTTGCCAAAACAAACACCGCTAACGATTACAGACGGTCTGGTGCAACCCACCCTTAATGTAGACATTTAATGGCGACTCCTATCGGTATTTCAATTCCCACAGAGCAGAGCGCAAGCCGCCGGCGAGCATCCATACACATGCCTCCTCGGTCGGGCGGCTATTGGCGGGATGAAATATTGATGGCGTTAGAACCGGCCCAGTGTTGCCAGATGGTTACATTTCTTACATTTTTCGTAACTTTTGACCGGCTCGCGTAACATGTAAGTAACTTCTATTGTAAATGAAATTTACGTAACTTTTGAGAATAATGAAACTGTATTTAAAAAGAAAGGTCAATTGTATCTAACCGGGACCAAGCGAGACAATTTATAGACTTACAGATACAGAAAAGGTGATAAAAGAACCTACATGGTACGACTCTGTCTGTCCGTCTCTGTATGACATTTGAGATACCACCCATCAACCTGACGTTATTCTGTCGCCGAACTTGCCGAATCGTAGCTGTACGTGGCTACTCATTTCTTAGAATCGAATGTTTTGACAAATAATTATGAGAAATATAAAAAATGTAACTTTTGCATCAAAAATTGAACTTTTCAAGAAAAGAAACGTAATTTTTGTCCCAAGGGCCCTGGCAACACTGAACCGGCCTCCAAATGCAATCTTTACCGCGCGGGAGAAATTGCCTCTTTATCAGATCTGGGGCCGAGCAGCATAAGCTTCGGTCGAAAAGGTGGGGATTATTTTTCTATTCAATACGACGACCGGTTTAGCCTAGTGGGTAGTGCACCTGCCTGTGAAGCTGACGGTCCTGGGTTCGAATCCCGGTCAGGGCAAATATTTGTGTGATGAGCATGAATATTTGTTTCTGAGTCTTGGATACAAATACAAATACATTTATTACCATAACACTAAAAATACAAAAACAAATGGTATGCAACGACTTATAGATAGGTACATATTTTTTAGTATTTAGGTAATGGGTACCAATCTCAGCATATGCTGGGCATGCAACCCTGCGCTGATTTTCAGATTGGTCCCTATGACAGGATTGATCGCAACCCTACGAGCATTCACATACGATATAGTACATATATATAAAGATCCCAATGGGTCGAAGTGCATCCGCAAGGGCCCTCAACTAGACATATATATTAAAAAAAAAGGAAAATGCACTTGTACCATGGATTATTTAAATCTTGTAATCTTGGTTGTGGTTGTTGATGAGGAAGTATGTGTTTGTTTTTTTTTTTATAGTGTAGTAGTAGGTACGAATATGTGTCTGTAGTGTTATGAATGAGAATGTAGCTTTGGTTATTCAGTGTGAGTTTTTTTTGGATGTTTTCTATGTATTTAAGTATTTATATCTATTAAATATATCGTCGTCTAGTAGCCATAACACAAGCCTTCTTGAGCTTACTGTGGGGCTAGTTCGATTTGTGTAAGATTGTCCTCTAATATTTTTTTTTTGTTTTTTTTTTTCAATAATCGATCACTATCGGCGGCTGACTTCTTTTTCAATGAACGATGTGCATTGGGCAACAAATACTGTAGTGGCTACTTATCAGCTACACTTGACTTGTTGTTACGGGTAGTTGATGGAGTGCGGGTAGTTATACAAATACATTGAAATAACATAAAAAATACAGTAAGGTTAATAGTTGGTTGCTCTTTCTCTAGATGCGTGTAGTTCACCGTTTCGTCTTTTATACCTTAACATATTCCAATTACACGCCTCTCACAGTTTGTAAGTAAACATAAAGAAATGTACGGTGCAAATTAC